>JAJEJO010001380.1:620628-638788 GCA_020662805.1 Glaucomys volans | reverse complement strand
TGTGTGTGTGTGTGTGTGTGTGTGTGTGTAAAATTTAATAGATCAAGGATAAAATTCTAAAAACTTCAAAAGTAGTACTTACAAAGGAAAAAGAATCAAAGGACATCAAATGTCAAATGGCAGTGTTGGAAGCAAGAAGGCAGTGAGTTAATATTTTCAAAGGGTTGAAGAAACTCTGAATTCCATTTTGTCTTTTATAAAAATTGTTACATTTGTATATTTTAAAAACATTTTATCTTAAAAGTATCATTCATGAAGTGTATACATCATATGTGCACAATGTGAATTGTCAGAAGTATACTTACATAGTCAGACCCCAGAACAAAAAATTGAACTTAACTAGTGCTCCAGAGCCTCTCCACTCCTCTGCCTACTCTTCCTGTCACTACCCCACTCCTGCCTTGGGAAACCCTCTGTTATGTCTAACACCACAGATTACCTTGCCTGTTTATGAACTTCATGTAAATACTTCACAGAATATGTCTTCCTTTGTATTTGGATTCTTTCACACAACTGTAAACTTGAAATATTCATCTACATTATGGTTGTCATTCATTCATTCTTATTGCTGAAGAACATCCCTTTGTATAAATACAGTTATTTACCTATTCTACTGTTAATAAGAATTTGTTTGTTCTCCAAATTGAGGTTATTGTTAGGAGTGGTGCTATAAATGTTTTGGTACATGGTTTTTTATAAGCATATTTACACAACATTCTATTAGATTAACTTTGATTTGGGGCAAATATTTACCTATCACATTATTTTTAACTTTTGACTTTTTTAAGTGGTTAAATGATATTTTATTGGGCCTTGATTGCTTTAATCTGTTGAAAGTCTTGGTCCTAGATGTTATGTCAAAGCATTATATAATGACAGAATGAAAAAAGACACTATTAAGCAAGTAATTTGCAGAAAATTTATTACATGAAGACTGTCCTTCAAAACATTTTTCAAAAGAAATATTTTAGTAAGAGGAAAAATTAATCCAAGAGGAAGCTACAATATAGAAAGGATAAGTAACCCACCAACATTTATTACTTCCTAACAAAAGCAAGGTCTCAAAATTGTATCTCTAGTAAAATAATTAAACAATTCAGATCTAAATGGAAGGATTAGAAAACAAGATTATGAGAGGTAGGAAGAATTATGCTAAGGTATATATGTTGGACAATTTTACCTTAACATTAAAAAATAAGTGTGTGTATTGCTCTTAGTAAGTTAGGAGAAAATAGCAGAAGAGTAAGCATAGAGAGTTCCGCTTAAACCAGGAAAGCAATATTGAGTCTAGTGAAAGCATAAGGGAAGAATACTAAATTGAATAGGAAAATTAACAATAAAATGAAAAAAAGTCCTAATATATCAGTAATTGTAACATAAAGATTGGTTAAAAGCACAAAGGAACAAAATGGGGAGAAAATCTCTGCCATTATGAAGTAAAGAAATTGCATTTAAAATTCTTTGGAAAAAAACTTAATAATTTAAGTAATGCTTTGCAAATAAGGAAAAAGTGGCATTTAAAATTCTTGGACAGACTTGAAAGAGTTCTCACTTGGAATGAATATATCACCTTAAATGCCTTATCAGATATCAATGTTGGGCAAACAAGCAAACTGAACGCACCAAAATGAGAAGAAGGGATATAATAAAACTAAAACTAAGGACTGATATCAACAAAAAGGAAGAAAAAATGAAATGAAAACAAAAATTTTTTTTCTAAATATTATTCAAACAACTGGCCAGATTTATTGAAAATAGAAGATAAATTAAGTAGAATATAGAATGAAAAGTAAAAGGTAAGAGTGATATAACAAATAGTAAGAAGAGCAGGACAATATCATAAACAGTCATATCAATTTGAAAACATTTAATGAATTAATTTCTGAATGTGACAAATTGGTCACAAAAATTTTAAAAATTGAATAGGTCAATAACTTTGAAAGCAAAGATTTCCCTGGGGGCAGGAAAAAGCCACAGACCCTGGTGGTGGTTATAGAATCTTATATATGGAGTATAGGAAAAATTAAAAATAACCTGATCAAAAATAAACAATAAACATCAATGACCTAAACAGTCATTCTTTAAAGACACAGAAATGTGTTAACACTATTTTCTAAAAAGGCTCAACATCACTAATTATGAGGAAAATGAAAATCAAGACTACTGTGAGTTATCTATCACTCAGATAAGGATGGTTATTACAAAAATAGATAAAAAATAACAGTGATTGACATGAATGTAGAGAAAAGGGAATGTTTGCACACTATTAGTAGCAATGTAAGTGAGAAAACCATTATAGAAAACACTATGGAGGGCTTGGATCCAAGACGACAGAATAGAGGAGGTCATGTTCCTGGCTGCTCCGTGGCAGGAAACCAAGAAAGCAGACAGGCAGCATCTCTGCAGGGTAGATGAACAAAAAAATGGGGAAGGGAGACTTTACTGGAACCTAAAACTGGACATTCAAAGCCGACCAGGGATATAAGAAGTTGGATATAATAAAATCAGAAGAAAGTCCCCAGTAGCATAGCCACTGCCACAGCTGGGCTGGAAGCTCCAGCCAGAGATTTCCCTCCTCGAGCATAGTGGAAGGATAAGGGAATCAAAGGAACCGGCATTTTGGGGAGGCCTGAGGTGTGCCTGGGTACACAGTCTTTAGAGACCAAGGGCATTGCCCAACAAACCTGATGGACTCATTGCACAAAATCCATGTGTGGGAAAAGAAGCTGCCATCTCTCCAGGTGTCATGCAGAGGACAAAGGAAGGAACCATTTTGCAACTGGGTCATGGGGGCCAGCAACTGAAGAAGCCAATTCCTGGCAAACCTGAGTTTGGGGGCCAAAATACAGGTCCATCAACACGTGATGCACTACACAGAGTGATCAGAAGAAAATCAAAGGTGGGGAGAGGTTTCACAGGGGACAACTGGGAATGGAAATCCACCTTGCTCTAACCCTCCCATGCCAATCCAGCTGCTTGAAGGACCAGCTGGGAGAAATGCATCTGGCCAGGAATTCAGAAGGGCAGAGGTAGGAGAAATTGTTTGGAGACTGAACCTGAGACCAGGAAACACAGGGTCTATAGGTGATGCAGGGGACTAAGAATTGACTCCACCATCACACAAGTGGAACCCATGGGAGATCCCTCGGGTAAAATCTTCCAGCATGGACCAGCAAGTACTGGGCACAGGAGGTGCACTGATTTAAAATTTCCAGACCAGTTGGCATTCAGTGAAGACCTCGGGGCCTGCCTAAGCCTAACCCCTTCCTCCAGGAACTCCACTTACAAGATTACCTCTCTCACTCCACACAGAAACCTAGAGGGTGGAGCATCACCCTTCAGAAGACCCCACCTAAAACTGCTGAGTAGAGAAGGTAAGAATATTTTGAACTCAAACCAAAAGAATTCTTTAACTTTTCCTCAAGATTTTTTTTTTCTTTTCTTTTCTTCAAATTGTTTTCCACTGTATAATTGTGACCTTAATTGTACAGGGACATTTATACAGTCTCCAATTTTTTTTCCTGCTCATCTCTAGCATTTTTGAAGCCAGTTATTTTACATGGATTAGTTTTTCATGAACTAGGATTTTTTGATTAGTGTATTTTATTTTTGTTCTGTATTATTTTTATTTTAAATTTTTAAATTTTTTGCTTTTTATATACATATATGTTTTCCCCTACCTATCCATTTCCCTTGTCCCTTCTTCTGCTAACAGCCAATCCCTATTGTTCTCTCTTTCACTCTTCCTTTGATCTTTTACTTCCATCTTCTCTCCTCCTCTCTCATAATCATCACATCCTTCTGTTCTCTCCCTGTGCTCCATTTGAAATTGTGAACTCTTCTGCAAACCTGCTATTTTTATTATAGGTAATAACTGATAATATCATTTGTTTATTGTGATAATTAACATTGTAGACATCATAGTAGAAAGTATTTGGTTATAATACTATAAATTGTTTACATTGTTGTTGCTATTATTTGTCTCTCCCTAAACAGTGAGGCACTAGAAACTTTCAGGGACACTACAAATCCACAGGGTAGAAACCCTACTGACTCAAATCCATTCTGTTAGATGGGTAGACACACAACATAAAAAAGCAAGGGAACAAATTGCCCCAAGCAAATCAAGATGCTCCAATAAAGAATCCATCCACAACACAGTGGAAGAAGTATCAGAGAAGGAGTTTAGAATGCACATAGTTAAACTGATCTGCTAAGTAAAGGATGATGTCAGAGAGCAAATACAAGGAGCAAGAAATCACTTCAAAAAAGAGAGATTCTGAAAGGAAAAAAAAAAAAAACCAAAACCAGAAATCCTTGAAATGAAGGAAAAATACACCAAATTAAAAATTCAATAGAAGCATCACCAACAGAGTAGACCACTTGTAAGAAAGAACCTCAGGCAATGAAGACAAAATATATAATCTTGAAAACAGAGTTGACTATGGAGAGCAGATGTTAAGACACCATGAACAGAACTTCCAAGAATTATGGGGTAACATGAAAAGACTAAATTTAAGATTTATTGGGATAGATGAAGGTGTGGAAATACAAACCAAAGAAATGCACAATCTTTTCAATGAAATAACACAGAAAACATCCCAAATCTAAAGAATGAAATGAAAAATCAAATACAAGAGGCTTGCAGGATTCCAAATGTGCAAAATTACAACAGATCCACATCAAGGCACATTATAATGAAAATGCCTAGCATACAGAATAAAGATAGAATTTTAAGGCTTTGAAAGAAAAATATCAGATTCCATATAGGGGGAAACTAATACAGATATCAGCTGATTTCTCAACCTAGACCCTCAAAGCCAGGAGGTCCTGGAATAACAAGCTCTGAAAGAAAATGGTTACCAACCAAGAATTTTACATCTAGCAAAATCAAGCCTCAGATCTGGAGATGAAATAAAAACCTTCCATGATAAACAAAAACTAAAAGAATTCACAACCAGAAAACCTCCACTTCAGAAAATTCTCAACAAAATATATTCCATGAAGATGAAATATAAAAAAAAAGCAAAAACCAGAGATGGGAGGAAATACACTAAAGGAATAGTCAATTAAAGGAGGAACTGATTCAAATTAAATATTAGAAATAAACCAAAATGGCCAGGAACACAAATCATATCTCAATAATAACCATGAATATTAATGGTCTAAACTCAAAAGACACAGGCTTGCAGATTGGATTAAAAACAAGACTCAACAATATGCTGTCTCCAAGAGACTCACCTCGTAGGAAAAGACATCCACAGCCTGAAAGTGAAGGATGGGGAAAACATATCACTCACATGGATTATGTGAACAAGCAGGAGTTTCTATCCTTATATCAGATAATGTGGACTTCAAACCAAAGTTAAACAGAAGGGACAAAGAAGGACATTTCATACTGCTTCAGGGAATTATTCATCAACATGACATAACAATCATAAACATTTATGTCCCAAATGATGGAGCATCTACACACATCAGGCAAACCCTCCTCAATTTTAAGAATCAAATGGACCAGAACACAATAATGTGTGACAATAATGAGAGTGACTTTAACACATCTCTTCCACTAATGGATAGATTTGCCAAACAAAACTAAACAACAAAACTCTAGAACTAAATAATACAATCAATAATTTAGACCTTAATAGACATGTATCTATGATATTTCATCCATTAATGAGTGAATAAACTTTCTTCTCAGCAGCACATGGATCTTTCTCTAAAATAGGTCATATATTATGCCATAAAGCAACTCTTAGAAGATACAAAAAAATAGAGATAAAACCCTGCATCCTATCAGATCATAATGGAATGGAATTAGAAATCAATTATTGAATAAAAAAATAGAAGCCACTCTAACACTTGGAGAATAAATAATATGTTATTGAATAGTGAGTGGATAACAGAAGAAATCAAGGATGAAAGTTAAAAAATACAGGCAAATGAAAATAGTGATATAACATATAAAAATCTCTGGGACATCAAGAAGGCAATGCTAACAGGAGAGTTCATTGCATTGAGTTCATTAGTGAAAAGAATAGAAATTCAATGAATAAAAGACCTCACATTATATCTCAAAGCCCTAAAAAAAAAAATCAACACCCACAAGCAGTAGAAACTGGAAATAATTAAAATCAGAATTGAAATCAATGAAATTGAAACAAAAGAAACAATTCAAAAAATTGAGTAAACAAAATGTTGGTTCTTTGAAAAAATCAATAAAATTGATAAACCCTTAGCCATGCTAATGAAGAGAAAGAGAAAACTCACATTACTAAAATTTGTGATGGAAAAGGAAATATCACAATGAACACTACTGAAATACAGAAGATAATTAGAAACTATTTTGAAAATTTACACTCCAATAAGATAAAAAATCTTGAAGACATCAACAAATTTCTAGAGAAATATGACCTACCCAAACTGAACCAGGAGGACATAAACAGTTTGAACAGATCAATCTCAATAAATGTAATAGATGATTCCATCAAAGCCTACCAACAAAGAAAAACCAAGGAGCAAAAGGATTCTCAACCATGTTCCAAAAGACCTTCAAAGAAGAACTAACAGCAATTCTTCTCAAATTATATCATGAAGTAGAAAATGAGGGAACCCTTCCATACTCATTCTTAGCTAGTATCACTCTGATACCAAACCAAACAAACACACATGAAGGAAAGAAAACTTCAGACCATTCTCCCTAATGAGCATACATGCAAAACTTCTTAATAAAATTCTAGTAAATCACATACAAAACATATTAAAAGATAGTACACCACAATCAATTGGGGTTTATCTCAGGGATGCAAGGTTGATTCAACATATGGAAATCAATAAACATAATTTATTACATCAATAGACTTAAAGACAAGAATCATATGATCACCTCAATAGATGCAGAGAAAGTATTTGACAAAATACAGCACCCCTTCAAGTTCAGAACACTAGAAAAACTAGGGATGGTAGGAACATACCTCAACACTGTAAAAGCTGTCTATGCTAAACCAAAGGCCAACATCATTCTAAATAAAAACTTTAAAAGCATTTCCTCTAAGAACTGGAACAAGACAAAGATGTCCTCTTTCACCACTTTTATTCAACATTTTTCTTGAAACTCTAGTGAGAGCAATTAGGCAAAAAAAAAAAAAAAAATTAAAGGATGCAAATAGGAAAAGAAGAAATAAAATTATCACTATTTTCCATGACATGATTCTCTATTTAGAAAAATCCAAACAATTCTACCAGAAAACATCCAGAACTAATAAATGAATTCAGCAAAGTAGCAGAATATGAAATCAACACCCACATATCAAATGCATCAGTGAAGAATCCATGGAAAGAGAAATTAGGAAAACTCCCCTATTCACAATGGCCTTAAAAAATCTAAAATACTTGGGAATCAATCTAACAAAAAAGTGAAGGACCTCTACAATGAAAACTGCAGAACACTAAAGAAAGAAATAGAAGACATTAGAAGATGGAAAGATCTCCCATGCTCTTGGATAGGCAGAATTAATATTATCAAAATGGTCATGCTACCAAAAGAGTTATACAGATTCAATGCAATTCCTATTAAAATTCCAATGACATTCTTCATAGAAATAGAAAAGGCAATCATGAAATTCATTTGGAAAAATAAGAGGCCCAGAATAGCCAAAGCAATCCTTAGCAAGAAAGATGAAGCAGGAGGAATCACAATACTGACCTTAAATTATACTACACAGCCATAGTAATTAAAATGGCATGGTATTGGCACCCAAACAGGTATGTAGACCAATGGTACAGAAAATAAAACACAGGGACAAAGCCACATAAATACAGTTATCTCATACTAGACAAAGGTGCCAAAAACATACATTGGAGAAAAGATAACCTCTTCAACAAATGGTGCTGGTAAAACTGGAAGTCCATACAAAATAAAATGAAGGTAAATCCCTATCTCTCACCCTGCAGAGAAATCAACTCAAGGTGGATCAAAAACCTAGGCACTAAAACAGAGATCCTGTACCTACCTAATAGAAGGAAAAGAAGACCCACATCTCCACCATGATGGCTTAGGAACTGAATTCCTTAACAAGACTCCTAAAGCATAAGAAGTAAAATCAAGATTCAATAAATGGGTTGGAAGCAAACTAAAAAGCTTCTTCCGAGCAAAGGAAACAATCAAGAACATGAAGAGAGAGGCTACAAATTGGGAAAACATCTTTACCACCCTCACGTCAGTTTGAGCATTAATCTCCAGCATTAATCTCCAATATAAAGAACTCAAAACAACACACACACACACACACACACACACACCCCAAGTAACTCAATCAATAAATGGGCAAAGGAACTGAACAGACATTTCACAGAAGAAGAAATACAATCAATCAACAAATATATAAAAAATGTTGAACATCTCTAACAATTAGAGAAATGTAAATCAAAACTACTCTAAGATTTCATCTCACCCTTTTCAGAATGGCAATTACCTAAAATACAAGCAACAATAAATGTTGGGGAGGATGTGAGGAAAAAGGTATACTCATACATTGCTGGTGGGAATGAAAATTGGTGCAACCATTATGGAAAGTAGTAGAGATTCCTCATTATGGAGATTCCTCAAAAAGCTTGGAATGGAACCACCATTTGACTCAGCTATCCCACTCCTCGGTTTATACCCAAAGGACTTAAAATAAGCATACTACTGTGACACAACCACATCAATGTTTATGGCAGCTCAATTCACAATACCTAAACTATGGAGCCAACCTAAGTGCCTTTCAACAGATGAATGTATAAAGAAAATATGGTATATATACACGATGGAATATTATTCAGCCAGAAAGAAGAGTGAATTATGGCACTTTCAGGTAAATGAATGGAACTAGGGAATATTATACTAAGTGAAATAAGCCAATCCCAAAGAACCAAAGGCTGAATGTATTCTCTGATATGCAGATGGTAATTCACAATAAGGGGGAGGAGACTAGCAGTAATTTATACTAGAGAGAGGGGAGTGAACAGAAGGAAAGAGGCATGGGAGTAGGAATGATAGAATAAATTGGACATATGCATATATGAGTACATGACCTGTGTAACTCTACACTATCTACAATGAGACACATGAGAAGTTATACTCTATTTATGTATGTGTGTCAAAATGTAGTCTACTGTCATGTATAACTAATTAGAACAAATGTATGTATGTATATATGTGTGTGTGTGTATTTATATACATATATACACACACACATATATATAAAAGAAATATATATAATATGAAAATAATATTATGTATAAAAGAATATTATATATATTATATTCTTTTATATGCATATTTATACACATACACACATATAAAAGAAATATATATAATATATGAAAGAATAATATTATATATAAAAGAATAATATTATATATAAAAGAATATTTATATGTATGTGTGTGTATATATATATATGCGTGTATATATATATATATGTATATATATATATATAAAACACTATGGAGTTTCCTCAAACAATAAAAAATGGAACTACCATATGATCTAGCTATGCCACTAGAGGGTAAATATTAAAAAGAAATAAAAATGGTATTTCAAAGAATCATCTGCCTTCCCATGTTCATTACAGCACTATTCAAAACAGCCAAGAAATGGAAACAACTTAATTGTTCATCAAGTGATTGGTCAATAAAGAAAATGTGGAGTATAAACACAACGGAATACGTTTAAGCCCATACGAAGTAATGGAATCCTGTTGTTTGCAATAACGTGGATGGACCTGGAGATCACTATGTCAAGTAGAATAAGCCAGGCACAGACAGACATATATCATAAGATCTCACTCATAGGTGAAATCTAAACATGTTGATCCCATAGAACGTGATAGTTGAATGGTTGTTACCAGAGGTTGGGGAGAGTAAAGGGTAGGGAGGGATGAAGAGAAGTTGATCAATGAATAGTGAGTTATGCAGGAATAAGAACTTCTGGTGTGCTATTTCACAGCATGATTATAAATAATGATAAAATTCTGTATATTTCAAGAGGATTAGTACAAATTTTTAAATGTTTTCACTACAAAACATGATGTTTGAGAAGACACATATATTTAACTTGATTTAATTACTATATGTTTATAATTATTTACTGGATACCTATATCTACACATTATAATATTTGTGTTTTTATGTATTAGTTAGAAAATTAATTTAAGTTTGGTTTTTTTTTTTTTTTTTGGAACTGGGGATTGAACCCAGGGGCACTCCACCACTGAGCCACATCCCCAGCCCCATTTTGTATTTTATTTAGAGACAGGGTCTCACTGAGTTGCTGAGGGCCTCGCTAAGTTGCTGAGACTGGCTTAGAACTCGCTATCCTCCTGCCTCAGCCTCCCAAGTGCTGGGATTACAGGCATGCGCCACCGTGCCCGGCTTAAGTTTTAAAAATTTAATTTAAGTTTTAAAAATTAAAAATAAAGCAAAGGTTTAATATTCATTAACATCACTTGAATCCACTACTTCATGGAATTGGATTATATAAACAAATCTTTGTTTCCTTTTATTTCTAAAATGATAATTGCTACTACCAAATGCATAATTTAACTTGGGAGATTAAGTCTTGAATTTGAAGAACACACATTGACAGCAAAAAACAAACAAACAAACAAAAACACAGGCACTGGCAATCACCTGTGTGTCGGATGAGAGTGGGTCAATAAGGTCTCCATGTGACTGCTCTCTCATCTGGGATGATGATGTTTCCCTCTTGTGCTCTGACCTAGAGACACAATAACACTGATGTATCCAAAAGATGAACACAGCTCAAACACTCCCCCTCATGGCCCTACATTGTAAGAATGTGAAAAATGAATAGGAATTTGAAATAGGAATAAAGTATGGGAAGACTGATTCAAATTCGCTTGAGATTGACCAAAATATTTCCTTAACTGCTCCATAAATTTCAGATTCATATACGTAGATACTTACTTAACATGTTCCTTTGAATGTAAAAAGGCATTTCAAAATTAAATTAAACATGTTCAAAATAGAATTCTGAATCCTTCACCCAAAGCTTCTTTTTCCTCTGTTCTTTCCCAGATTTATGTGTTATCTCATGTTCCAAGTGTATTCCAATAACATGATTGTCCAATGTCCAGTGATTAGAATAATTCTTTCCTTTTGCTCTTTTTCCACATCTGATTTTTCAGTAAATCTTATCCTAAGTTTTCCCTGGGTTGTGGATGTAGCTCAGTGGTAGAGCTCTTGCCTGAGGCCTGGGTTAGATGCCCACTTCCTCTCCTCCCAATGTAGATTCTGAATATATCGCTAATGCCTCCATTCCCTTTTCTACCACTGTATTCCAGAGTGTCTCACCGCTCCTCTCTCTAGAAGTCTCCTTCCTCCTTCATTCTTGATTTCTAAGGAACCTTGTCCACATTCTTGCAAGAGAGAGGTTTTTGGTAGTGTAAATTGGACTCTTGCTCTTCCTTGTTTTATACATTTCCATGGATTGAAATTGCAGATGATGAAAATTCCAAGCCTGGGGCCTAACCTGTTCTGGCCTCCACCTCCAATTCCAAAGCATTGGTCCAGCCACATTGACCTTCTTTTTATTCTTGTAATACACCAAGCTTATTCCCACATTAGATTATGAACTAAATATTCTTCATTTTAGTCTGGAATGCTCTTCACCAAGAATTCCCCTGGTGCCATTGTTTCTTATTCAGGTGTCACTGAAATGTCCCCTCCCCCTAGACCTCAACATAAATGAGCCCCATCATCTCTTACAATCATACCATTCTATCTTATTTTCTACCCTGTACTTATCACTGCCTGATATTTCCTGTTTCCTTTTATCATTCCATGGTCTATTTCTCTTCACTAGGATGTAGACTCCTTAAGGCAAAGAACTCATCTGTTTCAATTCTGTCTTCTACACCAAGAACAATGCACAGCATTATAGAAGCACTCAGGAAGTATTTTTTGGATAAATGAGTGGATGTTTTATTATATTGGTCCTGTAAAATAAGAACCCTTTCAGCCCATTATGGCTTAGTCCTATCTCAGGCTCCCACTCTCAGTCTTTTCCACTACACAGTGGACTCCCTCCTTGCCAGTTGCCTGGGGTCAATATGCTGCCTCCTCTAAAAATCCCTCCTCAATAAAAAATCTTAAACTCAATTTAGTATAAGCATGAATGGTTACTAAGAGTCTACCTACACAGCAATCCTAAGTAAAGTATCATTCTAACAAATATACAACCCTGATAACAGGAAACACCAAGCATATGAAAGAGTTTTCCATCATTTCTCTTGTCATGATGGATTTTGCCAGATCCCTTGGAATTAGTGCAAAAATATTTAAAACTAGCTTTGTTTTCACCACTTTCTTTATCACAAACATGTAGTGATACGACTTACTTTTTCCTTTTCTGAAGAATATAGAGAATGAGGAGGAGGAGGCTAAGCAAACCAAAGACGATCATCAAAACCATATATATCTGAGTAGACGAATCAATAGTACCTGAAAAACAAACCAGAAACATGTTCTTTGTGACCATACTTTTTTCTCTACACTCTACTGAATCCTGGCACCTTTCATTTGCAATATGCCTTTTTTATTATTGATTTTATTGGTGCATCATGATTATATATAATGCTGGATTCATTGTAATATGTTTGTACGTACACATAATTTGGTGAATTCCATTCCTCAGTGCCTCCTCTCTCCTTCCCCTTTCCCCACAGCCCTATCCTTTACACTACTGATCTCCCTTCTGCTCTTTTTATGGCCACTGCTTCATTGACATTCAAATTTATTCTATACAATGTACCATATTCCAATTCATAAAAGAATATGCTAACATATATTCAAATTGGTACATTTTCTTCAAGAATAAGACATGTGATATTTAATATAATCCTATTGATCTTAAGAAGGAGGAAAAATGATTTAACCACTTAATTATTCAACATAGAAAAATGATTAAGCAAAATACAGTATATTTGATGATTATGTTGCCAAAATCAAATTTAGAGTCTATAATAACATCAGAAAATGAATTTATAATAATAATGGATATTTAAGATTAGTATATTAAGCAATGTAATAAGCATTTTACAAGGATCATTTGCATTAACTCGGTAAGTACAGTTATTAGGTACAGATGGGGAAATGCAGTCTCTGATGTTAAGAGAATCACCTAAAGACACAGTGATTAGGTGGCAAAGCTGGGAAACAAGTTCAGTTCTAGCATGAACTCTTATACAAAAAAAAATGCAAAGTTTTGAGCATCAACACTTTTTAAAATACGTTTTTTGACCGTAGTATTCCTAAATTATATGATACCACTTCTTTCGTGTTGCCTTTGAATATAATTCATATTTTTATTATAACTTAAATTTACCAGAAGGCCATTGTTAATGATTATCAATGATTGTTCTTAGATAAAATAGACAATTGAATTTATGTTTTGTGTTGATCTTAAAGGAAATTTGCATTTATGTTAAATGCAAGAAATATTATGTTTTGATACTTAGGTCTTGTCATGGCAGGGGTTTCGTTTCCTTGTCTTGTTCTCTAATTCTTCTAAATATAAATATTAATCCCATAGTAAACTTCACCCCTTTTTAATTTGCTGCTTTAAATTTTCCATTATCATTGAAGGAAAAGAGAGAGCCTTGTCAGTAGTTTCTTCTTCCCTAAATGCTGTTAGAAAAGTGCCTGTGTTTTAGTTGAAGAACTTTGACCATTTACTTTTGATGGCTCAGACATTGTTTTGTCTGAGCTTCTGTTTTTACTGTTTTTTTTTCAATGAGATTCTATATACCCATTGTAAATAGTCAGAAGAGACTGAACCTGAAGACCAAAATGTGAACATATCTGTAAAGCCATCAATAGAAGAGCATAGGGGGAGGCCAGGTGTAGTAGGACATGCCTGTAATCCCAGCAGCTCAGGAGGCTGAGGCAGGAGGATCATGAGTTCAAAGCCAGCCTCAGCAACTTATTAAGGCCCTAAGCAACTCAGCAAGACTCTATATCTAAATAAAATACAAAAAAGCACTGGGGATGTGGCTTAGGGATTAAGCACCCATGAGTTCAATCCCTAGTATCCAAAAAAAAAAAAAAAAGGAATAGAGGCAAAAAAGCTCTATATGATATTTCAACAGAATCAGAAATTAACCTCCTTGATATTTATTATAAAACTAAGCAAGGAATATTACTTTTATGAATTAATGAATTAACATTACTTCTTACAGACTTGTACCTTCATAAGATGTAAACTTACCATAACAACCTAGCCAATAGATTGATGGGAGATATGTGCTATATAATTGGCAACCCAATTTCAGAAGATAGGAAATTTACTAGGAAAAAGGAACTAATTAATTTCAGCTTCAAGAGACAGCTATAACAAAAATATTTACTGAGAATCCATTAGAATTATAGTGATAAAAGTAAAAGATTTAAATTCAAAACAGCAAAAATACTGAAGAGGAACTTCCATTGACAAGAAATTGTGAAGACACAAACATAAGAGATGTAAAGAAGACAAAAGAATGCACCATAGAGGCGTAAGATGAAGGCGGCTGCAGCCTCGTGGATGTACACAGCAGCCAACACGTGAAGAAAGAGCCTCGAAAAAGTTGGAGAAGACTCTGAAGATGAAAGAAGGGGGAGTGAGTAACAGAATTCATAATTATGGTCAAAATCACCCACTTGCATATTCCAAAGCACAACATTGGACAGCCAGATGCTTACAACCCAGTCAAAATAAAAATGGAGGAGAAGTGTAATTTATTGAACATACTGGGAATAACAAAGGCAGGAGGGGTAAAGGCTCCAGAATAAAGGCCTTTACATTCTGACTTTCAGGGTTTCCTATCTAATTGCTGCCTGCTGTCTACACACAAAAGTTCACCCCTTCAAGAACTACAGCTTTCTGTAAACCTCCCATAAATAAAGGCTCACTAAACATTGAAGAAGGCTTCATCCAAGTGAGAAGTCTGAGTAAAAGAAACATAAGATAAAATGGCATGGATGGAGGTAAGGGGGAGATAGTTTTAAAAAAACAGAATATAAGTATAATAGTTCTGAATTATTATTCCCAGATATATCCAATAAGATAATACTTCCTTAAAAGAGGAAGTCTATTAAAAAATTAAACAAGTTTAAGTCACAAAAGCAATTTTAAATTAAAAACCTGATTTGTCAAAAAAAAGTAAAAATCCAAAGAATCAATTTGAAGATAATTTTTAGAAAAGCTTCCAGATAACATGAGGGAGAGAAAAGGAGATGGGAATATTAGAAAAGAAAAAGAAGAAAATCTAATCCAAATATTTCAATGCTCATTTAATCAAAGTCATTTATACAAAGAAAATCAGTTAGATGAACAGACAGGAATTTCTCAGAGAAATGTGAAAGTTCTCAGAATTGAGATACTTCAGATTAAATGAAATCATCACATGTAAATCACATTTAAGGATAAAATGAATAAACAAACCAACCTAAAATGGCACTAGGATTGTTTTAGTCAGCTTTTTCACTGCTGTGACCAAAAGATCTGACAAGAACAATTAGAAGAGGAAAAGGTTATTTGGGGGCTCACAGTTTCAGAGGTCACAGTCCATAGATAGCTAGGTTCCATTTCCTGGGGCTCAAGGTGAAGCCAAACATCATGGTAGAGGGATGTGGAGGAGGAAAGCAGCAGGATACATGGCACCAGGAAGCAGAGAGAGCTCCACTCAACAAGAATAAAATATAAACCCCAAAGGCACACCCCAGGGACCCACCTCCTCCATCCACATCCCATTTATCCCCTACAGTCAGCACCCAGTTAATTCCTATGAGAGGATTAACACACTGATTAGGTTAATGCTCTCACAACCCAATCATTTTATCTGTAAGCTTTCCTGCAATGTCTCACACATGAGCTTTGGGGAACACACCATATTTAAACCATAACAAGGATAAAGAGAAGTAAAAGTGAGCAGTATCTACTATTACAATGATCAGGTTGACATTCAGCTTCTCATTAGGAAGAATGGGTGATCCAAGAAGATGGAGAAATGCTCTACAAGTGATGAAGGCAGAAGGATGGTTAATATAAACTATAGATTATGTGTGTTAGTGTTTTATTGCTGTGACCCACAATAACAAGCTTATGGAGCATGAAAAGCTTATTTTGGCTCATGGTTTCAGAGGCTAAGTCTGTGATCTGCCAAGTCCATTGCTCTGGGCCCAAGATGAGACAGACATCATAATAAAAGGGCGTGGTGAAGGAGCACTACTCATCTTATGATGGCCAGGAAGGAGAGAGAAAGAGAGAATGAGAATATGAAGGTGCACATGACTATAGTACCAGGGACATGCCCCCAGTGACCCACCTCTTCCAGTCATGCCCCATCTCTGGACATTCCTGCATTAACACAGGAGCATTTGAGGGACATTTTATATCCAAACCATAACATTCCACAACTGACCGCCAAAAGTACATGTACATCTCATGATGCAAAATGCATTTTGTCGATCTTCAAGAGTCCATATAATGGCTGCAATTTCATCTCTGCCCAAAAGTCCAAGTCCAAAGTCTCCCCTAAGACTTAAGTCAAATTGTTAGCTATAAACCCCTATAAAAATCAAAATCAAGTTAAATATATTCAACATACAATGGCACAGAATACACATTCCTATATAAAAGGGAGAAAGAGGAGTGTAGAAAGAAAGGATGGGACCAAAATGAGACTAAAACCCAGCTGGGCAATAAGGTCCTACAACTCCACATCCAGTATCTGGGGCACATGGTGATGAGATATGATCAATAACAGTCCTGCCCCTTTGGCCTTTCCAGTTGGAGTGTTCAAGGCTTCTCTCTTGGCTTGGCTCTCTCTGAAGTTAGTAGTTTTCCTTGGTAGACAGTTCACATTACCAGCCTCTCAATTCCTGTGGTCATCATTGCAGCTTTTTCTTTACCTTCATAGCTTCACCTTCATGTCCTTGTCAGGATCTGCCTGCAGTTATTCCAACCCTGATACACACTGCCTAGCTTCCCCTGCCTCACTTGGAAATTTTTGTGGAAGCCTCTATGACCTCCTAACTCCAGCATCTTGCATTCCTGCAGAACAAGCACAACATGGATGATGCCAAGGTATGCTGCCAGCTTGTGCAGTACCAAGTCCCTCTGGAACTGTGGCTCAGTGACTTCAGAGTACCTGGATGGCTAGGCAGAGTGAATCAACTTCCTAGGACCCCCTGTGCAAAAAGAATACCCTGTGGTCTTTCTTCAAAGGAATTTTTACTTTTACATCCTTGAGCCCATGATGAGGGTGGTCTTGCAAATTCCTGAGATATGCTTGAGCCATCTTGTCTCTGTGTGTGAAGTACTTAGCATCTTGTTAGTGACTGTGATCTCTTTATCAACCATATCTTTGTCCCAGATTTGCACACACTTTTCAAGCCAACCTGGAAGCTTTTAATAATCTATTGTCTCTGCCTTTTGCTCTTGATTCTCGTAAATCTGGCCAAGAGCTATCAGGAAAATCCATGTTACAGAATTTGGTGCTGCATTAAAATTTCCACCTCCAGATTAATTAGTCCGTCCCTTTTAAGTTCAACCTCATACAAAGTCTCAGGACATAGGCAAAATATAGACAAGATTTTTTTGCCAGAATATAACATGAATGACCTCTAGTCAAATTCCCAAAGGAATCCTCATTCTCCCCTGAAACCTCATAAGCACAGTCATCACTGCCTACATTCTGGTCTTCTAAGCTGTCACTACAATCACCCAATAAATTGGCTTGAAACATTCTAAAGTTTTTACAACCTGCTTTTCTAAATTTTTCCAAAATTCCTCCTGCAAACCAGTTCCAGCGGCTTCTGAACCATGTGGTCAAGTCAGTCACACTAATGAACCCACTCTTGGTATCAGTCTTTATTTTAGTCAACTTTTCATTGTGACCAAAATACCCAGCAAGAACAACCTAGAAAAGGAAAATTTTATTTTGGCTCACAGTTTTAGAGGTTTAGTCGATGGTCTGCTCAATCCATTGTTCTGGGTCCGAGGTGAAGCAGAATATTGGGGTGGAAGAATATGACTGAAGAACACTACTCAGTTCATGGAAGCCAGG
The DNA here is from genome assembly GCA_020662805.1 of Glaucomys volans. NCBI lineage: Eukaryota > Metazoa > Chordata > Mammalia > Rodentia > Sciuridae > Glaucomys > Glaucomys volans. The sequence goes on along the minus strand of JAJEJO010001380.1, from coordinate 620,672 downwards.
AAGCAGAGAGAGAGAGAGAGAGAGAGAGAGAGAGAGAGAGAGAG
>JAJEJO010001380.1:578307-616942 GCA_020662805.1 Glaucomys volans | reverse complement strand
ATGTTTGGAGAAACTCTAATTTTAAAAGATTACCAGGTGGAGGGTGGGGGGATATAGCTCAGTTGGTAGAGAGCCTGCCTCATAAGCACACAAGGCCCTGGGTTCAAACTCCAGCACAGCAGAAAAAAAAAAAAAAAAAAACAAAATGATTAGCAGGGATTAAATTAAACAATCATATTCTATCTCTTGATTTCTTAAAAAATTATCTAATAGGAAATCACACCCTGTTTAATTATGGTTATAAAACTGAAGATAAGTATAGTTGGCAGAACTTGAAAGGAAAGAGGGTAGAAAGAAATGGATAGCAAAGAGAGACGTTTTGTGGAGTATGAAGCAACAGGTTTAGCCATGAGCGTTGCAGAGGAAGGGAAATGGCAGGAAAGTTGAGGGTAGAGTAAATGAGCCCAAAGCGATTGTGGTAGAAATTCAGTAGAAGACATACCAAGATCAATTTTAAAATTGGCCATGTAAAAACAGCTGCCACAGCGAGCAGGTGAGCAGGTTTCTGAGGCTGTCTTCGTTATTTCAGTCTTTTAACCATGCACATGCATTATGTTGTTTTTTGTTTTTTGTTTTTGTTTTTTTTCAAAATAGATGACTTAAATACCTGTGGAAGTGAATTTTAAAGGAAGATAAATACTTCCCCTCTCTGGGCTTCACCACTACTTACATTCTGGTTTTACTAACAGAGGAACAATCTTCTCTTCATTCCTTAGAGGGTGATCCATGTGCACAATCAGGTGTTGGAGTCCTAGGGACCTCACCGTCTCCAAAGAGATGGTGTACACTTTAGTGACCGTTATGGTGCCATTGGGGTTCTGAGCAAGGTGTTCTTCAGGTGGACGATTCAGAACTCGTGAGGGGAAAAGAGAGATTCGAGGAGCAGGTTTTCCCACCGCTGAATAATTAAAGTTAAGAAAACCTTTGGAGTCAGGTTGGAATTTAGGTTCCAATGTTAATTCAGATAGAGCTGAGGCAGAAAGAGAAACAAAATTAAGTATAAAAATCTACCTATCATGCCAGATTCCTATGCTGTTAAAAACTAGACTTTCTCCAATTTTTTATGAACCCAAAATGTGGGGAAGAGCCCTCTCAGATCCTTTCCTTGTTTTAAAAAAAAAACACTGACAGTTCCATTTCCTATATTCACAGACCCTCCAATGTGAGAGGAACAATTGGTGACTCAACTTTCATCCAGCCTGAAAATTACATTTCTCACAATACAATAAAGGGACCCTATGGCCACAAGCTATGTGACGTTTTGTTTATTTGAAGACTAGGAACTCTTTATTCTCTTAAACGTCATCATTCTTTCTCTTTCCCTATGGTCTTTTTCTTTTCCTTGCTTTTCTCAACTCTCCAGTAGGACCATGGGATGCCTCATGGATGAAAGCTAGTACAGTGTGAGGACGTTAAACGAGAAGGGAGAAAGTCCTGCACTGTGTGAACATGGGCAGGCACGGGACTGCTCCTGGCTTCCTCTTTTTTTTTTCCTTACATATAGTAAGGATGGTCAGATGATCCCATCAATCTTTCATCCTCTAACATTCTCTGGACACCGACCTCAAAATACCACAACCCTATGATCTCTGTCTCAGTAATCTGATCCTACAGAAAACATTTATATACTTAAGATGTTAAGGCAGATTTGTCCTCCATGGCTGCCATGAGGAAACACATTAAACAGACATTTGTAGCAGGCTTCATCGTCAAATGTCACTTCACGGATTGTTATGAAGGAGGAATTAGGCTCAATGATCTTGCAGTGCAGCCTGTCTATGTACGGTGGAAGAATCTTTTCTCCATATTTACTGCTGTAAGTGCCAATATTTTGTGGTAAAGAGTCTTGGATCTTCTGCCAGGTGATTTGCACGACATCTGCAGGAGTTGTCAAATTGCAGAAAATGGTCACATTTCCTCCCAATACAGCTGTTTCATTATTTTTATGCTTTATTTGATGTGAAGAAACTGAAAATAAAATCCAATATTAAGAAAAATGTGCTTTTAAGTTACTGTATACCATAGCACTTATCTGTCTTTTCATTATCATTTAATTTATCTCTCTTGCTCACGAGAACATAAACTCTATTATCTTCTACATGGACAATCTAATTTCTAAAATTGTTTCTGGCATGTATTACCTATATCAATACATATTTATTGAGTACAAAAGTTGAAACACAAATTAAGCAACATGAGTATTGTTAGCTTTTCAAAAATGCTTTTTAGTTAGTAGATCATAAGGTAAAAATGCTACTAACTGATCTACACTAAAGGTGCAGTGTTATAGGCATAGAATCCATAGAGAAAATAACAATCTTCAGATCTCCTTCAAAAGCACAGATTTCCTCAGTCTTCTGCTACAGTGGAAGACTAGCAGGAGGCCACAATTTCTCTGTTTTGAGGCAAAAAAAGTTAATAATTTTCCTGGTATGTAGAAAAGGGCATCTGATTATGTATTCTCTAATATAAAGTTAAGTGAAATGATATTAAGTGATACGTATATGTGTGTGTTTGTGTGTTTTCCAAGTTTCACAATCTGCAAACATAAATAAAAATTAAAACCATATCTTCGAAACTGTCATTTCCAGATAGGATGGAATATTCTGGGAGGTTAACACTATCTGTCAATGAAAAAAGTTGAATTAATTATATAATAATATACTTAAGGGCATCAGACAACTGCAAAACCAAGAAAAATTGGAATAAAATTTCAGGGAGGAGGGATTATCTAAGAGGTGAGTAATCTGGGGTTGTTGGTTCTCTGTGGGTTATAAATTGGAAATCAAGGAACAGATAAATCAGTTTTCTTTTTGTTTTGTTTTTTTTTTTTTAATCCTGTAGAGCTAGAGTGTATCTTATTTAATGAGATGTCTCTTCAGATTGATTTTTCCCCTTGTGACAGCGATTGAACTCAGGGGTGCTTAACCACTGAGCAACATTCTTGGTCCTTTTTATTTTTTATTTTCAGACAAAGTCTCACTAAGCTGCTTAGGACCTCACTAAATTACTGAGGCTGGCCTTGAACTTGTGCTACTCCTGCCTCAGCCTCTTGAGTCACTGGGATTCCAGGTATGTGCCACCATACCTGGTATGTTGTACAATTCTTTCAATACATGGTGTTACAGTTTGGATCTTAAATATTGCTGAATGTCTGTCTGTCCCTAAATGCACTGTGGTGCTATTGAGAGGTGGTGGTATCTTTAGGAGGTAGAACTGAGTAGAAGAAACTAGTTCATTAGGACATGCCTTGAAAGGGGATGTTGAAACCCCATAGGTCCTCTTTCTTATTTCCTGCTGCTGCCACAAGGTGAGCAGCTTCCTCTGCCAAACTTTCCCTCCCTAATTTTTTTTCTCTCAAAACAGTCATGGTCATAAAAGACAAGGAAACTCTTGAGAAATTCCTACAGCTAATGGGAGCATAAGGAAATAAGACAGGGTTGTATAATGTGATAATATGGATGGGATCTTGACACAGAAAAGGCAACCAATAAAAACTAAAGAAACGTAAATTAACTGTGGAGGTTAGTTATGAACAGTGCATCAGATTTGGTTTATTAATTTGAGCAAATGTCATGCTAATATATGATGTTGATAACAGGAAAAAATAGTAATAGGAGTTACTGAAACTGTCTACTAGTTTCTCAATTTTTCTGTTAACCTAATACTTTCTTTAAAAAAAAAAAAAGCCCTTTTAAAAGAATCATGGTACTTCTATATTTGTACACTAAGCAAGTAGAAAATAAACACTTAAAAATAGCACTTACAGTAGTTCACCCTCCTAATGAAAAGAAAGAAAAGAAAATCTAGAAATAAACATAATGAAAAATATACAAAATCTCTCTATTTAAATCTACAAAAGACTTCTGAGAAACTTAAAAAAGATTTATATAAATTTAGAAATATTCAGAGATAGGAAAAAAACATAAAATGACAATTATCTCCGAGATAATTTTGAAACTCATTAGAAATTTAATCAAAATTCGAGTGGTTTTTAGATTGTTTTAATTCCTAGAAATTAAGTTGATCCTAAAAATTCAATACAATACACTGAATGTTTATTATCTAGATAGAAAGCTAAAATAATATAATTTGTGCATAAAAGGATGATCTTCCCAATAAAAAGCTACTGTGTCAATGAGACATTTGTATAGACAAATCATAGTTTATAGATTGACCATCACCTAAGACCAGGGACAAAAATCTATTTCAAATTCACTGAAAATCTAAAGGTGAGAGATAAAACACAGCTTTTAGAATATTGTAGACCATCTATCTATATGTGTGTAATAACCAATGATTTCTTTTTCTTTTTCTTTTTGGTAATAGGGATTGAACCCAGCCACATGCCCAGTCGTTTTTTATCTATTATTTTGAGACAGGGTCTTGCTAAGTTGCATAGGGCTTTGGCAAAGTTGTTGAGGCTGGCTTTGAACTTTCAGCCTTCCAAGCTGTTAGGATTGCAGGTCTGCACCACCATGCCTGGTACCAATGATTTCTTAAATAGGGAATACATTGTTATTTAATGCCTTATTCCTTTCTTGGTTATATGAAGTAATAAATGAAAAATCAGCTTATTTTGGGATTTAATAACTTCAATTCATCAAAAGATATATCTTCACAAGTAAGGAGGCAACCCATGGAGTGAGAAAAGATGTTTTTCCATATGTAAACATGACAAATACTTATATCCTAATGTATATGTATTTCCACAAATCAACAAGACAAAGACGGACAAATCAATGGAAAACTGAGCAAAATATTTGAATAGGCATGTCACAATAAGAGAGTATCTAAATGGCCAATAAGTGTATTTAAGGTGCTCGACTTAGTTATCAAGAAAACACTAATTAAAGTGAGGACAACACATGCACTCCTATGATCAGCCAATCTACTCCTAACTACATGCCTAAAAGAAATGCATGCACAGATTCTCCAAAAACAGGAACAGTGATGTTCAAAGGAGCATTCCTTGCTAAGTACCTGCTCTACCACAACACTAAACCTGGGTCACAATGAGTCCTGCATTTTAGATGCTGAAGGGGAACATAACAGAAGGAACAAGGAATGCTGTTTTCTCTACTGCCACCTTTCTATTGGCCTCAGCTTCTGTCATCCGTTATTCAACTTTGAACTCTCTAATTGAATTCAAATGATACCTCCCCCAGGAAAAAAGTCCTCAACTAGAACTTATGGTTTTTATTCTATCTTGAAATTTAAAATTAGGAGATTTTAAAAACATCTCCTGAATTCTTAAAGAACACTGGTTATTGCCTTTACCATGAACCAAATGCATTTAGAAGGATTCAGGTTAACTATGTTTAGTTAAATGACTACCAGATAATAGGACTGAATATTTGTTAATTCTTAAATGATCTCAGCTTGTAATGATAGACAAACTCACAAAGGAAACGATTTACAAACTTGACAGCACCAACAAAGTTCTAATAACCAAGAAGAGACACAAAACAAGTCAGACTTAAAATTAAAAAGCAGATAAGCTGCTTAGATATGTTCACAAGGACTATTACAAAGCAAAACAAATTTGCCAAGAGTTCATTTGCTCCCAGTTCGTTTCTAGCCTCCAGTTTGAGCTACTTGGGCACTCCTCTGATGCAGAAAGATTCCATTCTTACCTCTCTTACATTCTGTATAATTACTCATTGTTTCAAACATACTCAACTTAAACAACTTGCTCGATACATGATTGAATAGTTACATGATCCAGACCCAAACACACTACCCTTTTACCCTCGCTTTATAAAAGTAAATAGGCATTTATTTGGCCATTGATTCCAGCCAAACATGTTTGAAAGAAAAAATGCAGAGTTACCTGATTCTTGTGCACAGATGGGAAGGATCAGGAGCTGGGGAACAAGATGGAGTGGAAAACCCATGGAATTCGTTGATGAAAATCTTCACTAATGAAGTATTTAACTTTCTTTGCTTACCTCCAGCAATGAAACTGAAAATTCATCTAAACTTTTTGTTTCCGCCTGTTACTCATTAAGCCAGTTTTAACTGTTATCTTCCAATTTCCTGGTCTGCCTAGCTGCCAATTTTTTTCAGGTACTTAGATCTATGAAAATATTTTTTCTAAGTATCTGTCTGCTGTTTGTAGCTATCACACGATTTACTCACAGGCTCCTTTTCTACTGATTTGTAGGAAAATTCCATTGGTACTCCTTTTTGAGAGTGTTACTAAGCCTTTCCTAATATTAATGTCCTGTCATCCATGCACATGAAAAATATCAAGCTAGTTTACCCACAGTGAGTGACACCAAGGAACAAGACTGCTTTGGGTGCCTCATGTTACAGAGCAGAATCTGGCTGCAAAGCTGAAGGTCCCCCATTATCCCAGTTCTTGCAGCCGTGCCAGAAAGATTTCAGACATGTTGCTCAGAGTAACAGGCATGAGTTTATTAGAAGGGAAAGGAAAGGGGAAATGGGGACATTTTCCAAGTAGACAGTGGGTCCCTCACAGAACAGTGTGCTTCTCCTACCCTCCAGTTTTATTGGGGTTTCCATGGAAGTTTCCAGAGAGCATCACTCAGGTCCACATTTAGCTTTTGACGAACAGCATAAGAATTGCAGACCACCTAGAGGATGGTGTGGTGCTCATAGAGTAGGAGATTTTAAGGAAATTGAGTCCCCCTGTTTTTGCCTCAATATCCTGCTCCCTTAATCAGTTTATTAGTTTTTGAAAAGCATTCCATGAGCATTTTTAGTGAGGGTCTTGATGTTTTGGTTGTCAGGGTGGTTGGGGGTTGTGACATGGTTTCAGTGATAAGGGAGGGTCCATGTCACCTGGAGGTGTGTGATCTTGAAACAGTGGATTTTCTCAAGGGCATTTAATTATGACTGGAACAGGTTTTAACATACAGGTCCCAATCTTCCAGGTGCCTATCTGTGAGATAAGACTCCCTGTGGTTTTCAGTCACCCTTCATTGTCCTTTCTCTGCTCCCTCATTTATGACTAACTAGCTACCTAAAACCTAGGAAAGTTTGTTGTTCAGGGCAATGAAAGGAGGGTACACTCATACATTGCTAGTGGGACTACAAATTGGTGCAACCACTATGGAAAGTAGAATGGAAATTCCTTAGAAAACTCGGAATGGAACCACCATTTGATCCAGTTATCCCACTTCTCGTTATATATCCAAAGGACTTAAAATCAATATACTATAGTTACGTGGCCACATCAATGTTTATAGCAGCTCAATTCACAATAGCTAAATTGTGCAACCAACCTAGATGCCCTTCAATAGATGAATGGATAAAGAAAATGTGGTACATGTACACAATGGAATATTAGCCACAAAGAAGAACGAAATTATAGCTTTTGTCCATAAATGGATGGAATGGGAGTCTATAAGGCTAAGTGAAATAAGTCAATCCCCTAAAACCAAAGGCTAAATATTTCCTCGGATATGTAGATGCTAACACACAATAAGGAGTGGAGGTAGGGAAGCATAGAAGTTCACAGGATTAGACTAAAGGGAAAAAAGGGAAGAGAGGGGAGATGGGAATAGGAAAGAAGTAGAATGAATTAGACATCACTTTCCTATGCTCCTATGTGAACACATGAGCAGTGTAACTCCACATCATATGGAATGTGAAGTTATACTCCACGTATGTATATGTTAAAATACTCTATTGTCATGTATATCTAAAAAGAATAAAAAAGAAAGAGGAAAAAAAAGAACTCTAAAGAATTTGATAACAAAAGAAATGGAGAGGGGAAAACTAGTCAATTCCCTTGTCTCCAATCTTTGGGTGATTCAAAGCAGAGCAACTTTGGTTATAAAAGAATACACATATATCCGTCTGTACAGGGGGCATGCAATCTGTCCTGTACTTCCCCCCTGCTTCAAGGAGCAGCGTGACCCTCCATATTGTCCCAGTCTGCAGATACCCAGGAGTACATGAATAAAAAAATGTCCAAACCCTCTCTGTTGAGTTATCCAAGTTCTTTCTTTGGGATTGGAAAACAGTACACTGGGGCTTCCCAGCCCTGGGGTTGAAAACTATTTTCTAAAGATATATGCTAAGTCTCTGAAAAATATTCCTCTTGGCATCTCCCCGCAAAGAACAGAGTAGAAAAATTAAAAATTGACTTAGAGCCTATAAAATTGTTAAGCAGTTTCCAGTTAAATACTATTTACTTACTAAAATGAAGACAAAACCCATGCAGACCATTTTCTTATGAACTCCTCTTACAATACAGCACTTTGCAAAGAGGAAAAGCACTCCTTACCTGGTACTTGTAGTTACCTATTTTGTCATTTAAATTCCAGCCCCACCACTTGCCTTGGCATTCCCTACACACAGTTTTACATGTTTCCCCAGAATGTCTTCCTCTTGGAAAAACTGCTCATTCGCTACCAGCTCACAGCATATTTTAATGCAAACAATCCATTTGAAAACGAAGGTTTTTTTTGTTTTGTTATGTTTTGTTTTCCAAATGCCCTTGGTGTTTGAATCATTATGGCCTTCAAAACTGTGTGCTCTGCCTTAGAAATTAGGGATGAAGATCTTTATTCCAAATCTCCCAGCAGTACTTCTAAACAGGCACATGAACCAGAGGTGGGAGAAATTGAAGCCAGATCCAGGACCTGGGGCAAATACTGTCTCAGAGGAGCACAGTTGGTCTTGGCTTCCTTAAACTGAGATCAGTAGCCAGCTTCCATGTCACACATCCACAGTTACACCACCACCCCAGGGCAGCAGAATCAGAAACAGTATACTGTTTTCCAGTCCCAAAGAAAGAACTAGGAGTGCTCAACAGAGAGGACTTGGACATTTCATTACTTATGCACTCGTGGGTGGTGGCAGGCTGGGATAAAATGGATGAGCCTATTGTGCCTACAGGCAGGGGAATATGTACGAGGTAGACAGCATGCCAACAGTGCTTGTGGGATTCTTTAGTTGTTTTATAAGTATGACTTTACTTGATAGTCAAGGTTATTCTGCTTTGATCCCCACCTAAAGATAAAGGGAAATGGCCAGTGTTCCTCCTCTTTACCCCGCCCCAACATGTCCTTGGAAGTTTTCTTAATTCATCTTCAGAAGAAAAGGTCTTCTAGGCACTGACTTTTGTTTTACCCCAAACTGCCCCCACATCAGTCATTAACATGTGCAAACCAAAGACACATTCTAGATAATGAGCCTTCTCTTTTCTCCTATTGTCACAAATAAATCCCTATTAAAAATTATCTTCCCCTTTCACAACTTCTCCCCTAGCTACTGTCTCAGAAGAAACAAAATCCTCTAAGATGTGGCTGATGAGACACACCCCACCCCATGCATCAACCTTTGTCTTTCCCATAGCTGCAGGTATGGGAGACTGCTTCCCTTTCAATCCCTTCAAACAAACCTTCCCTCCATCTATATTCCAGCCTCTAAGCTACTACCCACCTGAGAGCTATTTTCTTGGTTAATAAGGCAGAGCAAACTTCGTTTCCAAAAGGAAAATGATGCAGATTCTGTTACCTGAGGCCTCCTTAGCAGCCTGGTGTCGGCATCCACAGGTAGTAAAGCTGCTACGCTGGGAGCCAGAAATTCTATGGAGGATAAAATCCAGCCTCTTATTCATTTTTTTTTGTGTGAGGAATGAAGATATGAAACACAAAATTTACCACTTTTAATAATAACTCAGACTCCTGATCTAAAGAAAACTATGTCTAAAGAATTAAAGTATGACAGTGATAAGATGGATGAATGTATAAAAAGGCCCAACTACATGCTTCCATTCCATGTCAGTTTTAAGAACCCACATAGATTGCAAATGAAGACAAGAGGAAAACAATTATTTCATGCAAATGGTAACCAAATGAGAACATGGTTTCATGCATGAGATGAAATAGACCGTATGTGAAAACTGTCACAAGAGACAACAAAGGTCATTACGAAGTAATAGAGGACTCCGGTCATTAATAGTGTTATAAATACACACAAACCCAACATCAGAGCACCCATATATGTAAAGCAAGATCTGAACAGAGAAATAGACATCAAAGCAATAATATAAGGAGCTTAAATATCCCACTTACAACACTGGGATAGATCCTCCACAAGAAAATCATCACTAAAACAGCAGAACTGAGCAACACCATAGATTAAGTGCACCTAACGGGCGTAGGTAGAGCATTTTATCCCACAGTAGCAGAGTACATATTCTTTACAAGTGCACATAAAACATTTTATAGGATAAATCACATGTTAGGTCAAAAAGCAAGTCTTAGAACATTCAAGAACACTGAAATAATGTCAAGTAAGGATTTCAACCATAATGGAGGGAAAATATAAATCAACAAGAGGAAGAAAATTTGAAATTCACAAACATTTGGAAATTGAAAAACCTATCAATAATGCTGGGTATGGTGGCATGCACCCATAATCCCAGCAATTTAGGAGGCTGAGGCAGGAGGATTGTTCAAATTCAATGGTAACCTAGGAGATCTAGCAAAAGCCCTAAGCAACTTAGCGAGACCTTGTTACAAAAAAACAAAAAAACCACCTTTTGACCCAGTTATCCCACTTCTTGGTTTATACCCAAAAGACTTAAAATTAGCATACTACAGTAATGTAGTCACATCAATGTTTATAACTTGTTGCTGACAAGTTGAGACCACAGTTCTGCTTCTCTACTTGGTCTTAACTGGCAGACAGCTGGGGAAGGAGCGTCTTCTGCTAAGTGTGGCAGTTAAAGCTTCCCACTGAGTCTCTGCTGAGAGCTCATGGATGGGAAAGAGCTCTAACACTGCTCCTGTGTGGCCTCCACCGAGACCTCGAGAAATCATTTTTTTGGTATGGCGAAAGTTTTGACTCTCCTTTTGGCTTCCCTCTTTTTGGTCAGGTGTGAAAGTCCCAGAACCCACTGGGCCTTTTCTGATACCACTTGCACTGGGGTGAGCAGAAGGGCAAGGCTCTGGAAACTTATTATAACCTGGCTGGGTGAACTGTGGGCTTCTCTCTCAGCTGTTGCTGTTATATGGGTATGGGGGTGGCGAGTGAAAACTCTTCTGTGGTGTTTAACTAGAGTAGAGCAGTTTTGGTAAAAATTTTCAGTCTTCGATGCTACCTCTTTCCTCTTTCTTTGACTGGAAAGAACAGGCTTTTCTGGTTTGTTTGTGTGTTTTGTTTTGTTTTGTTTTGTTTTAAGTCTATACTCATTGGCATTTCCAGTACCCAGTCTGGGACAGAAGAGACAAAAATAGTAATTAGAATCCAGGGAACTTGTCACTGATTCATTCTCAAGGTCCCTATCTAGTTTCCTTTCTCCTTATCTTCAGGGTCTTCTTGTACTTACTTTTTATATAATGTCTGGGACATTTAGCCACACTTACTGGGAGGGATTGAGAAAGATATACTGACTTTGTATTCCCAGAAATTGAAGTTGCTAATTTATCATTTTTTTTAAATTGGTGCTGGGGATCCAAGCCAGGGCCTCATGTGTGCTAGATAAACGCTCTGCCACTGAGCTACCTCCCCAGTTTTTAAGAACAGGTAACAGATTTTAACAGGCACTTCACAAGCAAAAACGTTCAAGTAGCCAATTAATACATGAAAAGGTAAGTGTTTGGCATTATCAGTCATTATCACTTTTTTAACCACATTCTCCAGCTCTTTCTACCTAAATTACCATTACACATACTCTTTAGATCCTTAAGATGTACAGTCTCCTACTAGTCTATCAAGACCAATGGCATAGCCCCAGTGTCCTCCACTAGGATGAACTACTAGTATCCTGAACACATCATAATAGGTCCCAAAACTCAGTGTATATACAGCTTGGTCTGTCAAAATCTGCTAAAATACTGCCCTATTTTTTTTTTTTTACCAATCTCTTATTAATTCTTTAAACAGCTCATTATTTCCTTGTATAAATAATTAACATAATCAGTTTAATTCTGCATAACTCATTATTGATAACTATTTGCTTACATACAAGAAAGCATGTGGGGAAAGAAATCACTTACCCTTTATATTTATATCCCCTATGCTCTTATCTAGAAGGGTCTGGCTCTAACAAAGAAGCAGCTCACTTATTTTATATATAGCAGTACAGATCAAAAAGGACTCGTGGGAGCTTTTGTGCAAAAATCAGGATGGGAGGTGGAAGTAAGCACGCCATTTCATTCTAGCGAGTCTCTCCCATCTCTGTTGCTTGTACTGGGGCCTGTACTCCAAACTGAGCAGTGAGCTAACTCAGAATATCACGTGACTCAGGTGTTCTCAAACAGTCAATATCCGACTGTAAGTTCCTGGGGCCAGGCATTCCTGGTTAATGGCTCCACTCATGAATGGAGCCATTCATGGCTCCACACATTTATAATCCCAGTGGTTTGGGATGTGGGCAGGAGGATTGCAAGTTCAAAGCCAGCCTAAGCAACTTAGCCTCAGCAACTTAGTGAGGCCCTACACAATTTAGGGTGACCCTGTCTCAAAATAAAACATAAAAAGGACTGAGGATGTGACTCAGTGGTTAAATGCTCCTGGGTTCAATCCCTGGTAAAAAACAGAAAAAGAAAAAGAAAAAGAAAGATAGAAAGATAGAAAGAAAAAAGAAAAGAAAAGAAAGAGAGAGAGGGAGGGGAGAGAGAGAGAGAGAGAGAGAAGAGAAGAGAAGAGAAGAAAAGAGAAAGGAAGGAAGGAAGGGGGAGGAAAGGAGAGAGGGAGGGAGGAAGGAAGGAAAAGAGAAGAAAAGAAAAGTTTTAAATTCTTTAAACATTTAATATTTAATAAACTTTTTTGGGAGGAGGGGTACCAGGGATTGAACTCAGGGGCACTCAACCACTGAGTCACATTCCAAGCCCTAATGTGTATTTTATTTAGAGACAGGGTCTCACTGAGTTGCTTAGTGCCTCCCCATTGCTGAGGCTGGCTTTGAATTCTCAATTCTCCTACCTTAGCCTCCCCAACTGCTGGGGACTGTAGGTGTATGCCACCGTAATTGACTAGTAAACTTCTTAACCATAAAAGAGGATGTCACTTAAAAATTAAAGAAGAAATCTGTGAATGAAAAACGTCAGTAGATTTTAGCATATAAAAAATTTAAATTTAATGAAATAGTGATATTTTTAAAAATTGTAATCAAAACAGGAAGCCAAATAACTGTGAGGAAATCACTTAGAGTATAATATATATAATAGAAACAAACTATGGCTTTTTTCCAATGAATTCCAGTCAAATTAATTAGAGATAACACAGTTAGTTACCTGATCTTTATAGTCATTGGAGTGAATTAAGAATAGGGCTGGAGAAAGATGGAACACAAATAATAAAAAATAAAATTAAAAATAAAAATAACTTTAAGATAGAAATCAATTATCTTTCTCATTAAAATATAGTGATTGTTTCATTAGCTAATATATCTCTACTACTAGTTATGTATTTCCTTCTAAATGAATGACTCAAAAACAATTTTAATTTTATTAAAATATGTGCACTTTATCATTTTAAAAATTCTTTCTTAGTTTCCTTGGGTGACTTCATCAAAATGGACTTACACTGTTAACCTTGTGAAGATCATTTCCTTCAATAACACCTATTTATTGTTTTGTGTAAGAGCAGTAAATACTTCTCTGAGAGTTGAGTTTATCAGCTATTCCTAAGCATTTATTTCTATCTTTGTCTTCCTCTTTCCTTTCCCCAATCTTTAACCTCTCTCCCCTCTTCATCCCTTTTCACAGGAATCAAAACAACTTCACAAAAACTTTGAGCAAAAGTATAAAGATGCATCTCATGCCCACCAAGTATCTAGATTTTATCATTACAAAATTTCTTACCTAATATTTTGTGAGAGTAGGAATATGGAAATCATCCCTATAGTAATAATGCCAAGTAATTTCAATTAAAATACTTAAGTATTATGTTCAGAAAAAAAGAAATGAATAAATCATTATTCCTAAATATTTTCTCACATATGACCCAAAATGAACATTCACCTAGTTTGTCTGTCTTGATTTTATTCTTCTACTTGCCCAGAATAACCATTATCTCATTTCTAACCCAGGAATCAATATTCTTATATTTCAAAATCTCAACCACCCTATTTTATCCAAGAAACTCCCTCTCTAGAATTCTGAGGAAACAGCATCTATTGGCTCTTCGTCAGAAATCCACTGTTCCAAACCTTTACATTAACATAAGTAGTCCAATTTTTCGAGATTTTTCAACCCTTATTTATTTATGTATTTATCCACTTCTTATTTTTAAATAAACACAGTCTTAAAACTTTAAATGTCTTAGGTTTACAGGGAAATGAGGTTGTATTTTACTAGCCAATCAAGTCAGGGCTTGTGAGTTCCAAGCCAACGGGTGCAGCCCAGGGGCGGGGCTTGCGGCAAATAACTGTCTGCGAGTTTGCAGTTGGTCTTGGCGGTTCTGGAGTGAGTAAAGCTGCTGGCTTCCGCTGCTTACTTGCAAACTATCAAATACTCCTCCTAAGACTCTGGAAGGTGAGACTCTGGAAGGGAAACTCCTATGGTTTCCCTTTGGGGAGCTGACCATTCCCATTGGTACTTTCTCTCTGAGCCTCTTTTTCCGGAACAACAAATGTGCTGTTACACGGTGCTCAACTGCAGATTCAGCCGCACCCTCTTGTAGTTTCTGTCTCATGGTAGAAAAGCAAGGACTCTCCCAAAGATCAGCGGGCTCTTAGTTTGAATGTCTGGCCCTTTACCCCACCTGTCCTTCATTATACTTTTTATAATCAACTCTTTCCAAATGATTCACTGGCACTTTTTCATTGATGAGGCACTGAAAAGTCAAGTCCCAGAGAAAAGCACTTAGAAATAATGAATATGGAGAGAGTCCTGCGATGAAGAAAGACTTCTGAGTGAGTGATAATGCATTAGGAGTGTGATAGACCACCCACCTTCACAGTCAGTGAGAAGGGAGGCCGTGTAGTGTACTAGGAGAGTTTAGAGACAGTCCAGCCACTATAGTTCAACCACTGCCCTCTTAAGGATACTTATGTCACCACATTCCTGCAAAATGTGAATGAAAGGAAGACTTCTCATTTTCAGGGACAGGATGAATTAGTATCACTTTCCATGAGAAAGAGAATTTATGAAGGCATGTGACTGTAAAGGACAATCTATTTGCCATTTGCAAAAGGGCAGTCAATTACCTTCACACCAAAGAAAATTGAGTTTGTTTGCTTGGTCACTTGGTTGATTTTTGTACCAGGGATTGAACCCAGTGGTGCTTAAACAGTGAGCTACATCCTCAGCCCTTTTTTACATTTTATTTAGAGACATGCTCTTGCTGAATTGCTTTAGGACCTTGCTAAGTTGCTAACGCTGGCTCTGAACTTGTGATCTTCCTGTCTCAACCTTCTGAGCTCCTGGTAATACAGACATGTGCCACCGAAATTTGAGTTCTTAACTATTGATAAATTAATGCAGAGAATCTATATAGTTGATCATTATTTTTTCCTTAATAAGACTTGGTCTGGAATCATTTCAAGATGGTGGAATAGAGAAGTTCACTTTCCTTGGTGACTCTGTGTTGTGAAACCAAGAAAGCAGATAGGCAGCTTCTCAGCGAGGTGGGTGAACAAGAACAAAAAAGGTGGGGGGGACTGTGTTGGAATTTAATACTGGACACTCACAGCAGATCAGAGACTCAGGAGGTTGGATGTAATAAAATAAGCAAGAAATTCCCAGAGTGATCCCTCCACACAGCAAAGTGGAGAGGTAAGGAAATTAAAGGAACCTGCATTTTTAGGAAGCTCGAGGTATATATAGGTACAGAGAGTTTAGAGATGAAAGACACAGCCTGACTAAACTGAAAGGCACACTGCACAATATCCTTGTACAGGAAAATAACTGCATCTCTCTCAGTTGCATGCAAGGGCCAGCAACTGAGTGAGCCAATTCCTGGCAAACCCAAGTCTGGCCTGAAATACAGGCCTGGCAAACCCCTACTGCACAACATTGATTGTGCCTAAGTGACCAAGAGAAAATAAAATGTGGAGAGAGGTTTACACAGGGGACACCTGGTTGTGGAAACCCACTCAACTTTCCCCCTCCCTCTCCAATCTGGCTGCTTGCAGGACTAGGTGGGAGAGACGCTCCTGGCCAGGAATTTGAAAGGTTTCAGGCAGAAGAGATTGTTTGGAGACTGAACTTTAGACCAGGAAATATGCCATCCACAGGTGATGTAGTGAATAAGAATCAGCTCCTCTACTGCAGAAATGGAACACAGGGGAAATCCCCTGGGGTGCAGTCTTCCAGTGTGGACAGGCAATTGCTGGGCCCTGGAGGTACACTGATTTTAAATCTCTAGACCAATTGGCATTCAGCAAAGAGCCTGGAGCAAACCTAAGCCTAAACCTGGCCTCCAGGAGTTCAGGTTTCAGGATTAACTTTCGAACCCTCAGGGTGGAGCAAGCATCATTTTCCAGAAGAGAGCTGGAATGACACTGCTGAAACTGAATGACACTGAATGACAGCACCTAACACTACTGAGTAAGGGAAGCTAAGAATCTTTTGAACTCCAATGAAAACAGTTCTTTAAAAAAATGTCATCCAGATATTTCCCCCCCTTTTTTCTCTTTTCTGTTTAAATGTGACATTAATGGTTCATGGACATTTATATATATTCATATTTCTAGCATTTTTTAAATCAGTTATTTTTCATGGATCAGTTTTTTGAGGACTAGGATGCTTAATTAGTGTATTTCAATTTTGTATTCTTTTATTTTCACTTTTAATTTTATAGTACTTTCTATATTTTTTCCTTTCACTTTTTTGTTTCCCTTGATTCTCCTTCACTTTTCTTCTTCTAACAGCCAATCTTTATTGTTCTCTTTCACATTTCCTTTAAATTTTTCCTTCTGTCTTCTCTCCTCCTCCCTCATAATCATCATATCCTACATCACTTCTGTTCTTTCCCTGTCCACCATTTGAAAGTATAAACCCTTTTGCAAACTTGCTGTTTTTACTGTAAGCAATAACTAATCATATTATTTCTATTTATTGTGAAAATATTGGAGACATCATAATAGGAACTATTTGGTTTCATGCTATAAATTGTTTGCATTGGTTGTTGTTACTATTTGTCTCCCCCAAAACAGTGAGGTACTGGAAAACTTCTGGGACACTGTAATCTACAGGGTAGAAACTCGACTGCCTCAGATCCATACTGTTAGAAGGCTAGACATGCAATATGAAAAGCAAGAGAGCAAATCACCCCAAACAAACCAAGATACTCCAATAAAGAATACATCAACACCATAGTTGGAAGAAATGTCAGAGAAGTAGTTTAAAATGTACATAAACTAACTTGTGAGATAAAGTACAATGTAAGGAGTGAAATTGGAGAGAAAATACACAGGAAGTGAAAGATCACTTCAATAAAGAGAGATTCTGAATAAAATCAAGCAAAAATCCTTGAAATGAGTGGAATCAATAAATTAAATTCAGAATTCAATGGAAAGCATCACCAATAGACTAGCCCACTTAGAAGTCAGAGTGTCAGGCAATGAAGAAAAAATTTATAATCTTGAAATTAAACTTGACCATGGAGAAAATATGTTGAGTCTATGAAAAGAACTTCCAAGAAATATGGGATAACCTGAAAATACCAAACTTAAAATTTATTGGGATAACAAAGGCTTGGAGATTCAAATGAAAGGAATGCACAATCTGTTCAATGAAATAATATCAGAAAATTCCCCCAAATTAAGAATGAAATGGAAAATCAGATACAGGAGGCTTATAGGACCCCAAATATATAAAATTAAAACAGACCTATATGAAGGAACTTTATTATAAAAATGCCTAACATACAAAATAAGAATAGAATTTTAAACGCTGCTAGAGAAAACTAACAAGTCATGTTTATAGGGAAATCAATCTGGAACTCAGCTGATTTCTCAACACAGACTTTCAAAGCTAGGAGGTCTTGGAATAATATATATTAAGCTCTGAAAGAAAATGGATGATAATAGTATACCCAGCAAAATTAAGCTTTAGAATTCATGATGAAATAAAAACCTTCCATGATAAACAAAAGTTAAAAGAATTCACATCTAGAAAGCCTGCTCTACAAAACATATTCACCAAAATATTTTATGAAGAAGAAATGGAAAATTAAAGTGAAAACCAGCTAAGGGAGAAACTACACTAGAAGGATAGCAAGTGAAAGGAGAAACTAATTCAAATTAAAAACCAGAAATAAATAAATATTATGGGGAATAAAAATCTTATCTCAATAATAGCATTGAATGTAAATGGCCTAAGCTTATCCATCAAAAGACATGACTGGCAGATTGGATTAAAAAACAAGACCAACAATATGCTATATCCAAAGACTCACCTCATAAGAAAAGATATCCACAGACTGAAGATAAAAGGATGGGGAAAAGCATATTATTAACATGGATCTTACAAACAAGCAGGGGTTTCTATCCTCATATCAGATAAAGCGGACTTCAAGCCAAAGTTAAACAGAAGGGACAAAGAAGGATATTTCATACTGCTTCAGGGAATTATATATTAACAAGGCATAACAATCATAAGTATTTATGTTCCAAACAGCAGAGCATCTACACACAACAAAAAAACCCTC
Organism: Glaucomys volans; assembly: GCA_020662805.1. Classification (NCBI taxonomy): domain Eukaryota; kingdom Metazoa; phylum Chordata; class Mammalia; order Rodentia; family Sciuridae; genus Glaucomys; species Glaucomys volans. The sequence continues at coordinate 598,360 of JAJEJO010001380.1, read as the reverse complement.
CTCAATTTCAAGAATCAAATGGTCCACAACACAATAATGTGTGACAATAATGAGAGTGACTTTAACACATCTCTCCCACTAATGGATAGATCTGCCAAACAAAACTAAACAAACTCTAGAACTAAATAATACAATCAACAATTTAGACTTAACATATATGTATAATATTTCTTAAATGACTGAGTCTACTTGAATATACAATATTTCATCCATTAATGAGTGAATAAACTTTCTTCTCAGCTGCACATGGATCTTTCTCTAAAACAGGCCATACATTAAGCCATAAAGAAACTCTTAGCAAATACAAAAAAATAGAGATAATACCCTGCATCCTATCAGATCATAATGGAATGAAATTAGAAATCAATGATTGAATAAAAAGGAGAAGCCACTCTAACACCTGGAGAATAAATAATATGCTGTTGAATGATGAGTGGATAACAGAAGCCAAAGTTAAACAGAAGGGACATAGAAGAACATTTCATACTCTTTAAGAGAATTATATATCGACAAGACATAATAGTAAATATTTATGCCCCAAACAAGGGAGCATCTATGTACATCAAAAAAACCCTTTTCAATTTTGAGAGTCAAATAGACCATAACACAATAATACTGGGTGACTTTAACACACCTCTCTCACCACTTGATAGATACTCCAAACAAAAACTAAGTAAGCTATAGAACTAAAAAATACAATTAAGAATTTAGACTTAGCAGGCATGCATATAATATTTCTTCAATGACTGAGTTTACTTTCTTCTCAGCAGCACATGGATACTTTTCTAAAATAGACCATATCTTAGGCCACAAAGCAACTCTCAGCAAAAATGAAAAAATAGGGATAATAATTTGCATCCTATCAGATCATAATGGAATTAAGTTAGAAATCAACAATAAAAATAAAAAATAGAAGCTACTCTAACACCTGGACATTAAATAATATGCTATTAAATGGACCAATGGATAAAAGAAGAAATCAGGAATTAAATAAAAAATACTTAGAGCTAAATAAGAATAGCAATATACCATATCAAAATCTCTGGGACACTATGAAGGCGGTGCTAAGAGGAAAATGCATTGCATGAGCTGATTCCTTGAAAGAATAGGATGTCAACAAGAATTAATAAATAATATAACATTACATCTCAAAGCCCTAGAGAAAAAGAACAAATCAACAAGAAAAGCAGAAGACAGGAAATAATTAAAATCAGAGCTGATATCAATGAAATTAAAAAACTCAAAAAAATTGATAAAACAAAATGTTGATTCTTTTAAAAAATAAATAAAATTGATAAGCCTTTAGCCAAGCTAACAAAAGGAGAGAAAAATTCAAATTACTAAAATTCATGATAAAAAAGGAAATATGATAGACACTACTGAAATACAGACAATAATTAGAAACTATTTTGAAAATTTATACTCCAAAAACATAGAAAATCTTGATGACATTGACAAAGTTCTAGAGACATATGACCTACCCAAATTGAATCAGGAGGACATAGAAAATTTAAACAGATCAATTTAAACAATGAAATTGAAGATGCCATCAAAAGCTTACCAACAAAGAAAAGCCCAGGACCAGATGGATTCTCAGCCACTTTATACCTACCTTCAAAGAAGAATTAACAACAATCCTCCTCAAATTATTACAAGAAATAGAAAAGGAGGGAACCCTTCTAAATTCATTCTATGGAGCTAGCATCACCCTGATATCAAAATCAGACAAAGGCACATCAAATATTTAGACCAATATTCCTAATGAACATAGATGTGAAATTCTTAATAAAATACTGGCAAATCACATACGAAAATATATTTAAAAAATCAAGTGGGGCTCATCCCAGGGATTTAAGGTTGGTTCAACATATGGAAATCCATAAATGTAATTCATTACATCAATAGACTTAAAGACAAGAATCATGTGATCATCTCAATAAATGCAGAGAAAGCATTTGACAAAATATTGCATCATTCATACTCAAAACACTAGAAAAACTAGGCATAGTAGGAACATACCTCAACATTGTAAAAGCTATATATGTGAACCCAAGGGCAACATCATACTAAATGGAGAAAACTTGAAAGCATTCCCTCTAAAAAACTGAAATGACAAGGTTGCCCTCTTTCACCATTTCTATTTAACATTGTCCTGGAACCTCTAGCCAGAGCAATTAGACAGACCAAAGAAATTAAAGAGATACAAATAGGAAAAGAAGAGCTCAAACTATCACAATTTGCCAATGACATGATTCTATAGAGGATCCAAAAGACTCCACCAGAAGACTTCTAGAACTAATAAATGAATTCAGCAAAATAGCAGGATGTAAAATCAACACACATAAATCTAATGCATCTCTATTTATAAGCAATGAATCATCTAAAAGAGAAATCGTAAAACAACTCTGTTCACAATAGCATCAAAAAAATAAATACTTGGGAATCAATCTAGCAAAAGAGGTGAAAGACCTCTACAATGAAAACTACAGAACATTAAAGAAAGAAATTGAAGAAAGCCTTAGAAGATGGAAAGATCTCCTGTGTTCTTGGATAGGCAGAATTAATATTATCAAAATGGCCATACTTCCAAAGGTGCTATACAGAGTTAACGTAATTCCAATTAAAGTCCCAATGACATTCCTCATCGAAATAGAGAAAGCAATCATGAAATTCATCAGGAAGAACAAAACACCCAGAATAGCCAAAGCAATCCTGGGCAGAAATAGTGGTGCAGGAAGTATCAAAATACCAGACCTTAAACTCTACTATAGAGCAATAGTAACAGAAACAGCATGGTATTAGCACCAAAATAGACAGGTAGACCAATGGTACAGAATAGAAGACACAGAGACAAACCCACAGAAGTATAGTTATCTCATACTAGACAACAGTGCCAAAAACATACAATGGAGAAAAGATAGCCTCTTCAACAAATGGGGCTAGGAAAACTGGAAGTCCATATGCAGTAAAATGAAATTAAACATCTCTCTCTCACCCTGTGCAAAACTCAACTCAAAATGGATCAAGGATCTAGGAATTAGACCTGAGACCCTTCACCAAATAGAAGAAAAAGTAGGCCCAAATCTTCATCATGTTGGCTTAGGACCAGATTTCCTTAACAAGACCCCCAGAGCAGAAGAAATAAAAGCAAGAATAATTAAACGGGATGGATTCAAATTAATAAGCTCTTTCTCAGCAAAGGGTACAATCAATAATGTGAAAAGAGAACATACAGAATGGGAGAAAATTTTTTCCATACACACTTCAGACAGAACACTAATCTCTAAAATTTATAAAGAACCTAAAAAATTTTATTCCAAAAATACAAAGAACCAATCAATAAATGGGCTAAGGAACTGGGCAGACACTTCTACAGAAGAAGTTGTGCAAATGATCAATAAATACATGAAAAAGTGCTCATCATCTCTAGTAATTAGAGAAATACAAGTTAAAACAACACTAAGATTTCATCTAACTCCAATTAGAATGGTTATTATTAAGAACAAAAGCAATAATAAGTGTTGGCAAGGATGTGGGGAAAAAGGTACACTCATACATTGCTGGTGGAGTTGCAAATTGGTGTAGCCACTCTGGAAAGCATTATGGAGATTCCTCAGAAAACTTGGAATGGATCTACCATTTGACCCTGCTATCCCACTCCTCAGTTTATACACAAAGGACTTAAAATCAGCATACTACAGCCACATCAATATTCATAGCTGCTCAAGTCACAATAGCTAGATTGTGGAACCAGCCTTGATGCCCTTCAATTGATGAATGGATAAAGAAACTGTGGTATATAGACATAATAGAATGTTTCTCAGCCATAAAGAAAAATAAAATTATGGCATTTGCTGGTAAATGGATGGAGTTGGAGAATATCATGCTAAGTGAAATAAGCCAAGTCCAACAAACCAAAGGCCGAATGTTTTCTCTGATAAGCGGATGATGATATATAATGGGGAGGGGGTAGTGGGGGGGGCAAGAAAAGAATGGAGGAAGATGGTGGTGGATGGTGTAGAGGAAAATGGGGTAGGAGGGGATGGGGGAAGGAAAGATAGTAGACTGAGACAGACATTATTACCCTATGTACATGTGTGATTACATGAATGGTGTGAATCTATATTGTGTATAACCATAGAAATGAAAAGTTTTACCCCATTTGTGTACAATGAATCAAAATGCAGTCTGTAAAAATTAAAATTAATTAAAAAATAAATTGTAGAATGAAGAAAAAAGAATTTATTAGAACTGGTTGTGTAAATACTTATTAAGTTTATTAAATAAACAACTTAGAAATGAGAAAAATGCTATGGGAACATGTATCCCTACTGAGAGTTCAGAAAACAATAGGCTTCTTAACTATTTTAACTTCTGAAAGCATGTGGGAATGTGTGCCAGAATCATCTGGTATCTTCTTTTTTTCTTGATGGAGCCAGTGTTCCAGTATGCTTGACCTTGGAGTGAGAGTGGGTAATTTCAGAGGGGGCAATGAAAATTGCCTCTAAGTAGTTTGAGGCTAACTAATAGCAAGTATCACCAATCCGAATGTTCCTCCCTGATGGCTGGGACTTCTCCTAGAGCAGTAATTTTAAGCCTGGAGTGCTTGTTAGAATCACTGGGAAGTTTTTAAAGTTCCTAATACCCAGGCTGCACCCTAGACAATTAACCTCTGAGGGTGGCACCCAGGCATCAATACTTTTTCAAAACTCTCTGGGTAATTCCATGTGTAGCGATTGAGAATCTCTAACTTAAGAGGCACAGCTGAACTCTGCTCTGTCACTCACATCGAGATCTCCAGGTCTACCTCTCACTCTTGATGTGCCAAGGTCAGGATAAGGAGTTGAAATATCCTATGAGGAAAAACAAACAAACAAACAAACACTAAACCAAATCAGTCCTCAGAGCTAGGGCCAGTGTTTAGGAGAGCTGGCCTGATGCTAATGGCTAGAGCAAGTTGTTCTCTTGGACATAAACTATCCCACAGAACATCAAGATTGGCTAAGGTCATCCTTAACCACAACTAAGTGAAACAAAAACAAGGTCATTGTGCAGCCCTTGCAACACCAAAAATTCCCACTTTCCTATACTAAGTAGAGCTTGATCCTTACCCTAATCAGCTCTCCCCAAAAAATAGACTTATAGGGTTACTCAATCAGAGAATTGGCCTCACCTTTCAACAATACCCAATCTAGAATGAACCCTGACTTCCTTAGGCCCTCTCCAAAATTGACCCAGTCTAAGCCCACATCTCATAATAGGTTCTAACACCTTTTTATTGAGAGGTCTCAGGGTTCCATGTGATGAGCAATTGCCTTTTTGGCAACAAATAATAAACAAAATCTTTCAATCACGGATGCATTTCTTGTGGTCTTTGGCTGAAGAGTACTGTGATACCCTTTCTCCTGAGAGAAATATTGAAAAGTTCACTTTGAGAGTCAGAGTTGGCAATGTTGCCTTTGAATGGGGCAGATCATAGTGGTTGTTAACTTTGGCAAGGTATTAAAATCACCTGGTGAGTCCAGGCTGAACACCAGACTGAATTTAAATCAGAATCTCTGCAGACAGGATCCAAACCCCAGTACCATTATAGCTCCGCAGATGATTCTGGAAAGTAATAAACACAGGAAGAAAAATTACACAGACTGTGAAACTATATAGATTTGAAAACAGCCCAATGGAGTTAAATTAAGTTGCCTAGTCTTTCGACCTACAAGCAGAAACTATACAGACACTTTCTCTCCAGGTAGACTGACCACAGAGTCTATACTTTTACCTTGTTGCTAAATGATAAAACCTTTGTAAAGGGTTGTCTGTAAGGCTTTTGGATACTGGAAATACAGTAACAAATAGAAAACAGCAATAAGTATAAATGTAAAAAAGATGAGCTCAACTATGTAAATGAAACATAAAAGGCACTTGATAATATGCATGAGGTAATTTTTTATGCTTTTGAAATGTTTACATGTTTATGTCAAAAAATCTTAATAAGCATGTATTGATTTGTTTTATCTTTCAAAATATTTATAATCAGAAAAGAACACAAAAGAAAATATATATATATCAGAAACTGAACAAAAAAGTCACTTAGCTGTAAGAGGAAGTTTAATGGTAACTATTTGGTTACTAGGCAAGGCAGTCAGAGGAAAGGCTATGAGCAGATACTAGGAAATGCTAAGCTACTCTTACAAGAGAATCATAATTCACTGAAAAAAGTTTAAGACCTTTGATGTTACACTGTACTTTCCATGCAAAGCAGATAAGATTAACTGAAGGTGGATATTATCTATTGCTTCAAATCCCTATCAATTAATAATTAAACCTGTATTAAGTTCTTTTCATTTCAATATTTCTCATATGTTCTTGGTTGCTGTATAAATATATAAAACTTAAAGAAAACCTTGCCTGTTGGTGTTCCAAATGAGATTAAAGAAGGTCAGGGTTATATAACAGCATAAGCTATTATAAAAAGCAACCATAAAGATAGGCATATTCTTCTCCATTCAACTTCCTACTTGGAGTAGCTGCCAGAACATGCTTTGGGAGACTCAGCAAGCCCTCCATTTTCCATGCCCAGAGCTGAGTAATCTGTTTGAAAAAGAATCCTTTCAAATAGTTGGGTAGATGCAGGGTAGAAAATAATTGCTTAGTGCTTGGTATGGTAAGTGAACCCAAGGTGTCACTAGTTAGTCTGCATCCCATGGGATTCTTCCCCTTTCATTTAACTTAAATTGGAAGTATCATAAAAGGGAGAGGCAACCCTAATTATGGTAAACCATAAAATATCACTAGAAATAATTAAAGGATAAATGTGGCTTTTTGGTTTTTGTTTAGAAAATCATCTGAAGGCCACCTAGAAGGCAAACCTTATGCTTCTTTGATCCTCTCTGAATTTTGCAGAGACATAGTCACATTCATACTAACCATAAGAAATAACAGTATGGATGAAGCTGGAGTCCATATGAATAATGTTACCTATTATAACAAAGTTCCTGGGTCATGGCTGGACTTTTTCAAGACTGTAATATTGAGCACTCCCGGAGACCTCCCTGAAATCATTCTAGTACTGTCTTTGATCAGTGCTCTTGGAGGTAAGTGTCATTCTGTCTCTGACTTTATATTATGTGTATATCATATTATGTTACTGTGGGGAATTCAGGCAAGTAACAATATTAGGAAATAAGAATTTTGTACCTAAATTTATATGTTTATCCAAATATTTTCATTCAAAACAATCAAACAATTATGTAGCATATGACCTCCATATTTTTCTCTATTAGATTAAAAGTATGCACAACTTCTTACTTGATGTGTCAGTGTTCAATTTCAGCAATGAGGATAACTGAAGCAAATAAGCCGAAAATCATACGTGGGGCTAGAGTGTCTCATGAGTTATACTCAAATGATAAATTTACGCCTAGCTATTATACAAGGAAACCAAAAGAAAGTGCTATTCTTTGGGTTTGTTTTTGGTTTTATTTTGCACTTTCTTTAACTCAGTTAAGAATCATACTATGAAGAAGCAGAAAAAAACATAAATAGAAGAAAAAGCTATGATATTACTTATTCCACTTGGATAACAATCATGTTTCTCAGTAGGTTTCATTAAAATTTATTCATTAACCTTTCATTGCAGAATTGCTAGTTAAACTAACCTCTGATTTATGGTGTATACAAAAACTAATATAAATATTTCAGTAAAAAACAGACAACTGATTATTGCTAGCAATATTTACTAAAGATTCTAAGGAAACGAGATATATCATAGGAGAGATACTGATAGATTAACAATTACACTGATTCTTGTGTGCTGCAAGGAGGGAAAGGTCTCAGTTATAGGAAAACAGAAAATTAGTAATTGAACAGTAATTTGTTGTCCTCAGTATTAAGAAATCATAGCACATGAAAGTTCTATAAATGTGATATTATATTGCCTTTCAGTAACAACATTTTTTTGCAGCGTTTTTGAACATGCACTTGAAAGACTTTCCAATTCCTCTTCCTGTGATATTATTTTTAATTGGATGCAGTTTTGAAATGCTAAGTTTTACATCTTTCCAGGTATGTATAATAAATGAATATTTTGCACTATTAGAATTACATAAATGCAAAGATGGCTTAAGAAAATTTGCAAAAATACTCATCCCTTCTCTGCCCTGCTTGTGCTTGTGATGGAGATGTTTGTGATATAGAAAAAGTATCAAGTGCTGAAAAAGATGAAATCTATCTAAACATAGTCAAAGAAGAACCCAGGACTGAAAGTATATAGGCAATTCAGAGTGAGTATGCATACAACTGCTGAAGAGGAGTGGCCAATGGGTGTTTAAACAGAATTCAATAGCTTAGACAGGAAATCAACTAACAAGATAGAAGCTCAGGGAGAATGTGCTGCTGGTGCAGAATTTTATAGCAAGATAATTCTAATATTGAACAATATTGAGCCATCTTTTGGCCTCAGAAATGTTTTGTAGGGTTTCTGTAAGAATAGATGGTAGTCTATAAGTGCACTTGAAGTCTGGAGTGAGGAACAAGGCAAACTATACATACGGTCAAGGCAACTATAGTATTGTAAAATAGCTGGGAACAGTCAGGGAGAGGAGAGAAAATGCTTACTATAAGTTATATGGAATGCATTATTGTATACATTAAATAGTACTATAGTCTAGAAGCTTGTGGTAAACTTCTGTAAAAGGCCAATATTTTACATTATGTGGGCCTTATGATCTCTGTCCAGCTATTAAACTCTACCACTGTAGCTCAAAAGCAGCCAAGGGCAGTACATAAACGAAGTGGCATGACTGGGTCCCAATTAAATGCTATTTACAAACAAACAAACCAAAACCAGTAGGACAGGTTTAGCCCAGAATTTTTAGTTTGCCAATGCCTGACCTAGTCAGTCAGCATGGATATAAGAACTTGTCTGAGAATAATTGACTTTTCCAAATAAAATTAGCCAGTAATGTTAAAAATATTACAGGAAACACACATTCAATCATGCTAAGTGAAATAAGCCAATCCCAAAAAACCAAAGACTGAATGTTTTCTCTGATAAGTGGATGATGATACACAATCGTGGGGGAGTAGTAAGGGAAGAATGGAGGAATGTTGGATTGTGTAGAGGGAAATGAGGGATGGGGAGGGGACTGGGGAAGGAAAGATAATGAAATGAGGCAAACATCATTACCCTATGTACATGTATGATAACACAAATGGTGTGACTCTACATCATGTACAACTAGAGAAATGAAAAGTTGTACCCATTTATGAACAATGAATCAAAAAAATAAAATTAAAAAGAATTTAAAAAAATAATAAAGGCAATGTGAACTAAAAGAAAAAAAGAAAAGAAAAACACACATTCATGTAAGAACCAGAAGCAGGTTATTACTTCACTTGTCATAAAGAAGTATTGTAATTATATGATTTTGACAAAAATGTAATTTCAAATTCTTCTATAAACTTTACTATTTCTTAGTAACTTCTTCAAAGGAAGAGAGAATTGTGAAGGGTCTCAGACTCCACTTTCAAGCTAACTTGCTGTAGTTTCATGGTCCAGACTAAAGACATGGGATACCTGGGTTAGAGACAAAGGATTTATTACACACAACAATAACAGTAACCAGAATATGAGCATTTTCCTGTGTTTGTTCTCAGAATCCCAATTGCATAGGGAGAAGCAAAAAGGGTTAGGTGAAATATGCACACACAGTGGGACTGAATTACTAAATGAGACACCTGAGCTTATGGAAACTGAATCTTTTAAATTGGGAAGTAAACTCATTTGTTTGCTTGTCCCAAAAGGAGACATTACTTTTATTACTTTGGGCTATAAATTAAACCTAATCTTCACTCTGGAGAAAGACTTGCTCTGTTTTCCAAGACTGTTGGCCATTCAAGCATTCATGAAAAGCCATCAGTGTCTGCAGTCATAAGACATGAAGTAATAAAAGTGACGTGTGGAAAATTATCACCCCAACAATAAGGTATTGCCTAATATAATTGGTAGTCATTATTTCTTTAATGAATGAATATTGAGTGGTATCCATAGTAGGATTTACTAATGTCAATTAAATATTTTATGATACATATCATTAATTAGCTATTTCATGAACTATATTAAAATTTCAGTTTCTATCTGTTAATCTTTTATACTTTTATCTGTATAAGCCACGACTAATTATTTGTAATTTCTATAATTTAATATGATCATTTATTCCTTCATGGATATTTGTGCATGTTAATCTACCCATCTGAAATCTGTCTTTCTCTTGTAAGCCTGAAAATCTACTATGTATTCTCTCATACCTATGTCAACATGTTTCCTATACCTGTTCACAAAAAATAAAATAGGCATAGAGAAGTATATTAACTTTTCTCTCTAATTGGTATAATAATCAGATGGAAAATCATGAAAATCCAATAGAATTAAGACTTTAGCACTTACTCCATCATAACATTATGTCATAATGTTTCAGATTTTCTTTCTTTCTTTCTCTTTCTTTCTCTCTCTCTTTCTTTCTTTCTTTCTTTCTTTCTTTCTTTCTTTCTTTCTCTTTCTTGGGTTTTTTGTGTTTTTTTTTTGTAATGGTACTGGGAGTGGAACCCAGGGGCACTTTATCTCTAAACTATATCTCCAGTCCCGTTTTATTTTTTATTTTGAGGCAGGGTTTCACTAAATTGCTTAGGACCTCAGTAAATCACTGAGGCTGGCCTCAAACTTGAAATCCTCCTACCTCAGCTTCCCAAGTTGCTAGATTACAGGTGTGCACCACCTTCTCTGGCACCCTCTTCAGGTTTTCTTTCTCTGTTGTTAGAGATAGGGGTATGTGGTATACATTGGCATATATTCTACACTAAGAAAGAGACGGACAAATAAAAATAAAAGAATTTTATGTTACTAGATCCAGAAATATGCAGATGCCATACAATGGATGAATCCAGAGTTATTTTTTGGTATATTTACACCAGTAATTATCTTTAATGTTGCATATGACATGGATGTGTACATGCTTCAAAAGTTATTGTGGCAGGTAAGTATGCTTTTTCAGTAATACCATTCACTCATGAATCACATTACTTATTTTCAGATTTTTAAAATTCTACTACAAAATAGAAAACAGAAAAGATTGAAGGAAGTACAGAGTATCAGAGTCATAAATCCAGCTTAGTATTTTAATGAACAAACTATCTCGGCAGTTATCTAGCACATTAACAACCCAGGGGGGGGACACAATGAAGGGAAAAAAAAGCAATTCTGAAAATATGACTGGCAGAACTTCAATTTAAATTTTTATTCTGAGAAGCTATAAGAGAGCTTTTAGCTCTAGGAAAAAGAAACTTTTGAGAAAAATCATGCTTTAATTCTTACTGTATAAAGCTTCCTACATCCACATTTCAAAGAATAAAAGCTGATAAGAATATTCATACAAGCAGCTGTAACCCTATTTAAAAAAAATTTTTTTTTTTTAATCTTGGGAAGTTTGGACTGTATCGGGAACGAACTTGAGATAAAATACTCCAGATCAGGAGCAGGGTGTACATTTCTTTCAAAGTAATCAAGATAGATTTGTAAATGGAAGGCATTACTAAAACGAAACTATTAGAACAATTTACATTTTAACTCAAATCCAGGTACATAAAGGTCAGATGAATGACAAAAAGATGAAACTGAAAAGAACAGAGATCTGATTTGGTTTGGTTTGACTCAGATGATCTCTGCTAAGCCATTTCCTGCATCTCTGGTCATGTGGGGGTGAGGCGGGGTTTTCAGGCAGAGTTTAGCTGGAACAGGGCCAACAATGGTCTCCCCATTCATGCATCTTTTGCTTAGTGCTGTTGTGTTATCTGGTTCTACATCTCTAACAATCCTGATCATCTGCTTTATAAAATGGAATATAAAACCAATCTGATTTTGATTTTTCTACTCTGAACTTTCTTTGCAGATACTTTTAATCACAATTCCTGGCTTTGTGATGAATTATGTCTTAATTCTTTGGTATCTGCAATCTGTGAATAAATTAGTTTTGAAGACCATCCCATGGCTTCTATTTTCAATTATTCTTATGAGTTCAGATCCCATGCTGACTGCAGCTGCCATAAGAGACCTTGGTAGGTATATTTTTCTTATTTCCTATGTTGAATATATCATATTTTATAGTTCAATGTGTTTATATTAAAATCTTTTGTTTGTGGTAGTTTTTCACTATATGAAGTAGTGTAGTTAGGGATTACAATGTTACATACTCACGTGGTGACATTTCTGTTACTCAGGTTTTTTGGTCTTTTGAAAACAATCATTAGGATGCTACTTTAAAAGAAAATTCCTTTAGAGTCATTGTCACCATTAAGACCAAAAGCCTGAAAAGACAAAAATGATAAAGTTATTGATCACACAGTGTTTGTAATATATATTGCTTTTGGATGAATAAATCTATATTTAAAGGTAAAATACCAAGTTAATTTAAGAAAAGCAAAACAATCTAAGAGCCTCATGCAAGAAAAGTAATAATTTCCTCCCCAGTCACTTTTCAATAATGGGTACTAAAAAGATGCTTTAAAATTGAACACTAATATGGTATGCCCACATTCACACATACACAACCACACACACACACCCACACACACACATTTCAATTTCAGTTTCACTTTATGGCCAGTTAAAGGACTTACATTAGGCAATTAGAAAGAAAGCATGAGACACAGCAAGTGTAAATATATGAACAAATATATGAATAAAGGGAAGTTAAATATTCATAAAAAGAACATGAAGAGATTGAAGTACAACTTCAGAATGAAGTGCTTATATCAATCACCCCACCCTCAATTCTTGTCTTCTTCCCCTGACTCTTTTATCCCATATTGCTACTTTTATGTGACTTTGTGACTGCCAGCACTTTACTTTTCAATAAATTTGGGAGAGTTCTTTGATACCTGGAAACTGATTTCACATTTCTCTTAACTTCTTCATAATTTGGGGTTTTTTGTTGTTGTTGTTGTTGTTTTGGGTTGTTTTTTGTTTTTGTTTTTGTTTTTGTTTGATATTAGAGTTTGAACCAGAGAGTTTCTTTACCACTGAGCTACATCCCTAGCTGTTTCCATTTTTTATTTTGAGACAGGGTCTCACTAAGTTGCTTAGAGTCTCACTAGCTTGCTGAGGCTGGCCACAGAGTTGTTGTCCTCCAGGTTCAGCCTCCCAAACTGCTGGGATTACAGGCATGCATCACTGTGCCCAGTTTAACTTCATAATCTTAAAACCCAGTATTCTACTGATTTTTCTAGCCTGTCATTTTTTAATTTAAATAATTTATTTGGTATATCTTGCAAGATAATTCTTATAAATGTTAGCCATCTTGACATTGCCTTTTGAATTTTATTTTTCTCCTCATTTTGCATCTTTCAAAAAAATGTTTTCCCTCTTTTTCTCTTAGCAGCATTGTTGCCTGAATTTTCAAAACAAGATTTATAAATGTTTACTTACATATATTTATAAATATGCAAATATATATGCATTGATATGTTACATTTATATACCTATTTAAAAATATATAGCTATTTTATACATGTATATTTATATATTATATATAATTATATATCTCAAGTATACATATATGTGCATATGAATGATATAGGGTATCCTTAAAAAATTAACCTGCCAGAACTATCAGTAAAGTACAGGAGTACATTCATATTTCCTTGAGCTTTCTTTGTTCTTTGTTTATCTTATACCCTTAAATCTGTTATTTCCAAATATTTGCTTTTTCTTATACTAGTTCTATTTTCTGAAAAAGAATAATTAGACCACATAGTACATTTTGCTGAATAATAAATAATAAATGTAGTGTCTTTTTTGGTGGGGGTGGGGTACCAGGGATTGAACTCAGGGACACTTGGCTGCTAAGCCACATCCCCAGCCCTATTTTGTATTTTATTTAGAGACAGGGTCTCACTGAGTTGTTTAATACCTCACTTTTGCTGAGACTGGCTTTGAACTTTCCATCCTCATACCTACAGGCATGTGCCACCACTTCTGCTAAATGTAATGTCTTAAAGCAACAATTGTTTATTATTTCTCATGAGTATGACAGTTCTCATTATATGGGCTGGGCTCTGATGTCTGGTAGGGTAGCCAAGGAATGCTGCCATGATGGTGGCAAGGGTGCAAGAGGGAAGAAGCAGAAGTCTTTCTCCTCTCATCAAGCCACATAACAAAATAGACTGGATCTTTTTATACAGAGTCTTACAGCAATGGGCATGGATACCAGGAAAGTGAAGAACTGGACCATCAAGGCAGATAAGTGCTCTCAGAAACAGAATTGCCCTGGCTTTTCTTCTCTTCTATCAGCAAACATATAATAGTTAGATTGTGATCACAGGTTTTTATAGAGTGGTTTAGTCACAGAAAAGAATTTTATTATAAAATAATATTTTTCTCCTATGGTTACTAGAAAAATCTTTAAAGATATTCGAAGTTATAGTTTAGGCAGTATAGGAAGAGGGACAGGACATCCAATAGGTGTTTAAACTTGGAGTATCATTGTAAATAGACATAAATTAGGATGAAGGTAGGTAATACCAAGGTGCTTTCTATTTACGGACCTTGATTTCTTAAACTATTGAAAGAAATGTGTGGGGAAGTCAGACGATTTCTAATTTTAACTAGATTATCCGGACAATTGCTTTAATACTTTCTTTACAATACACAGGTCTTTCAAGGGCCCTCACAAATTTAATTAATGGAGAAAGTCTGATGAACTCTGTTACATCAATAATTGTATTCAGTAGTATTGTGAATATTAACTTCAAAAGACAATATTCGAACACCAGAACCTTAGGTAAGGACCTACTTTTTTTCTTAATTTCTTAAAATCAGAATTCTGGAATTTTCCGAAAGCTAACATGTATCTCATAATATCTTGCCATAAACTATGCTTGTGGAAATAAGATAGTATTGTGTGTTGATTTACCCTTTACACCGTGCTGCCACAGCTTCCTTATTTAATATCAGTCATGGTTTTGTTGTGAGTATAAATTGGGGCTTTTCCTTAGGATGCTTACAAGAGGCCTGGTCCACAGGCCTGCTCTGAGCCAAAAGTCTTGACAGGGTGGGAGCGGTAGCTGTTGTTATTGTGCTGCAGAGCAGCTTATGGGATACACCAAAAAGTACATTTATTACTAGTGGGAGGAGGCAACTTCCCTCCCATGTGCCCGGAGACCATCTCCCAGAAGTCTGATAGAATGAAATCAACCTAGGGAGAAAGTGTGATTACCTAACCATCTCCAGGATCAGAGAGCAGTGCTAACAGCAGAGGAGCTCATAAGCACTCTCATTTACCTTTTTCAAATGACATGTGTGCGTTGTAATAGGTGATCTTCAAATATATCTATGGAATTATTAAATCAGCACAATAAATAATGTTACACTTGTAGAAGCGTCTTCAGTGGTCAAAACCATTTCTTCATCCTACAAAAACTGTTTTTTGGTCCCTGGGGATTGAATCCCAGGATGTTTAACTACTGAGCCACATTCCCAATCTTTTTTTACATTTTATTCTGAGACACAGTCTCAATGAGACTGCTTAGGACCTCATTAAGTTGCTGAGGCTGGCTTTGAACTTTGGATCCTCCTGCCTCGGCCTCCCGAGCTACTGGGATTATAGGTGAGCCTCCATGCCCAGCAAAAAAAAAAAAAAAAATCATTCTTAATGTGTCGTCTGAATCACTAGGCAGTGGGGAAACTGGATCAGGGTGTCCATGAAGTAAAAATATTTTCATAATAATACCAAGAATTTACTTGGCATTTGCATTCATTTTGGAAAAGTGATGATTACAGTTCTTTTTGAGAAAAGGATAACACAGTATTCCACTCACCAGACGTCTTCTGTAGCATTTCCACATCCCACTATCACCTTTCTCCCTTTGAGAAAAGAGTGTTTGTGAGGTGCCTCCAGAGCACAGTCCAGTCCACCAAGGGGTCTGTATGATACCAAATAAGCCACTCTGGTGAAACACAATCCTTCTGCTGCATTTCTCTCAGAAATGAAGACTATTCCAAATTACCTTTCCAACCACTCAAGAAGTGTGGTGCTAGCTGTAGTTGTTTCTCCTGTCTTGGAGAGTGCTTCCTTGTTGAACATCCAGCGACCCTTTTCACCTCTTCTGATCCATCTCTGCTTTGTCTACCTACATCTAAACTTATAAGTAAAGACTATTCTTTCCCAAGGAGACCCATCCTGGGGACCACCTCTCACCTCTTCCTCAAAGGAGCTGGTGGCCAACAGTTTCCCAGCTTGGGTACAGAAAGTCCTTCCTTTCAGCCTCTGAGCCTCTGAGACTTGTAAGTAACAAACTAATGGAGCTGTATCCATTGTTAATTTACCCAAGACACTACAGCTTAGAACATCAGTAAAGCATCAGTAAATGACTCAATAAAGCACTCAGAGAACTTTTACCATAAAACTTCCTGCAAATATGATCTTCCTGAATGTGACTAAAATGAAAAGAGGAGATTTTCTGTGTCCCAGAGCATCTTAAAAACTGAAGGGCCACCAGGTGTGGTGGTGCATGCCTGTAATCCCAGTGACTTGGGACGCTGAGGCAGGAGGAGTGCAAGTTCAAAGCCAGTCTCAGCAAAAATGAGACATTAAGCAACTCAGTGAGACCCTGTCCCTAAAAATTACAAAATCAGGCTGGGGATGTGGCTCAGTGGTTTGAGTGCCCCTGAGTTCAATCCCCAGTACTGTACCCCCCTAAAACAAACCAACAAACAAACTGAAAGGCCAACCTGGGGATAACTGAAAAGTACAAAGAAGTAAAATGGTTCATGCCAGTCAAGAAGACTCATTTTCAGCTACTAGACCAGTATTGTACCAGGCCCCATTTAAAATATGATATATTGCCAGGCATGATGCTGCACACCTGTAATCCTAGTCTTGGGAGGCTGAGGCAGAAGAACTGCAAGTTCCAGACCAGCCTCAGCAATTTAGCAAGCCTCTAAGCAACTTAGCAAGCCCTGTCTCAAAATAAAAAATAAAAAGAGCTGTAGTAAAATGCCCCTGGGTGCAATCCCTAATGCCAAATAAATAATAAATAAATAAATAAATAAATAAATAAATAAATAAATAAAAAAAATATGACATAATGGCCACTGTGTGGGTCCTCTCTGCCACACCCACATGGAGGAGAAAAGGGTTAACTGCTGCAGGAGATGTTGGCTATATATCGCTCAATTACCCAAAAAACTTATCTACTCAATAAACACACGAGTCAATACTCTTTTTAAATGAGAGGGGACATGACAGGTCTGGCCATACCAGCTTTTGGCCTCTTACAACAACAATCCACCCAACTCTCTTTTATTTATAATATACGGGTAAAGGGGGCAAGGACTGGGAGGAACTTCTGTGATGGACAGGATAGGGTGGAGTTAGGGGAGCCATTTTCTCAAGGGGAAAATTCCAGAAGGAGACAGGGAACCACTGTCTCCATGTGGTAGCGCCACATGCTTCCCAGTAGTTCCTAGAAGCCAGGCCTCTGCGTCCCATGGCTCAACCTAGTCTGATTCTGCTAAATAAGAATGGCTTCCCTCTGGCCACAGAATTTCAGAGAAATATATCAGATATTATATCTACAGTGTAATCTAGAGGACTTTCTTAAAAATCACTGTAAGGGGAAAGAAGAAGAAAATGGAGGGGGGAAGGTACTAATGTGAAAGTTCACTCATTTTTCAACAATTATTTAGTGATATGCACAATGTCATAGACCTTATTATAGGACCTAGGAATTCATAAACACAGTACACAAAGCTGCATCCCTTTGATAGAGTAAACCTTATAGTTTTGATAGCAATCAATGGAACAGAACTTTGTGGGTTTATCTTTAAGTTATTATCAGAGGGATAGAAACTGTAGGTAATCATTACTAAAATAATAATAGTAATAACTTCAGTAATGCAAACTATGCTGGAGTAGGTTACTTATTTTGTTAGACATTAGGACTTTGAACTTGTAATAAATGAAAGAAAAATTTCCCTTAAGAAATTAAAAGGATGTTTTCAGAGTAAATTTGCTTCTAAACTTATGTGATTATTTAAGTAGTGTTACTCTTTGAAGCTATCACAGATTTCACAACAGAAAAATTAACAAGAGTATTGTTCTTACCTTATCCAACTTGGATGTTAGCATTTTAAGAACAGTGTTATGTAGTAACAGATTTATTTGCTTTGAGATTTTTCCTAACAAATCTAGGTAGCAAGCATGTTACTTCTTAAATGCTATTTTCCTTTCTTAAAGAAGAAAGCAACTTTCCAACTAAAGTCTTCTAACTCCACATGCCTGTGTGATTCTAAAACCAGTCAGTCTCCACCTCATATTTCAGTGCCAAGTCAGATGCTGGACTCTACTACCATGGCAGCTCCTAGGACTGGAACCCATGTGGCCTGGAGAGTCACCCTTGGGATTCTCCTCTCACATTCAGACTATTTTGAGAGATGTTACTCTTTTTAGCTGGTAAATTTAGAAACCACGGAGCTTTTTCTGCCTTCAGTTGGGAAGGAATCTCAGTCACTTCAGCAATCCTGATTGTGGCTTCCCCACCAATGGGGGTTATGGACAAAAACTTTTTTTTTTATTTTAAGAAATAAGTTTAAGGCTAGGGTTGTGGCTCAGTGGTAGAGCACTTGCCTAGCATGTGTGAGGCACTGGGTTCAATCCTCAGCACCACATAAAAAAATAAATAAAATAAAGGTATTGTGCCCATCTACAACTAAAAATATATATTAAAAAAAGAAATAAGGATAATACACTTTAACAGAAGCTACTTTAAGACTTATTTTCAAAATATATGTTATAAAGTTGAACCTCAGAAAGTCAAAACTCTTCACAAAAGATGTCATTTCAGTCAGGGATAACTTTAAATCAACCTGTGCTTAAGGACAAATACTCTTAAAAGCACTTTCCCCCTTCATCTGCCACCTCAGAGCACCATTTTAGGTTTACTTGTTTTTGTTCAGGCACTTGGTAGGGCCTGAGTCCTCATGTTGCATTGTGGAAAGTAACTAAGCAAAACCTAAAAATGTCAACAATAACAAAGGAGCGACTATCTTTCAATGCAATGATTTCACTTTCAGGAACTAAGGAAATAAAGAAGTGCAAAAAATTGATGTGCAGAAATATACACTGAAGCATTGTTTATCATGGGTAACTTAAAAGCAAATGAAATGGACAGCAATAAAGAAGGAGTCAGTTGACAGGTCAACACAATGGAGGAAATTGACCCCGTAGGGACCCAGATGTGTTTCTTTTTCTGTTCCCTATGCATCTTATGTTAGGCCTAGAGTATGAGTTTCATGAGGTGGGGATTTCCTATGTCTTGTTCATTTCTGTACCTCCAGGATTGATGACACCATTTGACACACTGTAGACACTGGATGCAAATGTACTCCTATGGAGCCTGTAGTAAAGAAGCTCCTAAACTCCTAAAACCAAATTTTACAAACTTAAGTGTGACTTTGTAATCCCAGTGACTCAGGCTGCTGAGACAGGAGGATCACAAGTTCAAGGCCAGCCTCAGCAGTTTAGGGAGACCCTATCTCAAAATAAAATAAAAAGGAAAAAGGTCTAGGGATGTAGCTCAATGATAGTGCACCCCTGGGTTCTTTCCCCGTGCCATGCAAAAAAAAGGAAAGAAAGAAAAAGGAAAAAAGAAGAAAGAAAGAAAGAAAGAAAGAAAGAAAGAAAGAAAGAAAGAAAGAAAGAAGAAAGAAGAGAGAGAAAGGAGAGAGAGAAAGGAGAAAGAAAAAAAGAAAAGAAAAACACTGTGCATATGCTCCAAAGGAAATGAGCTATTTAAAAATTAATATTATTTCTAATTAACAGTTTGTATGTACTTGTGTGGTACAATGTGATATTTTTGATACCCATCTTGGAAATCAGGATCGGGTCCTCGTTCCCTTGGTGTTGAAGATTAAACACCGGAGAAATGAGAGGGAGGCATAGAAAGCAAGTTGTATCCAAGAGGGAGAGAGAGAGAGAGAGAGAGAGAGAGAGAGAGAGAGAGA
>JAJEJO010001380.1:552236-578297 GCA_020662805.1 Glaucomys volans | reverse complement strand
GAGAGAGAGAGAGAGAGAGAGAGAGAGAGAGAGAGAGAGACTCAGAGCTGGGCATCCTTGGGAGTGCATCTTGGCTTTTTTTAGATCCCAGATTTCCTCTCCCATCTGCCAACCTTGCCTGAGGGCAGGAAGAGAGAAGCCTAGGGGTAATCATTAGCAACTCCCTGGGTTGGGTGGAGTGAGTCCCCTGAGGTGTTAGCAACCCATTTCCTTTTCTTTGATAATTAGCCAATGAGCCCTCATCTTTCCAACCAGATCATTTACTATCTATGCTGACCACCTGTCCTTGGCCCATCTCATTTTCATAAATGTACACAAAGTGAAATGAAGTTAATGAACATGTCCACCATATTGCTTACCTATAATTTTTTTATGTTGAGACATTTTCAATTTACTTTTAATTATTTTGCAACATACATGATTATTGACTAGTCTCTGCTATGTAATAGATCTCAAAACTTACTCTGTTCATGTGAAACTTCATACCCTTTGATCAGTAATTCCCTCCTTCCCACTCCTCCTTCCCACCAGGCTTAGTAAGCATCATTTTCCTTTCTACTCTTATGAGTTCAATTCTATTCGATTCCACATGTAAGTGAGATTGTGTGGTATTTTTCTTTCTGCACCTGATTTATTTCACTTAGCGTAATGTCCAGTAGTTCATCCATGTTGTTGCATGTGACAGAATTTCCTTTCTCTTCCTCTTAATGGCTATGTGTGTGTGTGTATACCACATTTCTTTATCCATCTGTTTGTTGATAGAAACTTAGAATGATTCCTTATCTTAGAAACAAATACCCCAATTAAAAAATGGGCAAAGGACCTGAAAAGACATTTCTCAAAAGATATACATATATATAACAGGTATTTGAAAATAAAGTGTTAAATATCACTCATCATCACTAATCACTAGGAGAATGCAAACTAAAGTCACAAATGAGATAACACATCTGTTATAATGACTTTTGTCAAAAATACAGAAGATAATAAGTGTTGGTAAATATGTGGAGAAGAGGGAACTCTTGTGCATTGTTGGTGGCAATGTAAGTTAATACAGTCATTAGTGTGGAGGTTCCTCAAAAAGTTAAGATAAAGTTGTCTTATGAGTCAATAATCTCACTTCTGGGTATATATCTAAAGGAACTGAAAACAATGGGTTGAAGGGATGCCTGCACTCCAATGTTCATCACAAAAATGCTCAAATTTTTAAGATAATGCCAAAAACAAGAACTGACCCAGAGTATTGCTTAAAATTAAGGACAAGTAAGTTCTATTAACAAGTTTCTATTTTCTCCTTTTTATTTTAGGCTATCATATCATGTATGGAATTTGGTCATATTTTCTGGAAAGTTTCTTGTTTGGAATTCTGAATTCAAAACTGATTCAATTGTGGATGTCATCGATTTTTGGTGACGATATCCATCACATAAGTCTCATTCTTGCAATTCTGTACCTCATCTTTTATGTTTGTAAGTGAAGGGTCAATGCTTAATATTAAGTGATACAGAAGGATTCAAAATAGGGCTGGGGATATAGCTCAGTGGTAGAGCTCAAGGCCCTGGGTTCAATCCCCAGTAGGCGGGAACAAGAAGGATTCAAAATAAAATTACTAGGAAAATACATACCAGGGCAAAAAGTTAGTAAAATGATTCAACTGATCTATAAGGAATATTTTTGTTAAAATAATCTATCAAAAAAGATATGTGAATATTTATACACAGAAAACAATGTACCAAGAATGTAAAGCAAATACTATTATAAAAGAAAGAAGAATGTGACATAATCACAGGTGCAGTAAGTACTTTAATTGAATGCCTTTCCTAGAGAAAGATTTCCATGATCAATTGGACAAAAAATAATTTTGGTTATAAAAAGATTTGCATAACAACTTATTTGCTTTGGTTATAAGATATACAAGGAGTTTTACTTCCCAAAACTCAATGCTTATCCTTTACACATACAGTAGGTTCTACCTATCTGCAGGTTTCACATCTACCAACCACAGATTGAATGTGTCTCTGTACTATATCTGTGCAGAAATTTTTCTTGTTATTACTCCTTATATCCTATAGCAATTATTCCTTATATAGCTATTTATGTAACAAATCACATTGTGTGAGGTATGTTTATAAGTAATCTAGAGATTATTTAAAGTATATGCAAGGATGGGCATAGGTTTTATGCAACTCATATACCATTTTACATAAGTGACTTGAGCATCATCAGATTTTAGTATAGGGGTGGTATTAATGAAACCAACCCCCTGCATCTGTACACCATTTGTAGAAATTGACTAGAACAAAGGAACATTTTAATAAAATCTCAAACATTGACTATGATATAATTAAATTAGACATGAATGACAAAAGATGATTTTTTAAAAAATCATTCTACCTAGAAATTAAATATACTTTTCTTGATAATTCCTAAATCAAAAAGAAAGTCAAAGTAAATATTAAATATTTAAATATTATTTAATATTATTAAATTATTAATATTTAAATAGTAATAATATTTAAATATTATCAATATTTAAATAATATTTAATATTTAATAATATTAATTAATATTTAATAATATTTAATAATATTAAATATTAATATTATCAATATTTAAATATTATTTAAATATAATAATAATATTTAAATACAATATTAAAATATTATTTAATTTTATTAAATTATTAAATATTTAAATATTATTAAATATTATTTAATATTTAACTTTAAAAGTTAAATATTAAAAAATCTGTCATGTTATTAGGTCATTTACCAAAATTGTTTCCTCAGAGAAGTATGGCAGATATTGATAATTAACCTTATCACTGTTTTCTGATATAGCTTCTGAATCACATTCAGCTAATGTAAAAGTCCTACAAAGATGTGAAGTTGGCTTGTAAGATAATACCTAGGTACCAAACCTATGCTATGTCTTTTACATTCATGAATAAGATAATGGTATATATTATCACATTTATAATTAAAGATAATACTGGAAGCTCTAGCTAATGCAGTAGGGAAAAAGAGTTTATACATATTTTCAAAGAGAAAATGGTTATGTTTATTGCAACATTTTATATTATACTAAAAACCCGACAGAATTCATTAATGAAATAAGCCAGGAAAACTCTTCAATAGCTCAATATCAGATAAATTTACCAAAAAAAAAAAAAAGAAAAGATACATAGGTAGTATTCTTATAAGCCAGAAGCAACTAGTCGGAAAATATAAGGAAAATTTGATTACACTTATATTGGCAAAAATTATAAAATATCAAGGAAGAAATGTAAGAAATTTGTATCTAAATATAGGACATTACAAAAGTTTACTGAGATACATAAAATTTGAATAAATTGAGACAGAGAAAAACTTCTTTTCAGAAATGCTAGAATAACAGGGTTCATTATTTTCTTGTCTGTGGAGAGAAAGTCAGAGTGGGGATCTTGAGGCTAACTAATCAATCAGTGGACTAAAACCAACTATAATACAAGGAGGTCACTGAGTTGAGTTAGTAGGCACTGAGAGGAAGATCAGTTTGTTCAGTTAGGTCTTCACAAACTAGTATAAAAATGTATGTGTAAATTCATATCAAAATACATTCCAACATAATTTCCTCTAACATCATCTAATAATTACATACAGACTTAAGATTAAGGATTATTCCCCCAAAATAATTTTAAAGTCAAGATGTCACAATGGATATTTCAGAAAGAAAAGTGCCAAGACAGCATTTCATGAAAATAAGACATGGAGAAAATAAAAATAGCTTATAATTTATATTTTATTTTATAATTCTACAATTTAAATAAAATATAAGCATAAAAGGACTTTCACTTTGGTACACATTAATGTGTACATGATCGGTATCTTTAAAATTGTCATTATAAATGTTTTCCCGACTTCACTATCACCTAACAAGTCACAATGACTCATCCAGAACTCCATCTTCTCAAATACCTTGTGTTTAGTCCCTTTATTTATTCAAAATTCAAAAATAGCCAAATAAATCAGGTGTGGAGAGGCACATCTGTAATCCCAGTGACTCGGGAGGCTGAGGCAAGAGGATTACAAATTCAAAATCATCCTCAGCAATTTAGTGAGGCCCAGAGCAATTTATCAAGACCCTGTCTCAAAAGAGATGTGGCTTAGCAGTTAAACACCCCTGGATTCAATCCCAGTTACCAAAAAAAAAAAAAAAGTAGCCAAATAAAGTGTTTGCTTCTGCCTTTGGTAGCATTTCTAGCCAGGACAAGGGAACAAGGGAAGACTATTAAATTATAATTTACCACAATCCAAGTTGAAAGTTCATTTAGAAAAATTATTGTGTGTGAATACACAAGGCAATTTATTTTTAAAGTGGAGAAATTTCCCTACTAAATAGATATCAAAACACTTAATTTGCCTACAGCAAATGAAATACAACTGTATTAACACATACACAAAGCAAGCCAAAAAACAGAGAAAAGACCCAGACAGATGCAAAGACGATATGAATGCAATTTAACATATGATAAAAACAACAAATCCACAATATTCCTTAGGATTAACAAAGAGTATTTTAATTTTTATTTATTACCTGGAACAATGTCTGTTAAATACTCAGTGGAAATAAGAGCTTAAACAAATTTTACTGTATAATCCGATTGTATTTTGAATGTGTGACTTGGGGTACATACACATGGGGTGCATGCCGTGGGAGCTCACTGGGCACTCCACTTCTCTTGAAGATTTTGAGCTAATTATCTTGAAGTTCCAATTCTATAGAAGTCTGTGGAAATCCAAAGGTCTCATGATACCTGATAATTCCTGAGTGTTCCTTCTTCATGATTTCCTCTTCCTCCTCCTGAATATACAGTAGTTTCTGGTTTGGGACAAATGTACTGAGGATGGGGAAAAGGGAAGCTCACAGGGAAAGTAATATCACTAGTTCACAATTCTTTGAGTTCTGACAACTATCTCTGGTTCCTCACTTTTTCACCTTTCCCACTTTTCTTCTTTCCTACTTTCCACTCTCCAGCATAGAAATTCAGCAAGAAGCCAGGCCTGGTGGTACCCAGCTGTAATTCCAGCTACTTGGAAGCCTGAGGCAGGAGGATCCCAAGTTCAAGGCCAACATGGGCAACTTTAGTGAGACCTGTCTCCAATAAGATAAAATTAGAAAGGGCAGGGGATGTAGACAGGGGTAGGGAACTTGCCTACCATATATATACTTACATATGTATTATTTCACCTCTGGTAAAAATTTGTGCTACAGTTAATACTTTTTTCTTCCTTGAATAGGTGAGTTAGTTGAAATGTCTGGAATATTCACTCTGGCCATTATGGGACTGTTTTTAAATTCTACAAGTTTTAAACCAGGAGTTGAAGCACTTCTTCTGGAGTGAGTGTCTAGCATATTTTCATTTTGTTTCATACACTGGAAGCAATAATATTAAAATAGTAATTATATTTACAAAGTCTAAATAAGACACTGACATGGAAACTATTCCACTAAAAACCTGTGCCTTTAAATCCTTTAATTTTAGGCAAAAGTTGTATCCTCACCTTGAGCTTGTGCTGGTTCTATTTCCCTACTTAGTCCTGAAATCTCTGACCATCTACTCGATAATTTCCAATCTAAATCCTGAAACCACTAGACCAGGCCAGGATTAAACAAGTGAGGGACTCATCTCAGGAATGAAATTTCAAAGGGAAAAGTACAATAATTGAGATAAATATTTCAATAGAGTAATTTTTAAAATGAAATTTATGTTAAGAAAAACATTTGAAGACTATTATTTTAAAAACAATGAGGAGATCCCACATATGGTAAATGAAAAGATTAAAGCAGGGGATTTGAAGAGGATTGACAGTATTAGGAAATAAAGTGTGGTCACACTTAACGTAAACCAGACTATGGGTGAAAATGTTCACGTCTTGCTCCCAGGCACCCAGCTGTGGGGTGAGTAGGGTCTGCACCAGCAGCTTCCTCGCCTGCAATGCTTTAAAACACAGGTTTGGTAATTCAACCTGAACCCACAATGTAAACAGAGGCCCTGAAAGTAAACAATGATTTTTCAAGTCTGAGAGAATATTACAGGTGATATACTAAATTCAGAAACCAGAAGCTTAAGGAATAAGATTCTGTAAGATTCTGTAGCTCTTCATCAAGGAGTTCATGTCAACCACAATAAAAGTTAATTTTACCCGCACTGATGCAGAACTAACTGGCCATGGTTGTGAGAAGAATTTTTTTTTTTGCGGAGGGAGGGGAACCAGGGATTGAACTCAGGGGCACTCGGCCACTGAGCCACATCCCCAACCCTATTTTGTATTTTATTTAGAGACAGGGTCTCACTGAGTTGCTTAGGGCCTTGCTAAGTTGCTGAGGCTGGCTTTGAACTCACGATCCTCCTGCCTCAGTCTCCCAAATGCTGGGATTACAGGCGTACGCCACCTCGCCTGGCTTGTGAGAAGAATTTAAAAGTTTACACAAGTGTTTATAGAAAGTGATTCAGAAAGTTCCCTCCACCTCCTTGTTTTAACTGAAGACTGGATCTCCCCTGAAGATATTCTTTCCTTTGTGTTACTTATAAATTGTACACACTGGGATTATTGAGTCTGCAGTTGAGATTGGTGATCTCGCTGCACCTCAGTCATTTCTAGATCATTTTTTCTCCTACTCCAGAAGAGCCCAGATTTGAAGTTCATGCCTTCAGGTTATACCACCTGCAACAATGTTGGATGTGGTTATCTCTAGAATCCTGAAGCACACTCTCCATTTTGTGGCAATTTTGGCTCCTGTCTCTCTTTGTCTCCAACATTTCTTCCTTAGGACTCTCCTAGTGATGTCAATATCCATTCAGTTAATCCTTATATTCTTGGCTTTTAATTTCTGAACCTTCTCTCCTTCAATGAGTATGTCCACCACCCTACCTCAGTCACCCACTTCCATGGGTATTTAAATAAACACTATACAATCTATGCCTAGCATACTCCCCTATTTGGACTTCTGTCCTTATGTTTCCACTTCTAGAATGGAAACATATTGGCAGAAGTGGCTGCCTCACTTCTTTTATGCTTCTATTCAGGTATTACCTTGTTAGAAAGAAATTTCCAAAATAGAAAGTATTTTCTTGCCAGATTATACAATCTTTTATTCCTTTTAAATTGCCTTCCCCAGAATACCCAGTCCGTTATCCTCCCTCTAGACTATTGGCTATTGAACAGTGAACAATAAACATAGTACAGATGTTTAGACACACTAGAATTAAAATCCACGAGAGTACAATCATAGGACTCATGAGTTTTAAGAACTCTCCCCATAAACTATGCAGGTCTATAATCCCCGTGACTCAGGAGGCTGAGGCAGGAGGATTGCAAGTTCAAAGCCAGCCTCAGCAACGTTGCAAGGTCCTGAGCAATGTAATGAGATCTTGTCTCAAAATTTAAAAAAAAAAAAAGAAAAACCTTAAAAAGGACTGTTGATGCGGCTCAGTGGTTAAGCACCCCTGGGTTCAATCCCTGGTAGGGAAAAAAAAAAAAAAAAAGCACGTGTTTAACTAGTGAGACCAACTAGGACCCAGGCTAAGGGTGGCTTCCTTCTTGAATTTCCCAGGTTGCCCAGTTCCACTGGTGTGACTGCTCTTCTTCTTATTATAAGATCACAAAGTTACTGTATCATCTTATCATGACATCTTATGAGGACTTATCTAATTTTTTTTTCTTATACATTTGTATTCTTCACTTGCCCTGTAGTTTACTGTATTGCATATTTGGAATTTGCTAAGAGTTTTGATAGTGTTCTCATGGCAGGCACACAAAGCATGTGAGGTGATGGATATGTTAACTAGCTTGACTGTGGTGATGATTTCTTTGATATTTTGAGGCTTATATTCATGTAAATATCAAACAATCTACCTTAAGAATATACAATTCCTATTTTTCAATTATCCCCCCTAAAGTTGGCAGGAAAAAAAGATTCACATCTTCTGAACACCAGCTAGATTTTACATGTCGACTTATTTCTATCACTACATAAATCGGAGTAGTGTTTTAGTATTCTATTTAAATGTAAATGAGTTTCACTTTCCTAAAAGAAATGAGGATTTTACAATCAGTGTTTTCAAGTTGCGTCAGTGATGATGACTGGATGCTTGAGTTCCATCACACAGCATGACTACACCTGAACACTTCTTCCAGGTACAATGAAACAAGAAATATCCCAATTTACACACAAAAATTGGCTGGAATTGCTTCAGAATCCTTTACTTGCCCTAGTGCTCCTTTCTTTGTTGTTCAACTTTAAGCTTTATTGTGTGTTGATACATGTCATATTTATCTTTATTTGATAATGAATGGCATAATAACTCTTACTGGTAAATTTTGTAAAATATTTGTTAGATTAATTATAATTGACTATTTTAATTTTTTCTGAAAATGCAGATTCTGGAATTGTCTATCTTTTGTTGCTTTTCTTATGGTGTTTACTTTTCTTGGAGTTTTAATTCCTGCACATACATATTTATATGTATCATTTTCTGATATATATTATTCATTAAATATCTACTTCACACTGATTGTTTTAAGGTAAGAATGCTACTTGAATTTTTCCATTTATAGGAAACAGAATAAGTCTGAAATTATTTTTGGAATCATAATAATATTTCATACCATAGATTGAACAACTAACTCAAAATTTTCAGAGTTATCAGCAAATAATGCTCAGTAATTTTCTCAGTTAAATACTTCACAAAATTTCTGAAAATTAGGAAGAAAGGAAAAATATTTCATAATCTGTTAAGATTATAGAGGCAACCACTGCTAATATTTGGCATCCAGTGTAATTTTTCCTGTGAGGTTTCAAGAAATACCTATCATAAATAGAAATCTTGTGTTTTTGCACAAAATATCTAGCAATTTCTATGAATTAGAATTGGAAATAGCTTTTATGAAATCATAAGGAAGCACTCTCATAAATGACTTTTCTCCTCAACCAATTTTTGTAGCCCTTTTTTGCAATTTTAAGGGGCAGATGAGTCTGCCCACGCAGTTGACACAGAATAGCAAAATCTACTGTAACTAGAGTTTTACAGCTCCTCACTGCTAACATTCCACTTCCATCTAGGAGTGTTATTTGGGTTGCTGACATCAACTCAGCTCCGCCAAGTAAGTGGAAATTGATCCCAAATTATCAGATGAAATTAGTGTAAAATGTGGGAATGATAAGCGACTGAAAGAAGAAAAACAAAAATATTGACCAATCTTGGGCAGATTTAGCAATGCTGAAATCTAGGAGCACAAAGGAAGGAAGGATATTTTCTTCTCATTGCTTATTTATTGGATTTGTTTTATTTCTTGTCGGGATATAGAATATAGCTAAAAAATCTCATTGCTTTCCACCTGAGAAAGCACCACTCAAGAGTGATGTGAAATGACCTTACTATTTGTTTAGTAGAAAAAAACAAAGAGAATAATGTCATTCTCTGAGCATGTCTCTCTGTGGGGTACATTCTGCCTTCCTCTGATAGCATGCCAACCGTGTGTGAAAGATGGCTCATTTATTTCAGTGTTAGCATCTCCGCAGGGAATAGATTGGAATAGAATACAGGGAAATGGTAAGAAATTTCTATGACAAGAATAACTTTTGAAAAATGTTTTTATCTTTCAGACTTCTGGTTTTTATAATGATGAGTCCCGTTTTGTCTCGACTTGGTCATGGGTTCAGCTGGCGCTGGGCATTCATAATGGTCTGGAGTGAAATGAAAGGGACACCAAACATCAGCATGGCCCTCCTGGTGGCCTACTCGAACTTTTCTGTTGGAACTGAAAGGGAAAAATCTCAAGTAAAGAAAGTTTCAGTTTCTTATCTGAATATTTTATAAAAAGTGTTGCCCTGTATTCAAAATATGGTTTTGCACTAAAATAGCTCAACACCACTTGGACAAGATTGGAGAGAAACTGGGTCACTTTTAGTAATGCTGGGGGATAAAGAAGCATTTTAATTGTTAGGCATGATGTCTCTAAGGTAGTATCCCTAGACTCTGTCTGACAGCTCCAAGGCAAGATAATCACAAAAAATTCTGTAGGAAATTTTAACACATCTGCCATTTCCATTGTGCCTGAACATGTTTTATTTAAGTCCCAAGTGTAAGGGGAAGCATGTAAAGCAATCTTTATGTGGCTAATTAATGATAGCCCAAATATTTAAAAATACTAAATCTTTTGACTACTTTTGAAACCAAATGGTCTAATTTTAAATGATCTCCATCTTCTTTTCAATCTATTTTCATCTGCCTGAATAATCAAATTCAGTGTGACCAGTGTGGTGGTGAAAACTGTGCATGCATCTGGGTCCTAACATTGTTAGCTTAGCTGGGATTTGTTGTGTGGTTGTCATAAGGTTTCTTCATTCCCACCCCAAAGGTCACTTTCCTCCTTCCAAAACAGCTAATAATAATACCAGTGGTTTGCTAGTAAGTGTTCAACAAGTACTTTTGTGTGTGTGGTGGGGGGAAGGTCCTAATTTGTAGTATTCACTAATTTCTGTTGTGTATTCACTCCCACCAACAGAGCACCAATCTGCCCATAAAATTCCTGAAAATTTACTGATCAGCTCTCATGAGCTGGTAAGAATCAAATCAAGCACACCATTATCTCAAAGGATTATTATGAGAAATGAAAATTATACATAAAATGCTTAGATATTATCAGAAAACAAATGTATAATAAATATGACCAATGATGATTATAGAAGTTTTACTTATAATAATAAAAAACTGAAAGCAACTCAGAGATCCTTCACCTGGTAAATGTTCGAATATCTTGTTGTGCATGGAATGCTACTCAGCAATGAAAAGGACCAAGTTATTCATATAAACTGTTGATATTCTTTTGAATCTCCAGAGAATTATGCTGAGTAAAAAAGCTGATCTCAAAAAAGAGTAATAATAGCTGATTCCAATTAATAGTATTCATTAATGTCAAAATTATAGAAATATTAAATAGATAAGTAGTTGCCGATGGTTAAAGAGAGGTAAGAGCAGGAGAAAAGTGGAGGATACTATGAAAAGGTAGCAGGAGGAACATCCCTAAGGTAATGGAACTGTTCTGTGCCCTGACTGCATTTATGTCACTGCACTGCTTATCTTATGACTAAAACTTTGGTTAACTGAGTAAATGGTACACAGGAACTCTCTGTGTTATTTTGTTGATTTTGTTTTATTTTCCTTCTCCCCCTCCCCAATACTGTGGGTAAAATCCAGGGGCCCTCTGCCACTGATCTACATCCCCAGCTCTTTTTATTTTTTATTTTGAGATAGGGTTTCACTAAGTTTCTAAGGCTGACCTTCAACTGGAGATCTTCCCAGTATTGGTTTCCAAAGTTGCTTGGATTACGGGCATGTACCAACACCTTTAGCATTCTCCGCATGATTTCTTAAAACTGTAAATGAATCTACAATTATTTCAAAATAAAAATGTTAAACTTTAAAAAGAAAGAGAGAGAGATGGGAAGATAAAGATTCAGTGAAAACTGGAAACTACCAGTCTTAGTAATAAAAAAGGGAACATAGCTACAAAAGACACAATTATTAAAGGAATAAGTGGAAATTTTGCACAACTTTATGCCAAGAAATTTCACTTTTCACAAGGTTGAACTTCTGACCACCCCTGCACGCACACAGAATGAACTTAACCCAAACTGACACACAGAAAAAAATAAAAAATCTAATAGCCCTATGTTTGTTAAAGAAATTGGATATTTAAATTAAAATGTTCTCACAAAGAAAACTAAAAGCCAGATAACTTGGTTGGCAAATTCTACCAAAAAATAAGGAATAGATATTTCTATCCAAGTTGTTTCATAAACTAGAAAACGATGAAACTCTCCCTTACTGATTTTATGTGGCTGCCATTCTGATACCAAACACCATAAAGATACAAGAAAAACTAATCTACACACAAAATATGATTTTAAAAATTCCCATAATATTTATCCAATAAAATCTAAATGTATATATGAAGAATAATACTTTATGGTAAGTAGGTTTTATCCAAATATTTAACATCAGCATTCAAAAATCAATCAAAATTATTCAATATAATACCACAATAAAGGAGAAAACCCCTGCTGTTGTCTCCACAGTTCAAGACAAAGCATTCGACAAAATTTAACACATATTCATAAATTTTAAAAAACAAAAAAACTTTCTGTGAAATAGCATTTGAAGAAAACCATCTTAATCTGATGTGAGATATTTTTGAAAAATTGAAAACTTTTATGACACTTAATGGTAACATACTGTATGCTTTCCCCTAAGTTTGGGAACAGGGCAAATCCATCTGCTTTTTACACTTCTGTGAAACATTGTCCTCAATGCACTACCCACCGCAATGGGGGGAAAGGCACAGAGATCTGTCTAAATTAAATAACTACTAGAACTAATAAGGGAATTTAGCAAGATCATGAGATGCATGTGCAGTATACAAAACTAATTTTTTCTACATGCCAACAACCATCAGAAACATAAAAAATAGGGCTGAGGGTATAGCCCAGTAGTAGAGCATCACTTAGCATGCCCAAGGCCCTGAGGAGAGAAACTTGGAATAATAACTAAAATAGCATCAGAAGCATGACATAAAAATAAAAATAATGAAATATGTATGTATTAGTTATCTATGAATATGTGACAAATGATCCTTATATTTAGCTGCTTCAAAGAAGAAACATTCATTATCTTGATTTCTGTGAGTCAGGAACATGGGTGCTGATGAGCTGGGTGAGTTGATATAGTTTCTCTTATCAATTTCTATTGAAGCCTAAATTAAGGTGTCAGTCATCAAAAGGCTCAACTGAGGCTGAGGAATGTCCTTCCAAACCCACATGCTTGACTATTGGTAAGATTCAATCCTTTTCAAGCAGCAGGCCTTAGTTTGTTGCTGGCCTTTGGCCAGAAGCCTGCCCCAGTTCCTTGTCACTTGGACCTCTCCATAGCTCAGTTCACAATTAAGTGGCTAGCTTCTCTCAGAAT
Organism: Glaucomys volans; assembly: GCA_020662805.1. Taxonomy (NCBI): domain Eukaryota; kingdom Metazoa; phylum Chordata; class Mammalia; order Rodentia; family Sciuridae; genus Glaucomys; species Glaucomys volans. The sequence continues at coordinate 565,288 of JAJEJO010001380.1, read as the reverse complement.
GAGCAAACAAGAAAGCTAGAAAGAACATTTCCCAAAAACAGAAGTCACAGTTCTGATTTTGGATTCATTCTCAAACATGAATGAGGTATGCTCAGGAAGATAGACTCTCCAGTGCTTTCATCATGTTTGACATACAAATTCCTTACCTACCATGAGTATCTATTGACATCATACAATCTAGCTCAATTTACGTTGGAAAATGCAGAATATATTATAATAAACTATCCTGAATTTTTTATATATTTTTTTTCTAGGTACTATTTCATGGAGTGTCAGTGTGCTTAATTCACCTGATTATGAATAGATTTATTTTGCCAATTGCAGTTACTAAACTAGGTAAGCCTTACTATTTATTATTTTTAGGGAAGAGAAAATTTTCCTAAATATGCTAAAGAACTACTACTAAGAAAAAGTCCATGAAAAGATGAATCAATGATTCCTAACTGAAGGTGAAATTAAATCTCTTTGTAAAGGTATATTAATGGTTCAGGCCAATAACCTTGTTTATTTAAAAAGATTAGTGATTTACTTTAGTGTAATTAAATTAATAGTACAAGTCTATCTAACTATTCAACAACTTGACAAGCTTTTTAGATGGTCAGTATTACATCCTGCAGATAGAAAAGATTTCTGAACTGAAAGATCTTATGTTGAAATTAGAGAAAAAAACAGTAAACAAGTCAACATCAGAATCATATGTGCATCAAAATAAAACAAATATGGAATAAAATAGAGAAGATGGCAGATGCTAAATTCCTGAGAAAGCTAAAAACTGGGTGTGTTTAACGACAAAAAACTTTTGAGGTATTGGATCTTAGAGAACAATGCAGATAACTCCACATGTGCTTAATTGGCTTATACATCTATGGAAGCTAGGTGCCACATCTACAATCTGAATGCTTGAGAACCAAAAGAGTGAATGGTGTAAGTTTCAGCCTGAGTTGAAAGGCAGGAGAAGACCAGTTTCCCAGCTCTAAGCTCCAAGAACATCAGGCAGACAGAGAAAGTGAATTCTGTTTTGCTGTAGCTTTTGTTCTCAGTGACATTGGAGAGTCTACCAATGTAAATGTTATTCTCATCCACAAGCACCCTCACAGACATACCTTGGATATGGTTTAACAAAATATCTAGGCACCAATCAAGTTAACACATGAAATAATTCATCACACCTCTGTTCTTCTGTTTCCTCATCTATCAAATGGAAAAAAGGACTCACCTGAAAAGGTGGTCAAGCTAACCAAAAAACTTAATACACACAAAGAGCTGAGGCTTGTTTTCCAGCATAGAGTAAGCAGTCAAAGAAACATTAGCTCTTGTTGTCATTATTGTATCTCAACTTTTTGTGAGGAGTATGAAAGTTAAAAAAAATTGTTGGTATTCCTATTATTAAAACAATTTATACTGACTCTTTAATGTTTAAAAAACATGTATTGATAATAAGAACAGAAGTAAGCTTTATAAGCTATCAAAGTGGAGGTGTTCTTGTTGTTTATGAAATGTGCTCTTTTCATTGAAGGTCTTCGTGATGTCACATCAACAAAATATAAATCAGTTTATTATACATTTCAACATTTTCAAGAGCTAACCAAATCTACAGCATCTGCACTCAAATTTGACAAAGATCTTGCGAATGCTGATTGGAACATGGTTGAGAAGGCAATTATACTTCAAAATCCATACGCAGTAAGCATGTAATATCTTTCTATTCTCACAAACTCGATATGATTGCCACTAAGGATAAATCGTCATAAATATTAATTCATGACTTTACATATTTGTAATTGACAGAGAAGTTGTATTGATTATTCCTTATTTACCATCAATGTAAGGAGGGCCTCTTGAGAAATTTAGTGATCACAGTGGGGCAAACAGAAGTAACAACCCCTTTGAATATACTGAAAATGTACGTCGTAAGTTCAAAAGAAGGAACAGTACATTGGAGCTACTTTTAAAAGACAACATAAAAAATAGGAGAGTGAGCCTCAGAAAATGTTTACTTTTTGACCAGATTGGGAGTAGACAGAGTGTTGTGTTCATTTGTTTATTTAGCATTTATTTAGGCATTTATATATACTAAGCATTTGGTAGATCTTAGTTTATGGTTAATAAATTTTTCAAATATAAAATAGAATTCAAAGTCAATAGCATGAATTAGTTGTTGGTGAATTATCACCCTCTACTTGTGAGATATGCTTTAGAATCTCTGTGGTAATACTCATTTAAGAATACTCAGCACACCAAGAAGTCATGGTTTCTATAAGGGGAAATGGTAAACATTGTCCTGGGATCTTTCCAAAGTTGCTATTGTTTTTCCATGTTCTATCATAGCAGATTTTTATTGCAATATTTTTCTGCTTAACATATTTGAGGGGTCAACTTCTAGGAGTACATTGGTAAGAAAATTAGGCTCTATGAAATAGAATTCCCCAAATCCATTTCATATCCATGAACCAGTGCTTGAAGCTCTAGATGGAGACTCAGAATCAAGCCCTGTCCTTGCTTGCAGTAATCATACCAGAATCTGGGTGGGACAACTACCAAGTCAAATCTGAACACTTTTCCAGTAACTCCCAATATCTGATTATAGCCTTTTGATGACCTACCTGTATCAGAATCTTCAGGAATGATTCTGAGGCAGGTAGTCTCTGCAGGGTCCCAAGAATATGTATTTTAATCCACTATGCAGTTTACTCTAACTGCTCTCTACTTGATGTTTCAGAAAGCAGTGGCATTGTCTTCTTACCATGCAGACAGGGGAATATTGCAGTATTACAGATAGAACACTAGCCTCGGATTCAAAACATCCAAATACATATGCTAACTTTGTTACTTAATAAATTGCTTTGTGATCTTGAGCAAATCATTTACTGAATTTGTAAGCTTCAGCTTTTCTTATCAGCAAATGATCCATGTTACCATCTCCTTAATGCATTGTCACTTTTTATTCTTCCTTGAGTGATTCCTTTAAGCAGTGGTTGATAACTGGTGTTGAGAATCAGTCAGGATCTGGGTCTGTTCCCTCAGTGTAGAAGATCGAACATCTGATAAATGTTCAATCAAGCACAAAAAAGTTTTATTTAAAGAATAAAACAGAGAGAGAGAGAGAGAGAGAGAGAGAGAGAGATGGAGACAGAGGTCCAAGTTGGAAGTTGGTGCCCAGGGAAGTGGGGGTGTCCTGCCCCTTTTATAGATTTTAGATTTGCTCTGTTCTCATGCCCTCTCCTCCCCACATCCTGCCTACAAGATCCAAAAGGTGGGCCCAAAGGCATAGCGATCCATGGGCAGGAGCACAGCTGCTCAGGGATACAGGCAGGAAGGGAGCGGCCCAGGGCGCATTCATTAACAACTCAGTTCCTTGGAGGAACTTGGCAACAGGTGAGGAGGAGGGGAAAGGTCCTGAAAGTATTAGCATTTTATTTCCTTTTCCTTTTGAACCAGCCCCCATCTTCCCAATCCTCCTGGTCATTCATTACCAACACTAACTATCCTTTTGCCCCTGGCCTCATGATTGTCAAACTACAACTGAAGCAGAATCCGTGAATGAGTTTGTAGCAACGCAGATCACTGCCTGCCTTTCTCAGTTCTGATTTGGTCTCAGTGGTCTGAGAATGTGCATTTCTAATAATTCCCAGGTGCTGCTGCTGTCACTAGGGGACCACATGGAGGTACTGGCTAAAAGTATGATCGTCCATGTGATAGCTTTTACAAACTTTTAATAATGCCATGTAAAAGTAAATATATGATATAACTTCTTCCCCTAAATCTGGCAACTCTTTTACCTTTAGCATTATTGAGCAAATGGGGACGACATTTGAGCAAATGATAAGCCTAAGAACCTTTTTCTATATCTACCAGATTCTCTGTCATTTTTTAAAATCAAAATTAAGTGAGGATTCCTTGGCTTTTAAGATAAATGATACACTCATATTCATGTATTATTCGTTACTTTTTAATTTGTGTTTTACTTAGTTGAAACAAGGAGAAACAACAGAACATCAGAAGGTGATATGTCCAGACTGTAACAAGGAAATAAATGAGACCCTTAACATTGAAGCAATGAAGCTGGCCAACAGACGCATCCTGTCAGCACAGATTGTTAGTACTCTGTTATTCTCCTTTAATATCATTTGAGGGCCTAAAGTTATACTGAAAGCCTCTCCCCTGCTGAATACATTTGCCTATGCTCACCTGCATAACTTGATAGAGTGTTCACAAAAGCAAAGAAAAGTTTTAGCATTTTCTTAGAAATTTGTCTGACAAAGAAAAGGAAGAGAGGGAGGGAGGGAAAAAGGAAGGAAAAAGGAAATCTACTTAAATTAGCTTAAGTAAAAGGTAATTTATTATGAAGATTTGGGAATTTCACAGATACCCATGGGCTAACCTTCAGGTGTGTTAGTCTGTTCCTTGATGCTGCCTTCTCTGGTTCCAAGCCAGTTTTTCTTGGAAGGATGCCAGAAAATCCTCTAATAAATGCAGGCAGAGGGTATCATATCTTTATCCAAATCTAGCATAGAAGTTGTAGACATTCTGTTGTACACTAGCATACAGGACTCCAGCATTGCTGTTCATCTACTGCCACCCACCATCTCAAATATTGATGTTGGGCTTTCCTGTTGCATATGGAGCTCTCAAGTATTTATCAGCTAGTCTAGCCACATGGGGGTCTAAGAACTAAGCTCGTTCAGTCTAACTTGGGAAATGGGATCTGTTAGGCACCACTGCTCTGTCCTCAGAAATAGTGCTGATGGGAAACTTTTCTCAAAATCAGTATTGGGGAGAACCTACATGACTTCATTAAGCACTGATGCAGTTTCATGAAAAATGAAGCTTATGACCACATAGCTTACTCCTCCAACAAATTTTCCATTTGTATCAAATTAGGTATTGCTGCTGGCTTAGCAGTAATTTCCTCCAACACAGCTTAACATGGGCAAAAGTCACCTTTCTTGTTCCCTCTCTTCTAAATCTAATGTTCCAGGGAACGTGAGTCTGCGAGGTAAGTGGACATCAGCCAGTCATCCAGTTTCCCTTGGAAACCACCTCTGAGCTGCTTCTGAAACAAAGACAAAAGCGGGGGCTGTCTGAATACAGACAGAAAGAATGAGAGGGAAAAATTGTCAGTGTAAGAAACAATGGAACAGGCTAGACAAGCAAACAGACCAGAATTCCAAAACAGAAAAGGATTTAGAAACAATGGAGTAGGGCTAGTTCTGACATAACACTGGATGAGTCTGATCAGCCATGTGTGGCTTCCTTAAGCTACAATAATTGCTCCCCTTTCTTAGGAAAGAAGAAAGGGGAAGTTTGCAAAAACTTCCTCCATAAGTGTAAAAAAGGTGTAATAAAATAATGGAAAAGTACATTAAATCTGTTATATAATTTAGTAAGTAGAAATCACTACTCTTTGTTTTTTCTCAAAACCCCCCAAATCAAAACACTTTCAGCAAGAAAATAAAAGCAAAGGAGAATATGAACACCCTATCCTGAAAAAAATCAACCACTAACATAGTGACATAATCTTCATCTGTCCAAATATGCTATTCATACTAAAAGTTACCCTCAAAATCTCCAAAGGTGACTTTTTCAGACCCTTTCTCAAAATGTTCATGGTTAGTCCTTCCCATTGCATGTAGAGCAATTTGTCACTTGAATCAGACCATCCCTGAAAACCGCAGCTTTTATCTCACTTCACCTTGGGTTTGACCGGTTCATTGTGTTCTCCCTTTTATTCCTTTGCCCCACTACTCAGATTTGTGGAGACATACATTTTGATCTCTCTCATTTCTCACTTGACTTTTCCAAATATTTACCTCCACTTCTCCACGTAATATACTTGATAGCTAATTTTCCTAAAAACCCTTCTAGTGGAACTCATGATGACGGGTTCTCCCACTGCCATTACTACAACCCATTTTCCACCCCACCTTACTGTCACACATACTTTGTGCACATATATATATATAATACACACACACACACACACACACACACACACACACAGTATTTTCCTAATCTCTAAAAAAAACAAAACTATATGCCATTTTGTTTGCTGGTATCTTTGCACATCAGTTATTCAATTTTACCTTTTAGTAGAGGTCATTTACTTCTAGTAAATCTAGCAAACAAAAGCAGTATCCCAAAGGTGTGATCTCTTATTAAACTCTACACCTTTAGTCAGTTGCATAATGTGGAGCCATAATTGGTGTTAAGTTAATGTTTGTTTAGTTGATTAATGATTATTACAAGAACAAATAGCTTGTCTATTTTGCCATCTCAATTTTGCTTTGCTTTGCCATCTCTCTTGGCATTTTAATTTTCTTTTCTTTTGTTTGTTTGTTTGTTTTTTTTTTTTTGCTTTCCTTCCTTCCTTTTTTCTCTTTTGTATGAAAATGTTTTGTTTTTATCTAATTATCATGCTCATTAGTTATACCTTTGTTTCTTTTGACCTGGTAATCCAACTTAAAATATATATAATTTTATCTTATAAAATATTATAAACATTAATACCTATGTATAACTTTTTAATTAAAATGCTAACTATACCTCTTTGAATAGATATATTTTTCCATTTCCTTTTTCTAAATCTTGCTATAACTTCATTTTTTTTAAAAGAAATAATGTCCTGGACACTGTACCAGTAGCCAAGAATGCAAAGATGAATTTAGTTTAGTGTTCCAAAACAACTTTGTCACTCCTCTTTTAACTTTAACTGTTATATTTTAAATTTTTTGTTCTAATAATCATGCTCATTCATTATTTTATAAACAAGTCTTTTATAGATGTTCTTTCTTAAGCATTACATTCTTCAACATTCAATTTGATATTATTTTATTATTGTCACTGGTTATTTCTAACATTTCCAGTTGAGAATACCTTTAAAATTTATATTCTAGTGATTTGATTAATGCTTTTGACCTAACACTGTAGAAAAAGCAATTTGATTAGTAAATGTCTAAAGATGATTCAGATCTGAAAATATGAGAATTGCACCTAACTAATGATATGTTCATATGAAGATAATGAAGTGATTGAAGTGATAAGTATGAAATCAATAACTTAATATTTACAAAATTAAGTGTAGCCTCTTTTCCTGCTTAGATTCTTGTAGAATTGTTTCCATATCACTTAAAAAATATGAGATCATGTCTTTACATCACCTCCAGATTTCTTATTTACTTCAGGAAAATATAATATTAAAGAATCATCAAAACAAATGCAGGAAGACTCCATTTCAAGTCTTGCTTTTGCTATTAATTTGATGCATAACTCAGGACTATTCTTTTTAGTCTTTATTCTCCCCATTTATGAAAGAGATGTTGACTCAACTCTTTGGTGCTTTCCTCTGCGTTTTCTGACAGTAAGCACTGTCTTTTTAATTCCTCGGTTCAAATGTTTCATTTCTACTCTTACATCTCTGATCAGTGTCTCTATGTGTGTGTCTTAACCAGGAATCCCTAGTTCTCAAAGCAGGCTGAGTCTCTCCCCTCTGCCTCCTAAACCTCATCTCACTTTGTGAGGTTTTAACCCATCTTTCTTCTAGATGTATTTTTAGATTTATCTTCATTTGCTGATATGCTTTCTGCAATCTCAACTGTAATAATAGCAATTCATTCATAACAGTTTTCAGAGCTTTGAGAGCTTTCATTTAAATCTCAACCACTTCTTGTTAACTGGGAGAATATCTTCCCTATTATTGTATACTAGGGGAAAAAAAGCACAGCCTGGCAAAAAAAGTGGTACAGAAGAGGTGGCATACCAGCTCTTAGGAGAAAATGTAGGGTCAACACTCCAACATAGAGGCACAGGCAATGACTTCAATATGACCCCAAAGTTCAGGAAATAATAACAAGAATTAATAAATGGGATGGCAACAAATTAAAAAGCTTCTGCACAACAAAGGAAACAATTAAGAATGTGAAGAAGGAACCTGCAGAAAGGGAGAAGATCTTTGCTAGCTACTCTTCTGATAGAGGATTGATATCCAGAATATGTACAAAACTCAAAAAACTTAACATAAAAAAACTCAAATCATAAATGGGCAAATGAACTAGACAGACAATTCTCAAAAGAAGAAATACAAATAGCCAAAAATATATATTAAAAATGTTCAATGTCTTTAGCAATTAAAGAAATGCAAACAAAACCTACACTGAAATTTCATTTCATACCAGTCAGAATGACAGACATCAAGAATCCAAACAATAATAAAAAGGAGAGGACTTGGAGGAAAAGGAACATTTTACACTGTGGATGAGATTATAAATTAGTACAACCACATGGAAATCAAATAACTAGGAATGGAACCACCATATGACCCAGCTATATCACTTCTCAGGATTCACTGTTGAGAATTAAAGTTCCATACCATAGTGATACAGGCATATGGTGTGTTTATGGCAGCTTAATTCACTATAGGCAAACTAGGTAACCAGGCTGTGTCCATCAATGGATGAATGCAACATATACAGTATTGTTTTATTCACCTATAAAGAAGAATGAAATTATGTCCTTTTCAGGAAAATGGATGAAAGTGAGAACATTATGCTAAACGACATAAGCCAAACTCAGAAAGTCAAGGGTTGTATGTTTTCTTGAATGTATGGAAGCTAGAGAGGAAAAAGTAAAAGTGAACTGGGGGAGGGGATCTCATGAAAATTGAAGAGAGATCAATACAGTAGAGGAAAGGGACCACGGGGACGGAGGAGAGGAGGGAAGGGAGTTACATTGTGTGCATGTGCAAATATGAGACAATGAATTCTGACATTATGTATAATTATAACGAGCAATAAAAAATATGGGGAACAAACAAAAAAGAGGCAGCATACCACAATGGGGCTAGGGAGATGAGCTTTAAATTCAAGAAATCTGAGCTTCTAATGTCATCTTTGGAAAGTTACTTAATTCTCTCAGCCTCAGCTTTCACATTTACAAAATATGGATTAGAATATTCTCAATGTTGTTGCAAAAATATAAAACATATATAGATTAATTAGTTCAATGGCAGTTACTTTTTAGGAATCAACCATTTTCTGAGTTCTTATATTTTGGTGGAAATGATCATATAAGGATAAACCTTTTTCCAGTTATAACTGCTTTGTCATTTGTATTGCTAAGCTTTCATGAGACACATATTATTTTTGACATCCTCATTTTGTCTCTGAACTACAGTTTTTATCTTTGAGCAAAATGAAAATGTTTTAATCTTATGTGTTTTCTGTAAATACTTTAATGCTCTTTAAGGAGAAGAGTGCTACTCTATAGAATTCCTGTTATTATGAACAGATAAATTTTTTAATCCCACATACTCAAATTTAGTGGTATTCCTTTTTAGTAAACTCCCCAAGAATGAAACGGTGTTTTAAATGTGTAAGAGAATTCCTGCTACAGGACCCAGGAATCTTTGGTCATATCATATATTCGAGTTAGAAAGCTGGTTTCTAGAGTGATTCTCAACAGTGTCAGCACCCAGAAACCAAGGACAGTATCAGATCAAGGTTTCTACAACTCCCTGGTCATACATGCAAGAGTCATGAAGCTACCCAACTCTCCTTCATGTATACGACAAATTATGTTATGTGCATGTATGACTATGCCACAGTGAACTCCACTATTCTGTATGATTATTATGCACTAATTTTTAAAAAGACTGTTCTTTGCAAAACAGTATCAGTCCCTTTTATCCTTATAATATACTGCAAATAGCAGAGTTCTGATTGGAAATATTTAGGGAAATGAAATTAAATAAAGCTATAAACCAGAATCACTTTAATCCTTTAGGATTTCCTGGAGTCTTTAGGATTCAAAATTTTTTAAAATTATTATTATTTTTTTTTTTACTTTTAAGATGAAGATACAGCTTGCAGCAGTTCCCAGGATTATTTGTCATAGAACTCCACTGATTTTTTGGAAACGTGGTTAACAATTGTCAATAGGTCGGTCCTTCAGCAATAGTTTGTTCCATCCGAAGCCCAGATCTTACCTTCTGTGCTGATCTGATGGTCTGGTCTTCATAGAAAGATGATCTATGTAGACAAATTGGATTATTTGGGGATTTTGACTTCTTTCTGAAAGATTTTCTTTACATAAAGGCAGTAATAAGTTGCCATTGTCTTCCATGCTATCTAATCATTTGAATCAATGTTTCTTTTAGGCGAGCTACCAAAGACAATACAAGAATGAGACTCTGTCCCAGAGTGCAGCCCAGGTGTTGGTTGGTGCAGCAGGAAGCGTTGGTGAAAGAAAGGGAGAGTAAGTATGTGTCAAGAGAAACCTATCTTAAGCCACTCCATGTAGGAAATTATGCAAATGAGTTTTCCTGCTTTGTTCTGGTAACTTGGGTTCCTCTAGTAGGATGAGGACAAGCCACCACCTGTTCTGCTCTCAGGGTTAGGTCAAATCACCTACTTCCACTTTCCCAAGCTTTCTGTACTTGTTCATTCCTGTGCATTTGCGCAAGCTGCTCCTTCTGACCAAAGTGCTCCCTGCTTCCTATTTTTGGCCCCTGCCTCAACCTTAAGCTGTGGTAAATTACTTTATTTAAGACTATTTGAATGCCTAAGAGCAAAGTGTTCCTTAATCTCTGCACACACGTCTTCCCAAAGCACAGGTGGCACTTTGTACATCATCTGTTAATATTCAACATACAAATTTTGGAATATATGATATTTTTACTCATGCATGTCAGAGACATACATTGAATGCTAATATGTGCAAAGCTACATGCCAGGCACTGTGGGCAGTATCACAATTAGTAAATTGATATTCCAGATCATAGAGAACTTCTATTGATTGGTCTTGCTTCTTTGCTGGGATGTCCTGAGAGTTGACTTTGCCATTTACTGACCATTCCTATAGTAGCTCCTTGGGTTGGCGTGTCCTGTGACAAGAAAAAGTAGAGGATTTACACAAGAGTCTATGAAATTGCCTAAGAAATAATGTATAGTTTATTTTATTGTTTGTCGTGCCAGGCACATTTTTGAATACTTTATATGCATTACTTATTTTTATTTCATAAAAATTCTATGAGAGAAGTGCTATTATTGCCTTCAAGATGCAGGGAAGAAAATGAAGCACAAAGATTTTGAATAACTTACTCATGGTCTTTGTATAATAAATTTCAGAACTGGGATTCAAAGGCAAGGTGCCTCACTATCCAGTTACAGACATTGTTCTGTTTCCTACCTCATGTATAAACAGTGAACATGTTGATGTAAAATATGAATTCAAGAGTCCATATTACTTATAAATTTGGGCTGTAAATGATTACATACTTACTGATATCACAGAACTTTAAGATTCATAGGAACCCATGAAATTGTCAGATCTTAGCTTAGACATGAATTCGTTTAGGAGGATTTCCTGATTATTCAGGACTCTGTTCAGTGCCCCCATTTGAGAGTGTCTCTTATTTATTATATCTGTGTCAACAGTTACTACATTTCACTACAAGTGTTATGGCCAAGTTTTATCCCTCTAGTCTTTTGGGTATACCTTTATGTATAAAATTGCTAGGTCAGTTTCTTTATTTAATTTCTTGAGGTACCACCACATATGTCAAAAGCAGAGACCAATAAATCTGCAGCACACAAAAGGGGTGTTCAAAAGATATTTTTTAAATAGTGAATGGCTCAAACCACTTATACACTCAAGATTTTTCATGTAATTAGCACATTATTATATTGAATCTTGGAAAATCAAATGGCATCATTCTTTTCCATTACATTAATAGCCCTCTAGAAATTGCACACACTCTTCAGAGTGAGAGCATTTTAATTAAGAGAGAGGATGAGGTCCACCTTTAAACTCGGATTTGATTGCCCTTCCATGAAGCCACAGCACAAGCTTGGGCCTTAGGCCCATTTACCCAGGATTCTGTCACCTGTCTGATGAAGGCAGAGAGAGTTTCTGGTCAACTGCATGCAAATTTCTTATAAAACCAAAAGGGTTGACTGAGCAAGATCAAGTCGCAGCACATAGATCTGACCCATCTCAGCACAAAACCTGCAGAAAACCTGAAGCAGTGCTAACAGAAAGTCCTTGGGGTCTTTCATGACATTGACCTTTCCAAGAAATCATCTTAACCCTTTTGTACATTGTAACTTGACTGATTGCCCTGAAGGTGAAACAGAAGAGATGCGATGATGTGTAAGATGGGCTAGACACTTTATATATACTTCCTCATTTCGTTCACCTGGTCTGACATGGGTATTTTACCACCAGCTTGTACATGGATAAGCATGTTTGTGAGTTTATGTACTCCCTGCCACATCAGACAGTAGGGAATCCAAAACGAAAACCAAAGTGAATGTGAACCCTGAATATTTGAATGACATTCTCTTCCTGGGCCTTGAACTCTCTGCTATTGTAAAGCATGTATCCCCAATTTTGTTGGGCTCTCTCTTTAATGAGTGGATCTTACAACCTAACCTTATGATTACATATTTACTTGAGTCTACAATTTCATGACTTTGATCCATACTCATGAAAATGTCTGATTCTCAGATATCACTGTGCAAAATACTTTTTCTGCTTTCCAGTAACACTGCATTGAACTTATCTCAAAATGTTTAAAGACATATTTAAAGATCTCTTTCTCTCTCTTTTTTTTTTGTTTTTTATTTTTGTTTTTTTTTTTAGATATATGACTCCTGAGACAATAAAGCATTTTTCTGAAAGCAAAAAAATGCTTGGGTTCCTTAGAAAAGTACTGCTCAACTGGGTCTACAATACTAAGAAAGATAAAGGGATTCCATCAAGGTAAATGCTTTTGAAACTTATAGTAAATGTTATTTATGTTCTTTTGAAAGTCCCTTTTCATTCTCTTTTTAATTATAACCTAAATGCTTTGCACAATATTTTAAGTTGTTTAAAACTAAATTACTTGTATATTTAAGTAACAAAAAGTTACTTAAAAAAGGAAAGAGGAATAATAATGTTCTCCTTTTTTAAATTGAGATAAATTTCACATAACATAAAATGAACCAGTAACTATTTTCAAATGTATAATTCAATGTTACTTTGTACAGTCACAATGTTGGACAGCCATCGACTCT
>JAJEJO010001380.1:429737-552136 GCA_020662805.1 Glaucomys volans | reverse complement strand
GCAGGGGCCCTCCACCACTGAGCCACATCCCCAGCCCTATTTTGTATTTTATTTAGAGACAGGGTCTCACTGAGTTGCTACGGGCCTCACTAAGTTGTTGAGCCTGGCTTTGAACTTGTGATCCTCCTGCCTCAGCCTCCCAAGTGCTGGGATTACAGGCATGCGCCCCTGCGCCCGGCTGACTCTGTCAAATTCTATAACATTTTCACTAACCCAGAAGTAAGTCAGTATTCATTTAGCAATCATTTCACATTCCCCCCTCTCTCCAGCTCCCAGAGAACACTAAATTACTGTCTTTTACCTATTCTGAATTTTAATAGACTCATCAATGTGAAGTCTTCTTTTTTTTTTAGCTTCTTTCACTTAGCACAATGTCTTCATGTACATAAATGTAGCATTATCATTAGTGTAAGGTTCATCCACTTTGTAGTACATATCTATATTTTACTCCTTTTTGAATCTGAATAATATCCCATTGTATGGATATATACCACATTTTTTTACCCATTAATCAGATCATGGATATTTTGGACTGTTTCCACCTTTTGGCTAGTATAAATAGCACTGCTATGAATATTTGTGCACAAGCTATTTGTTGAATGCTTGCTTTCCATTCTTTTGGGTGTACCTCTATGTGTAAAATCGCTAGGTTATCTGATAATTTTATGTTTAATTTCTTGAGCTGTCACCAAATTGTTTTCCGCAACTGCTGAACAATTTTGACATTAGAAAGTACAAGTTTTTCAACTTCATTTTTTCTTTTGCAAAACTCTTCTAGCTATTGGAACTTGCTTGAAATTCCATGACTTTCATGATTATCCTATTTCAGCAAAAAAAAAAAAAAATAGTCACTGATATTTTCATAGGGGTTGCATTGAATCTGCATATGCATCAAATCTTTTAGTAGTATATTGCAGTGTTCAGAATATAAATCAAATCCTTGGTTAAATTTAATCATAAGTATTTATTCTTTTTAATGCTATTTTAAATAGATTTTCTTTCTTAATTTCATTTTTGGATGGTTCATTCCCAGTGGATGTGCCATATAAAAATACAGATAATTTTACTTCTTTCTTTTCAATTTGGATGCCTTTTATTTCTTTTCTTAAGACTGAGGGGAAGGGATATTGACCCTTCTTCTCAATAGCAGTTTCAGAGAACTTGTGGCTATCTCAAATCCGCCACACTCAAATAGCAAATTTTAATTTCATATTGCGACTCTTTAAAAGCCTTTAATACTGATTTAAGCTGCAACTCTTCTAATTATTTTTGTTGATCAAATTGGAAAAAAGAGATTTGAAAAGCTAATATTGGCAATCCCTGTATCCTTTAAATATCACAGTTCCAAGGTAAGTAGTACAGATTCTGGAGTCAGGTGACACAGCTTAGAATCCAGCTCCATGGTTTATTAGTCAAAAGAGCTTTTCAGGCCTCTGTTTCCTTGATCTGGCGATGGCTGAGAAATAATGTGTGTCAAAGGGCCATTTAGATGAACAGTTAACTAGAATGACACTTTTCTTAAGAGAACCTGGTTGCAAAAGGGATGAGATCAGCTACTATATGGTTATTTCTCCAGGTCTCTGAGGGCATATTTGGGGTAGTATGTGTAGTATCAGGTCAAATGTTCACATGGATCCACTATCTTCTAGAATAAGATCCATTACAGCAGGAGTGGCCAAGTGGAACCAATAACCAAAATAGTAAGTAAGAATGCAATGTAGCATTTCCAGGAGGAATGAAGGAGTTAAAACAAATACTAAAGATTTAAAGGAAATGTAAGTAGTTTCCTAGTCCCTATTCTTTCTCCTGCAAAATTCACTAATGTGACACCAACAAGACAGATTGTAGTCAACCATAAACTTAAGCAAAAGGTAGCTCAAGTACAATACTGTGCCAGATTCAGTTTTGCTGCTGGAGTAGATCAAGAACAACAATTTAGAGAGTGGACTGAGAAGGGCAGAGGTGGTACTGCCATGAAGTTAACATCTTCCACGGCTCCTCTCATGTGCAAGCATTGCTTAGGCTTTGGAGGATCCTAGCAATGTGATCACATGGTCATGTTTCTGTATTCAAAATCTCATTTTCCTTTTCTCAAATAGAACACAAAATTATGAAGAGCCTCTGCCCCATAATGCAAATGTATGTACCCCTGAGAGTGAGAATATAATCCAGCATTACTTGATTTATTGATCAATCATATCATTTGATTTTTAACAATAATACATTTATTACACTACTTGAAAATATTTTTAAGTATTATTTGAAACATAAAAAGTAAATCTTATCCACAGTTCTACTCCTTAGTATCATCCTTGGTATGAAAACTATTTTTTAAAGCACAGACAGCATTTCAAAATTTTTTAATATGATATTTGTCCCCATTCCATTCTAATACCACACATCCCAGGCTTTCTTCTCAATTTTATGTCTGGACAAGGAAAGATGTTCATATTAATTTTTTTAAAAAGTGGGTTATAGAAAAACATGTGCATGCTATCATTCCTTTTCTATTCATAATATAGGTGAAAGGAATTCTCATTGTTTAATTTTTAAAAATATTTCCAGTTTGACTTATCCATGATTTATACCAAAAGCATCCTATTAAAAGTAAAATAAAAGTTAATGTAAGGTGAGAAAAGAAGGAAAGGAAAAGGGGAAACTAGACCCAAGAGATTTAGCAGAAGAGGACATTAAGAGGACAATGTCTGAGTCAGGATACCAATTTTAGCCAGTGGTGACTGCTTCCCAGACTGGAACACGGTGTTATGGTTACTAATTCTTAAAGCAGAACTGAGTGTGTAACAAACACCATTTAACATAATCCTCTTGTCAGATAAAACTTTCTGGTTTTGTTTTGTTTTGTTTTTACAGATATTACTTTCTTCGTCTATGCCATAAAATAGTATTTACTGATGAATTTGAGTATATTGGATACCTTGTGGTACTAATGAATATATTTCCTATTATTATCTCTTGGATATCCCAGTTAAATGACATCTATGACCATGAAATAAGATACACTAACTACACTTTTCTTGCATTTTATATTCTAGAGGATCTATTTAAGGTAATATGAAATTTATGTGTGTGAGTATGTTTTAACACTAGCTCATATTTTAACCTTATGTTTTAACACTAGCTACAGACAATTTTCTAAAGAAATATTTGAAATTCTCTTTCTCAGCACAGACTTTATTTTATTTTTATTTATTTATTTATTTATTTATTTTGGTGCCAGGGATTGAACCCAGGGGGACTCCACCACTGAGCCACATCCCCAGCCCTTTTTTGTTTTTTATTTAGAGACAGGGTCTCACTGAGTTGCTTAGGGCCTCGCTAAGTTGCTGAGGCTGGCTTTGAACTCGCGATCCTCCTGACTCAGCCTCCCAAGTCGCTTGGATTACAGGCCTGCGCCACTGTGCCCAGCTGCAGACTTTATTTTTTAAAGATGATCTTTAGAGTGACTCAATAGTAAATATGCATGTTTATAGCATTGATTCTATATTGCAAAAATAACTTCTAAAACAGTATGAGTCCCTGGGCACGGTGGTACATGCCTGTAATCCCAGTGGCTCAGGAGGCTGAGGCAGGAGGATTGCGAGTTCAAAGCCAGCCTCAGTAAAATCAAGGTGCTAAGCAACTCAGTGAGACCCTATCTCTAAATAAAATACAAAATAGGGCTGGGGATGTGGCTCACTGTTCCAGTGCCCCTGGGTTCAATCCCCAGTACCCAAAAAACAAACAAACAACAACAAAAACAGTATGAGTCAAAGGGACAGTTTAAATAGCATTGAGAATGTTCTTAAACTCAGCAACATGGTAAGCACATGGATGTTCATTTTATTATTTTTATACTAGGTAGATAAACAAATGAATAGGTAGAGCGACAGATTTTTTTTTTCATACCTGAAAAAGTCATTAACTGGATTTATAAATGCAATGACAACAGTATTCTGTCATATGGGCCAAAAAGATGTAGTATAAATATTTTTAGCCTGAAAATTTGAATAGAATAATGACATCTGATATTTGGGAAAAATAAATTAATCTCAAATCTTTGCTGTAAAATTTAAACGCTGTTGCAGAGTCACAGTAGTGGAAAAGAGTGGATTCAAATCCAATCACATGGTGCGTGGTAAATTCCAAGCTAGTTGGAAAGAACCTAGGAGATATCAGAATTAAAAGGAAATAAAGCAATTTGGGGTAGGTTTAGGAGTGAGCAGGTTAGGGTAAAGGATACCCTAACATCATTTAAGACACACTGTAGCTGAAAAAACATCAGGCTGGAATTCAGTCTACCTTGCCTCTGGTTTTGGCTTTCTCTGATAAATTATTGATCAAGATACTGAACTTTTCCCAACCTTAATTTCCTCTACTATAAAAGGGCAGTGTTGATCTAAATGACAGATAAAGATGCCTCTGGATCTAATAATATATGTCTCTTTTTAAAAATTTTTATTTGTTAGATGCCTCTGTTACTCTTTGCACCTTACCAAGGTTGAACTGCTGCCATAGCTATGGTTGCTTCACACGGTCAGGCTCAGTTAAGACATCAGAACTGGACTGCAGAGACATCACTGCTCTTTAGGAGATACTGAGAAAAACTCCCACTGTGCAATCCTGAACCTTCAGCTTAACTCACATAATTAACTCCAGAAGCAAATGATTCTTAATTCAAGAATCATTCTCACTGTTCACTTTGCAACCTGGCACTTGCATATTGTTTTTTACCTGCTTTTCTACTGCCCTTTTTCACCCTGTCTTTTATAATTTCCATTATGTTCATAACAACAATAGTTTACCAACTACAAAGGTACTAGTCATTTTGTTTAGAAGATTTAAAATCCTTAAACATTAATTCTGTAAGATGGATTGTATGTTTGTGTTTTACAGATCAAGACCCTGAGTCTCTGACAAGATGTATAACATGTCTGAAATCATATAGTTAATGAGAAGCAGTTAGGATTCAGTCCCTTAAAGTTCATCTTCTTTCTGCTCTACCGTGCATCCTTGAAAATCCCTGCCTTGTACTTTCAAGCTTTTTCAAAAACATTTCTCATTCTGTTAGAGAACTGGTCTCTTGAAACTTTTAGGGGAAGGCCAATCACACTTCTGCATCTGAGATCCAGCACATTATCCAAGCTTCCAGCCATTCTTTGACAACTTTGTGTTCAACAAACCCTTTCTCCTTTTGAAGCCCATGAAATCATTTTACACAGAACTTTCCCTCTCCTGGGATCATGTTTCCATGAATTCCAGATCATTCCTTATACATCCAAATATTTGAATTTGGATAAAGTCTTACTGTGTGTACCAGTCCTTTCAAGTACTTAAGTGAATAATCTAACTAATGCTCTGTTTCAGTAAGAAGGTAGTGATACATCTACAGAAGCTAACTGATGACTTGGGGGAAAAAAAGGAGCCAGTCCTTTCCTTTCCAGATTCAGATGCTGAATTTCCTCAGGCTGGTCAAACATAAGCAGGGCTCAAGGAAAATAGTGATCATAAGCACACAAGGCTCTGTTTATTAACAAGCATGGCAATTTCTTTGAATGGACCATATACTTTCCATGGAACATGAATATGTCGGTCTCCAATACTTCCTTAAAATCAGAGTGAATGGAGTTGGGGGAATAAGCTGGTAAAACAAAATGAATTAATCAAAAATGAGAAATCAGTATCTTCATAAGTGTAATGGAGGACTATACTATTGGAACAAACAAGAGTAATAGTAAGGTCAGAGAAGGAAGCATTTCAAGGGAAAGAGATGCTTGAGTTGAAATTTGAATAATGTGTAGGAGTCAAAGAAGAGAATGAGTGCACAAGCAAGTGGCATAAAGGACAAGAACAAGGGAAAAAAGAGAACATTTTGACACATGCAAGGAACATCACTCCTAATGACTGGAGCTCAGGAATGGGTTGACTGATTTAGAAAATTGGAGAGGCGTTAGTCCATATGGAGGATATTAAAGATGAAGCAAGAGACATGGACACAAATTAAATAATAAAAGTCTTCATTGATCATGCTAACTCATCTATTTCCTTAGCATCAATAATTATTCATAGTCAAATGACTTCCCAATTCATGTTTCAGACTCAGATTTTACTGAGAGCCTCAGATCATATAGGCAACTACCAAGTGAATCTCCCTGACAAAACACTATGAAAACATCTCAAAAATCATATTCAGAAGAAATGTAACTTCTCTAAACCTAGTCTTCTAAGTTTCACTGGAAACCCAATCTTCCACTTTGGAATCCATAGTCATCATTGAAATTTTCTGTCCTCTTTGTTATAGCAGACTTTCAATTCTTTGAAACAGAGAAGGACTAACTAAATGAACTATCATAAAATGGAATGTATTTTGAATAGTTTCTCCCTAGGAATAGATGCTTCAATATTTCAACCACTTCCTTTCAAATCAGTATGTTTATCTACTAGTATGTGTATTTATTGTAATTAAATATATCTAAATTCAAGTAGTTACATTGAAGAAAAAAGATGTTATGATATTAAATGACCACAGTTTGTCACCATTCTGGAATATTTAAAAATTACATATTCCTGTGTTGCAAATGCCATGGACCAATCAATTAATTGCTATGATAAAAGCTAAATGACATAAAATGGGGTTATAGATATAGAATCTAAAATTTTCAAGTATCTTCCACTTTAGTTTGTGAAATCCTTCCAGAATATTCATGTTCTACTAGAAATTTCATATTCACCTAGAAGCCTACCTCAACTCTCCAGTTGGCCTCTGATACAATTGTCAAAAAGTTTTCTCAGTTGATGATTTAAGGTAATGGAATCCTTGTTTCCAGAATTCATATTAAGTTATAATATTAATGCCTTCCAATTAACATAATAAAAAAAGGAAAGGGAACTATGTATTCTTACCCAGTCTTATGCCTAATACTGAGATTAGTAAGAGTATTGATTTCCTATTTCTTTTAAAGAGCATTAGATTTCCTATTTCTTTTTTTACTTGTAAAAATCATTCTTTTCAAGGATTTTAAATAAATGAATCAGCAAATGCACTGGCCGTCCTCATTGGCTCTCTATGTGTGTGAAGAAGACAATAGGAAAAAAACATGGAAGTAACCTTTAAAAAGGCAGTTTCTCAGCTTGCAACAATTTTATTTAAAAGGCTATCCTATTAAGTGAACTATTGTCAAACATCCTGATAAGCTACTCCTCCCCTAAAGTAGGAATATATGATTATATATTGTTATACATAAATAGCTTCTGAAATGTACTTATTTGGATGTACGCATAATGATGAAGCCTTATGTAAGTTATTAAAGTAAGTATATTGACTGAAATAAAAGGGTTGGTGTGATTGTTAAGGCAATTCTGGCAAAGAATTTACTTTTATTTTGAATTTCAAGAGATTAAAAATTATTCTCCATCATGACAGAATGAAATTACACTAGTGATGAGTAAAACATACCCTTTTAGTAACTAAATCTTTAAATCTTAAACTACTTTAACAAGCTCTTGCCCACATGTCTCACAAAAATGCTAGTTTTTTTTATTACTTAGAATCACATTTTTGAAAAAAAAAATCACATTTTTGGATATCAATTATATAGTTCCATAAAATGGGATATAACAGCTCTCAGGATTATTGTGACATTGTGGGCTATTTCTTTTACATTTAAGGACCATGACACACTGTGCATTTGCTTGCCT
The DNA here is from genome assembly GCA_020662805.1 of Glaucomys volans. Lineage (NCBI taxonomy): Eukaryota > Metazoa > Chordata > Mammalia > Rodentia > Sciuridae > Glaucomys > Glaucomys volans. The sequence continues at coordinate 544,441 of JAJEJO010001380.1, read as the reverse complement.
TTGTCTGCCTTTCCACACCTGCCACTTGTCTCCAGTGTCATTTTATAAATCTCCTTTCCTTCTATGCCTGTACTTTATGACCCATTCTAAGTCAATGGTCCTGAGTGCTCCTTTACATAATACTCCTTTGCTGAACTTCCTGGTCTTTATTTTCTTGGTAGCATTTCAGACATGCAGACTCTTAAGGTGGATAGAGAAAAACCTAACTGGTGATATTTAGGGTATTGTGGAAAATGATGTCGTAAAAGCAAAAGCTTGACCATGTAATTTCTTTTTAAATCAACAGATGGCAGCAATGAGGAAAGACTATTTTTTACACACCTGGAACATTTTTGAGTCAGTAATTTCATTGATTGGCATCATAGATATAATACTTATTGAGACAAATTCCATTAATTATTATTTGCATTTCATTGAATCCAAAGTGATCTTTATGAAAATTGTTCGATTCCTTCGTATATTACGCATTTTGAAGGTAAAGCGCAAGTAAATCATGCAATTTCAAGTATCTCCTGTTTCATGAAGTATAGGCTAAAATGAGTTTACTTATGACAACCACTTTCTGTTGGACTGTTATATTTTAAATTTTAGCTCCCTTTGATGAGTCAAGTTTTATAACATTTTGTTAGGTACAATTAAATTATATTAGAAATTAGTTTATCACATGAAAGTATAGACATACTCATCACAACTCTTCCTTTTAACAGAGAGCACATGACAAATTTCATATTAACACAAGTTAACCTGGAAGTAATATTTCTTTCTGTAGAAGATGAAAGATGGAGATAAACAAAACAACAATTACCCTAAACAGTCATAGGAACAACACAAATAGCATAGATTCACACATAAACTATTGAATAATGGTATAAAAATGACCTTTGATATTTATTTATTTATTTATTTTTGGTACTGGGAATTGAACCCAGGGGCACTTAACCACTGAACCACATCCCCAACCCTTTTTTATATTTTATTTTGGGACAGGGTCTCACTAAGTTGCTTAGGGCCTTCCTACGTTGCTGAGGCTGGCTTTGAACTCACAATCATCCTGCCTCAGCCTCTCAAGCCGCTGGGATTCCAGGCATGTGCAACCACACCTGGCTCTAAATCATGTTTCTATAAAAAGTATGATGTGTAGTTTTCATTTTTTGTGTGATTATTTCAGTGACATGAAACTCCAGGACAAGGCATGTAAGAATATATAGATACAGATATAATTTCTCTGGTTCTCTTGCTATTCATACACAGGGCATGGACCCATATAATATAGAACTGCATGACATGGTAAGCTAAGTGAGACACACTTTATCTAGATCTTAAGCTAACAGTGTAGAATGTTTATAATTTTTGTTTTGCTACTGAGAGGCATAAATCAAATAGGTTGAAATGATGCAATCAATACTTCTTTAGTATTCTATGACATAGCAAATAATGCTAGTGTGCAATTTAACCCAAGGAAGGCAAGTCTGGTGTATTTTAACATCTAGTTCTTTCTGAAAGAGGATATACAGAACCTACTGAGAAGTTTAGATAAAGAAACTCATACCCATCTAAGAAGAATTTCTTTGCTTATGTATTCGGGAAAGACAAATTAGATGGTCCCTGCACCAAAGGAGTTCATTGTAGAATGGAAATGACAAATATTCTAGATATTCCAAAGTTTCCAAAGGAAATGACTTCCTTTATTAGGTGATACTTGAACTGAATCTTTGGGGATTAGTGGCAGGTGGTTGGGGTGTAGAGAATGGAGATTATGTAGCATAGATAGGAAAACACAGGGAACAGCCAGCTCTGCTGGAGTTAGGGAACTGCACAGTTAACAACATAGAACCTGGAGACTTAAACTCTTGGCAAAGGGGAGAAGTTAATTGTGAGATCTAACTGGGGATATGGTGGTATGGTGGGTTCTCACCCAGAGACCATCTAATAGGAAGTTTTCTAGATTTAGCATGTGAATGCGTCAGTACTTTAGATAGTCATTTTACAACCTAAACTTAGAAGATAAATCACATTGTTTCACAAGAACTAAAACCATTTGAAAATAGTATTCAATACTCTATAAGACACATACATATTAAGAATAAAGTTATAAGCTACAAATAGGTACCTAACGTCATTCATTATGAGAAATAGCTTTAATCATGAAGTCATAAAGACAACATGAATAATATAAGAATCCTGGCAGGTTACTGTAGTTACCTTAGAGGTCATTTAATTTTTCATTATTAATTTGGGTTAAAGTGATCAACAAATAAGCAAATAAAATTTGTGCAATTTATATTACAATAGTAGTCCTGTTTTTCTCAGCTTGTAACTCCAAAGTTGCTGCAAATATTAGATAAAAAAATGAGTCATCAGCTGTCCTTTAGATATGCTATACTAAAAGGATACGTCCAAGGTGAAGCAGATGTCATGAATATAATTGATCAGATTGCAAATTCTGAACAAGTTAAACAGGTGAGGAAAACCTTAAATACTAGAAAAAGGCTTCTCTCCTTCCACCTGTGTTGACCTCATCCATCATGTTCTCAGCCTGTACATTTAGCTGCAGTCTCTGACTCCTGGTTTGTTAATTAATCTCTGCAAAAGCTTAAACTAATCTACATTTAAATTACTCAAATGTTTTCTTATTGAAATGTCTGTTTCAAATTAGCAAATTACAAGGCCCTTGTAAATCACTTTTTGGTCCTTGTGAAACTCATGCAGGGGTCGGCTTTCTCCCAATGCAAGTTCCAAGATTTATTAGACTACAGATGCATCAGATAGGAAACACTGGAAAGTGAGAAGGGACGACAGTGTTGGACAGAGGTTCCTCATAATGCCCCCAAGCTCCTTCAATCTCTATTTTTCTCTTAGTAAACAGTAAGGGAAATAAAAGTGAGTGATCTAACAAATAGAAAGAAGAAAACAATAGTGCATCAACACGGAAACCTTGTGGAATTCTCTCATTATGCAGATGAGACATCTGAGACCAAGAGAGGTTAAATGATTGACTCAAAGTCCCATGGTTAGTAAGTGCCAGAGACAGTGTTAGCGCCTAAATAGATTTTATTTTTCATTTTCTAAGTTGAAGCAAACTAATACTGTCATGTGCCCACAGTTCATTTCCAGGTAGAATTCAGTATTTGCCTCTAGACGCAATTTAAAACTTTTGACTATATTTTATGTGCCCAAAACTTTGTAATTGAAAAAACTATACTCTCAATGTATGGTAGAACGCACAAAGTAGTTTTTCCTCTCCTCACCTTGCAACTTTAAAACTGTTTTCCTGAGTTTTATTGTCTTTTTTAACCTCTGACATTTAGTACTGGAATTGGAGGCTGCAAAGGAAATAATGCAAAAGGACTTAGATGACTAAATTACTGTCCAATTTTTGTCCTCATTTCGACTTTCATACACCTTGGCTAAACCTTTTATTCACCTTGAGGTGTCCCAAATTTGTAAGGTCTCATAAAGATGAATGGTAAAGTAACCCCCATGCCCTCCCAAATCAATAATATCCTAAAGCAAGTTGCCTTGAGGAAAAACATATGATGAACATTTAGGCTTCTCAAAATCAGCCTAGGTAATGCCATTTCTTATTTTCTGCACTACTCTTGTCGAAGCAAAGAAGCCTTCAGGGCTGGAGGTGTAGCTCAGTAGCTCAGTGGTAGAGTGTGTGAGGTTTGATTCCTTGCACTGACAAAAAGAAAAAAAAAAAAGAAAAAGAAAGAAAAGGAAATGAAAACCTTTCATTGCACAACATTCAATTCTAATCCCTAAAAATCTCTCCATTATACTTTTCTAGAAAGTTATTAGATTTGGTTCAGTATCCGAAAGTTGCAAATGTAAAGATACTTTATAAAGTTTTATTTTTCCAATGGAGATAATATTTCTTTTGTTCCATAGCTGTTACTAATTCAGGTAACAAGGAACATGGAACAAGCTATGAAAGAGCTAGGTAAGTACTTTTCTTCCTACATGTTCAGCATGATCATCTTTTAACATCATGATTTCAGAAAACAATGATTTTTAATAACTAAGCTAATCGTTAAGGAAACATTTCTAATAATAATAATAAATGGAAAACTTCAATAATCATCATAATTGTATTTTCAAGTATAAATGGGTATAGTGTAATACACCCATTTCTAGACTTGTTCTTGCTTTCAGATACAATGAAGATCTTTTAATTTCTGTTTAAATAGTCCATTTTATATCCTTATTAATTTCATTTTCTTCCAAACTTGTGCCTTCCTGAACAAAATAGGGAAAGAAGTTGCTTTTTCTCTCTACTGGCCACAGAGTTGCCATTCAAGGGTTCTGGATTACACTTAGTTGAAATCAGAATAGAGTGCTGCAAATCTCTGTCAGGACTTCTGGGAGGCTCAGTGTCCACACAGTGTAATAACCCATTCTCTGATGTCCAATCATGCTCCTAGTGTAGGATGAATCTTAGGGTACAAAGATCATGTGTGAGGAGGAAAAAGAGGTCCAGTACTAGGTAGCAAGCAGCAAAAGAACACAGCAAGCCTGATAATGAGGCCAGATTTGTCAGATTGTGTAGGGCGAACAGGTACAAGGACAAGAGGTCATGACCAAAGAAAAATCCAATCTGAGTGAACAAATTTTCCAAGAATCCAAGAGTTAGCAGAAAACATAAATGGATGAGTCATCTAAATACATAGGCAAAGTGAGAGGACGATAACCTGGATGCATGAAAGGGTTTAAATCAGAAGCCATATCTGAGCACACAGTCCATAGTGAAAAATCCTGATTCAAACAGAATAAAAAAGTAGAACACGAACACCAGACTTACAGCCCTAAGCAGCTCCCAGTGTCCAGTGCCAGTGGGTCAATATAACTCTTAGCTTTAGGACAAGGACTGTCTATCCTTTCCCATAGGCTCAGAGTGCTGTCAAGAAAGTAGCATTATTCTGGCACTACTGGTGAGTGACAATTGACTACCGCAGGCCGTCAGGGGGAGTTTCATTTCCCGGTGTTGAAGGCTTTAGTCCAGGAATTTAGAGAAGAAACGTTGGCTATTGTCCACATGAAACATTTACAACCATGTTCTCATTGCATCTGAAGAATAATTTGTCATTTTTCAGGCTACTTAGAGTATGATCACCCAGAAATCGCTGTCACTATGAAAACAAAGGAGCAGATTTATGTCATGCTCAATATGGCTAGAGAAATTGTCAAGACGTTCAGGTTAAAAGGAATTATTCATAAAATCGAAGGTGCTGAAATTTATAAGGTAAGGTAGAATAATTTCAGAGCAAATATGTTTACTTCATATAGTCATTCATGGTATTGAAGCCTACTTTTATATAAAAATCTCACATAAAATAATTACTTAAGGGCAAGCACCCATTATAGAAAGTTTTCTTTCTGTAGGCCTAGTGGTCAACTTCTCTTCGAATTTTAGCCACAGTGAAGTATCATATCTCTTTTCCCAGACCAATGGTCTCATGAATCTACTGTTCATCCTACACTACAATTGACATCAATGTGTTCTTGGTAATTGTCTATGATACTGAAATAACACTTCCCATATAAACCATAATCTATGAAAACATTCAGTTGTAGGGTTAGGACTAACTACAGTATCTTTCTCAAAGTTACTTAAGTGGTACATTGACATGTTAAAAGAAAGGTTACCAACTCATTCTATAAACTGCTGCTATTTGTTCATCATTTAATTAAAAATCCCAAGTATTTAATTTAAAAGCTGTAAAATTATAAAGAGAATTCAAATAGAGTGCCCAGAAACAAGCTAGTATACAATGTGGAAAAATATTCTCTCTCGTTGTTCCTGGTTATCTACAGGATAAAATCAAAATCCCTTTGAACAACACATAAAGTCCTTCCACAATCAGCCTCCTGCCTACTTCCCAGCCTGTTTCCCATCTATTAACAATTGCAATTAAAAACTCTAAATCCTTAGGTACAGACCCAACACAAATTATGTAACACCCATGTGGTAAGAGCTAAAAAAATCTCATTGAGCACATATTTCTGTTGAGGAGGGTTTGACAAACATTTTCTATAAAGGGTAACACAGCAAATATTTTATATTATGCAAGCACTCTGGCCCCTGCTACAACTCTTCAATTATGTAATTGTAGCACCAAAGCAACTAAACATGTAAATGAATGACTTGGCACTACCTTTCCCCCCCAAAAACAAAACTACTTACAAAAGCAAGCATCAAGCAAAGTTGGCCTACCAAGTAATAATTTTCAACCCATGCAGTAAAGTATCAAAATTTTGAGATGTGAATCACCCATAAAATAATCAGTTAATATAATAAACGATAATAAAAATGAACACTTTTCAAGGGAGCCTAACAAATAGGTTACTAATACAATTTTTTGCTCAGAAATCTTTTTTTTTCTGAAACAGTGAGTGTTGGGCTGGGGGTGTAGCTTGGTGGTAGAGTGATTACCTAGGTTTGATTCCCAACACACACACAAAAATGAGGAGGAAACTCGGGAAATCTGTTTCCCCACCTACATAAGAATTGCACTGGAAGACTCTCTCTGATGTAACCATGTTGGAACTCTGGAGTCTATTGAAGGGTTCACATATTCCAGGGGAAGGTTTGGATACTAATTTGTGGTTAATGTCTATAAAGTTTAGCTCTTAGCAAGGTATCAATTACCCATCTCTCACTTTTCATCACCATGACAGTTAACTGTGCACATGTCTCAGAAGCATTTCATACAAAATGCTTCATACAAGACAGACCACACAAAAAGAACCCTGTCCTCCAAGTATCGAAATTTGACACTTGACAAAGGCAATTTAGAGGAGGAAGGTTTATTTTAGCTGATGGTTTCAGAGGTTTTAGTCCATGGTCAGCCACTTCATTGCTTTGAGTGGACATTTATGATTTGTGCATTATTTGGACATCTGCTATACTTCAGTAAGAAGATTTGTTTTAAAAAGCTTAAGTTACTACTTTAGAGTAATGATCATACAAAGAGATCCAAAGATATGATAGAAGGGAGAGGTTGACATTTCTACAGAAGAACAAAAATCTCAGAAGATCAAGATTATGAAATAGAAAAAGACATAGTTTTTTTATTTTAAATATTGTGGGAACATCAGTTTGGTTCATCTTCTTTCTTAAATTTTATGGTTTTAGTTAATCATGGCCAGAAAAAAAGAGGTGCTTGATCTTCAGTCTGTTATCAAACCTCTTACTGTTGAAGAAACCATATATCACATTCCGTGGCTTGACAAAGACAAAGACTGTACAGACTTTATTCAGGTAAGATTTTTATTTCCTAATAATATCACCTTTCAGGTACCAATAATTAATCTTTTCAAAAGTATTTAGCCATGATATACTCTGTTCTAGGTTATCTATAGGATAGAACCAAAGTTCCTTTGACTGACATGCACATTCCTTCCACCATCTGGCTCCTGTCTGCTTCCCAGCATCCTCATCTGTTTCCTGTTTGTTATCTGTCCTTAATATTCTACTCATACTGATCCACTTGTGGTGCCCCACACACTTTACACTGTTTTTAACCCCATTTATCTGTGGGTGTTATTTACTTTCCTTGCAATGTCCTTCAGTTCTACTTTTTCAAAATTTACTTGCTAATTGTGTCTCCAGAGCATCCCACCAGAGGTACTCAGAGAGGTAGGCCTTGGGTTCTGATTCCTTACCATCCTATAGTCCACCAAAGGACTACCATTGGACCAAAAGTGCTACCATTGTATCCAGTGTATGTTTTCATTACAGCATTAAGTACATTACATTACAATTAGTTTTACATCTCTGTCATACTATGTTTTTTAGCTCACTCATCTTTCGAATATCCAGCTTCTCTCACTTTGAATACTGCATAGTGGTTATTCAATAAAGGTTTTAAGAATTAACAAATACATGGGACTAACTGGCTTCAATAATTTTTTCTATGTTCATCAGGTGCCAAAAGACTAATTATATTTTTTCACCTACTTAAAACATTTAGAGTGAATGAATTTTTAAAAATTTATTTCATTAGCTGTTTAGAGCATATGAACCATATATGCCATAATCCTTCATCTGTTTCCATTACTTTTCACTTACATAAAACATTTTCATTCCTCCATTATATTCTTATTCTTAGATTCTTTCTTTCCTCACCTATATATAAATACTCCATCTGAAATTTAAAATAGCCATGAATATCTACCTTCCTCTCTTTGCTATTCATAATTCCCATTTTCTCTGGCAAATTTTTTACCAATACAATATATTAGATTTTATTGAATTTTTACTTTAAAAATATAAAATTTTTATTAAAATGTGAATTTCGACATTCTCAACCACTGCCGAAATATCTTTGATAAGTTATGTATTTGGTGATTCTTTTTTTTTTTTTTTTTTTAGGAAAAAGCTAAAATTATGACATTTGATTGTGGAAATGATATATTTGAAGAAGGTGATGAGCCTACTGGAATCTATATTATTATTTCGGGCATGGTAAAGGTAAAGCAGGGATATTTATAAATGTACTTGTGAGCATTAGTTTAAGAAAAACTTTATAAAATTGAGAGTAATACCTTTCCATGTGAAGAATTGCATAGTTCATTTTTTAGGACAACAGTTATCTTTCATATTATGATTTTAATGATCAGAGAGAATGAATAACAATATACATAACCTTTTAAGTCATGTTTTCCCATAGATAACAAGAATCTATCAAAAGGATCATCTTTTAAGACAAAATTATAAATTGTTTTTCATCTTCTATATAAAGCATATTGGCTGAGTGGGAGATACCAGCAAGATCAAAGTATTTACAAAAGCTTTGAATCGAGGTCATTGCTAATAATAAGTTCACTTAAGGAGAAATAAGTATTTTCATTTTCAAAATAACATGTATACATTGCTAAAACCAAAGTGGGAAGAAACCATAAGGTTGACAGTTTGGACAATATGTCATATGCATTTTTTTGTGTCTTTGTTCTTGAATAGCTTAAAAGAGTAAATCTGGGTTTGGAGAATAAGCCAATACTCTTGGAGACAGAAGAGAAAGCTTATCCAGTCATTTACACAGACTATGTGCTCAGCGGTGAAATAATAGGAGAGTTAAACTGCTTAACTGATGAGCCAATGAAATATTCTGCCACCTGCAAAACTGTAGTGGAGGTCAGAAAATATCACCTATGTCTTACTGTGGTACCTTATCCAATGTCTAATATAAAATTTAAGGTCTTTTCAATGTTTAATATATATCTACTGTCTAGTTTAAATTTATTACTTTTAAAAACACAAAAAGTAGAACAAACTTTATTGCAAAGTTGTGTTCATCTAGCATAATGTCCAGACAAATGGCTTCTGAAAGTGAATCTGCCAGATCAAAAGAGGAATTTAACCACAAAAACTGATCCTCTGAGCTACTTCATGGTGAAATCTGGTCAGAAATATTAACTGTCAATAACATAATTTGGAATATAAGAAAGGGAGGAAAGTCAGTGACAGAAATTAATAGAAAACTTTCTTAGAGATGACTGGAGACAAAGTCTTCAATGTGTGGGGTTCCCATTGGCCTAATTTGAACTCAAAAAGAATGATGACTTCCACCCATGAAGTCACAAAAAAAGAGAAAATCTGTAGCTCTACAAACCATTATATCAACCCAGTTTATGGAAAATACAAGGCTAGAAACAAGTTAAGAAACATAGGAAGGCATACTCAGCTAAATCTAGAATATGGAAGATTCTGCAGGACAAACGACCTGATATCTCCAATAAATCAATGACATAGTGTGTGGAGGGAGAGGGAAAGAAGGCAAGAGAAAATTATTAATAACCAATTTAGGAAATACATTGACCAGATATAATTGTCCTAATTTGAACAAACCAATTATTAGGAGTTTATCTGAGACAATTTGGAAAATTTTAATATTAGCAGAATATCAGATGATATTATTATTTTTAATTTTGTTAAATATGATAATCATGTTATGCCTCTGAAACATTTCTAACACTGGGTGATACATATTAAAAATTTTATAAGTGAAATTATGTGATACTTGGGATTTGAATTTAAATACTAGCTTTCTGTTTCAGGCTTTGATGAAGTTACTAGCTCACTCACTTCATGACCACAAAACTTGACAAAATATATGAGGCAAATGTTTTCAGCCATTGAAACAGGAAGTTTATGTCTGAAAAACCTTAAAAAAAGAGAAATTTACAATGGAAGCCCTACATGCACCCTGATCCCACCTATGATGCAGCAAGTAATAATCTCATGGAAAGAGGAGAAGTAGGAGAGGTTAAGATGTCTGAAATCTGCCAAGCAGGGAGCAAGGGAAGGAGCTACAGAAAGAGATCCAGGGAGTCTGTGGGATGGTTCTACCTCTCATCCTCTGTTAAGGATGCACTGCATGTGCACACAACAAGGCAAAGCTAGATTTACTCAGTTCTTGGGCTTATTTATTTGTTTGTTGGCTTGTTTGTATCCTAGGGATAGAACCCAGTGGGGCTTAACCACTGAGCCACATCCCTAGCCCTTTTTTAAATATTTTATTTAGAGACAGGGTTCTCTCTGAGTTTCTTAGGGCCTCTCTAAGTTGTTAAGGCTGGCTTTGAATTTGCAATCCTCCTTCCTCAGCCTCTGGAGAGGCTGGGATTACAAGTGTGTGCCACCATGAGATGCTTTATTAGATGACTGAAAATGGAATAGAGACTTTTGAGGTCTAGAAGCACGAAGGATTGGGGTTTTTTAAGGTTCCACCTTGTTAAAACCAAAAGCAGACAGCTAAGGGACAAGAAAGAATAGACTTCAGGAATAAAGATCATGGTCTAGATTGGGGCTTGTTCAAGAGCCACCCTAACAGCTTAAGAACAAGCCCTGACAGAACCCTTGAGGGAAAAGAGTTTCCAAGTTGCACTGTCTTGGAAAATATGGTTTTCTACTGATTGACCCAAGCAAATCATAAAACCCAGCTCACACAAGCTCACAGTAATCAGACTATTTATGAATTGCCTCCTCCAGCAAGAATCAACAATTTTCAGAGGAAGATGAAAGAATCTGGAAACTCTATAATGTATCATCAAGAATCATGAATTACTAAACGAACATACAAGGAAACATGGAATAATAACCCGTAATAAAAAATAAGTATAAAAGAATCACTACTCAATAAGCACATAAAATCATTACTTTTCAATTTAAAATAAATTAATAAAAATAAGTCCGTGAGGTAATGGATATCATTTTACAATGTATACATATATCAAAACTTCACATAATATCACATAAATACTATTTAATAGAAGAATACTAAAGAAGCTCTTATGGGATCTTGTGGCCTTTTAAGATTGAATACAGTGGTGCCTGGCATGTGGTTCACACCTGTAATCTCAGTGACTTGGGGGGCTGAGTCAGGAGGATAGCAAGTTCAAAGCCAGCCTCCGCAACTTAGTGAGGTCTAAGCAATTTAGAGAGATCCTTTGTCAAAATAAAAAATAAAACAGGCTGCAGATGTGGTTCAGTGGTCAAGAGTCCCTGGGTTAAATCCCTCATACCAAAAGTAAATAAAATAAAATAAAATAAAATAAAATAAAATAAAATAAAATAAAATTTAGTACAGTGGAGCTGAGGATGTGGCTCGTGGCAGAGCATTTGCTTAGTGTACGCAAGCTCCTGGGTTCAATTCCCCAACCATCTCAAAAATTAAGATAAAACTTAACACAGGACAAGATCATAAAAATTGTGAGCAGTATATGTATTTTATTATATTTCCAAGCCACAGCAAGAAACTTAGTAAATTTAAAATCTTAGTTTTAAGGTTATTATAAGGAAAACCTCATTTCTTCAACCATGTATGCACAGAATGAAATATTAAATTTATATCCTCCTTTTCCCAGACATATTTTATTCCCAAAACTCACTTGTATGAAGCCTTTGAACATAAGCATCCTGTCATTGAAGAAAAAATGTGGCTAAAAATTGGACGTGGAATTACTGCCCAAAAAGTCAGGGAACATTTAGCTTATGAGGTAAGAGGTATTTGTGCAAACTTCACATTAACATATTGCCAAATACTGACTAAAAATTTATATTAAGCTTTATAAATAATCAATAGACTATGAGATTGTGTTTTTCTTATAGGACTGGAACTACAAGATGCAATTAAAGCTCTATAACATGCACATAAGAGATGCACCAAAAAATACCAAAATTGTTATCTATGATGAAAGTGTAACATGTGTTATCCTCGTACATGGAGTTGTAGAAGATTGTCTGTTACGAAAAATTTATAAGGCACCTTTCTTAATTCCTTTAACATGCCATCAGGTAAAGAAATATTGATTCATGTCTTCTGGCCAATATTCTTTATGTCCAACAATGTATTAGTATCAGAAAAGTTGTTACTATAATTCAGCTTCCCACCTTCCCATTATCCTCTTTTTCCCCCACTCCATAAACACCCACCACAGCCACATACAGTCTTCACTGATGGCTTTGGCATTGAGTAGCCTAAGTACTAGCTGTTTCCATCCAATGCCAATGAAACAGGCCAAGCTGTACATTTTGGCCTGTAGATTTTGGTGCAGGCATACATGACAAAACAAAGCCTATTAGTTTTATTTATACATTGTAGAGAACCCTATCAAAAATATTCCAGAAACCAGACCCTGCCGAATTGATACCTATGGTTTTTCTCCAGCAACACTGAAAGTGAGTATAACTGAGCCCAGTGGCACACACCTGTAATACCAGCAGCTGGGAGACTGAGGCAGGAGGATCAAAGTTCAAGGCCAGCCTCAGAAACTTAGTGAGTCCTAGGCAACTTATTGAGACCCTGACTCAAAATAAAAAATTAAAAGGGCTGTTGTTGTAGCTCAGTGGCAAAGCACCCCTGGATTTGATCCCCAGTACCAAAAGAACAAGTGAGTATAAAAGAGAAGGTCTTCTCATCTAAACTGTTAATTGAGTTAGTCTACCTGTCAAAATGAAAACTGGTTCATGTGTAAAAGAAAAACATGTAAGCACACATGTGCATGCACTTCTGTGTGTGTTGAGGGAGTGTAAGAGAAACATGTCAAAAAGAATTATGGGACACACAAAAATAGAGCTACAGAAAGTAAATTGGAAAGAGGAATGTGGACTCCAGTAAATTAAAGTCAAATATATTTAAATGTGTTTTTAAAGAGCTAATATATGGAAGAAACAGTGCTAGATACGCAAATGGGACTTCCCCTCAAGAGATCTCTCAACCAAATGAAAACAGACACATAAATGCATTAATTAGATGTTTATAATATGATGGAATTACTTACAGGCTAAATTGAGACCCACGAAAAATTGTGAGGTGGCATGGGAGGATCCTGAAGTGATGAACAGTCTTAAGAAAATTTTCTAAGTGGGCATACCAGCAGCAGTGTTACGTGCAATAGAGAGGAAGTGAAGCATTCTTCTCTGCCATGCTCCTACCTCTATTCCTGAACACAAAATAACAGAGCTTTAGGATGTTTTAATCAGCGTTTTCTTGGCTGTGAGCAGAACACCTGACAAGAAAGAGGAGCAAAAAGTTTATTTGGGGGCTCAAGGTATCAGAGGTCTCAGTCCAATAGCAGCTTCATTCCTTGGGGCTTGACGTAAGGCAGAAACTCATGGAGGAGGAGTGTGGCAGAGCAAAGCAGCTCAGGACATCATTGCACCAGGGTGTGGAGAGAGAGAGAGACTGTGCTCCCCACGACAAAATATAGACCCCAAAGGTATGTTCCACATAACCCACATCCTCCAGCCACACCCGACCTGCCACCCAGTTATTCCCTACCAGGGGTTTAATGAACTGATTAAGGGAAGGCATTCATAAACCCACCATTTCACCTTAATTTTCTTGCAATGTCTCACTTGTGTTTTGGGGGGACACCTCATATCAGAACCATAACAGTATGGGTGCTGGTTGGGAATTTAGACAGAAAGTCCCAAAGCCCCCTTGAACTTGCCCAACTCCATCTACTCCCTACTCATAGAGCCCTGCTCATTGTGGATTTGAGTACCAGTGTGATTCAGTAGGTATTGAAAACAACCACAGGTGGAATGATTTCTTGAAATGTTGTTTTTTAAACTTTCTTTCTGCCCTACAGAAAAACTCTTTGGTTGATTTTTAAAATAACAATTAAACTTCATGATTTTCTCATTTGAAAGAGAAATAAAATATTTTTAAAAGCAGTGAGAACATATGGAATATTGACCATCCCACAATCAACCTAAGGATTTTAAGATATGTTTTATTTCTGTTGATTTATTGATAATTTCAGTCATATTTTAAATGTTTAGAGAGGGCCTCAAATAGTGGCTAAGTAGAGAAACATTTAATAGTGTATGCAGAAATTAACTTGCATTCTGTCAACTTTCAGATCCAAGGCATAGAAGATTTCTCAAAAGTAATGATTATTCAAACTTCAGGTGATCTGAAAAAACATGGATGGAACACAGGAAAGTATATATCTACACATAAAACTTCCCTGGAACTAGAATCAATAAGTGAGTTATTTCTTTTGGTACATTTGAGAACTTACTATCCTTTTACAAAGTAGCCATTTATATATTTGGAATAGGTACATGCTTGCTGCCTAGAGTATTGAGAAATCCTTTCAACTGCCATATTCAATACTCAATATATGAATTCAGAATATCAAGTTATGCTTACAAATTATTGTATTTTATCTATAAGAATTAACATGCATAATTATCTAAATAATATGAAAAAAATTAATGAGGGAACTACGAGCTCTTCCCCTGAATTAAAATATTTTATATAGTGGTAGTAATAAAAATAATGTGTACTTTTTGAAGAACTGACATATAAATCACTGGAACTGAATGGTTAATCTTGATATAAATTCTATTCTTCATATAAATTGCGTGTGATAAAAATTATATAAAACATAAATGATTATTTAGTAACTACTACAAATTCATTGACTAAAATTTGAAAAATAATTTTGAGAGATTTAAAAATTATGAATTAAATTCTGAAATCAGTAATAACAATAGAAGTTAATAGTGGTCATTTATCCAAAGGAGAAATAATGTCTAAATTTAGAAATATAAAAATTAATTCTAAAATCTTGAGTGCCAATAACCATATTAGTGATGAAGAAATAAACAAAAAATAATTTAATGAAGAAATTGAAAATGAAATACAGAAAAATATTCAACATTGCTGATATAATAATAGAACAACAAATTAAATATTTGGTTTATTAGTGAGTTTTTAAAGAATAATAATACATATTGACTAAAAAATGCAGTGCATTTACTATATGTTCTTAGTTTGTTGATATCAAAATAAATCAATAAAGTTACAGAGATTCCAAAAGCCATGAAAGTATTTATGTCCTTTGATTAGACAATTTAATTTCTAGACATTTATCCTAAAAATGTAAAGCAAATAAGAAATGAAAATGGTTATTGAGCATGATTTATAACAATAAAATCTTAGAAAAAAATCAAAACGTATAATGATAAACGAATCATTAAGTAAATCAACAAGCAATCAACATGACTATGAGTATGCATTAAAAATTAATTTTCCAACAGTGTTGTGGTGCGCATCTGTAATCCCAGCAGCTTGGAAGGCTGAGGCAGGAGGATCATGAGTTCAAAGCCAGTCTCAGCAATTTAGCAAGGAGCTAAGTAACTCAGTAAGACCCTGTCTCTAAATAAGATATAAAAAAAGGCTGGGGATGTGACTCAGTGGTTAAGCATCCCCAGATTCAATTCCTGGCACCAAAATTAAATAAATAAATAAAAATAAAAAATAAATTTTCTATATTGCAATGTAGAGAAGATCTAGGATATATGTCAAGTAAAAATTCCAATGATAAAAATACCGGGTTGCTAACTTTAAATGAATTATATCTTTGTTACATTACAGTTGTATGATTTTGAAACTAAGTAGACATAAAATACTGTCTTTATATAGGTTCTCACTGACCTTAAGATTAAGCATCTACAGGAAATGTTAATGGGTCCTTCACCATCTGCTCCTTCATCAGAAGTCTCTTCTCCAAAACGTAGCCATAGCAAACTATTAATGGTTGACCTGAAATGGGAGGGTCTGGGGGTGTCCCACTCCTGAGCCTTCACAATAACATTCCTTCTGCCTAGAATCCTCTAAACATCCCCTTACCCACAGCTCTCCATTCCATACAGCTAACTCCTTCTTATCCCTTTAATCTTACTTTTTACTTCAGGGAGCCATCAACAATAATTCCAAATCTATAAAACCTCACTGAGTGGTTCTTCCATGTGCTCCTGCCAGGTGCTCCTGTAGACCAATATGTGCTGTCCCTTAGCCCAATATCAAGTTGGTTAGGTTTGGTTTGTATGTTCGCTGGTCTGCTGTTCTACTACCTAAAAACTCCAAGAAGGCATGGGATCCTAAAACTATTGTGCTTTCTTAGGTGTCCTCATTGCTTTCCAATGTCCCTGGCACTCCTAATACATATTAAAAGTATTTGGGGATGTTGGGATAATAGATGATTTTACCTTTCAAACTTTCTTCACATTGTTATATAATCTTTATAATAAAAGTTATTCAAGCCTTTTTTAAAAAAGGTTATCCTTCACACCAATGTCAAATCACAGATCCCAAGTGTGAGTGAGTTGAATATGGTCTAGTTTAATAGTTGCACTATATGAAACTGTGACCCATTTCAGTGGTTGAGTTAACACCATCTTTTTTGAACCAGTTTCAAGTGGATTCTTGGGAAAAAACCTGCAGAAAGAAAACCTGAAAGAAGAAATTAACGAAGAAATTAATGAGCAGGTAAACTTGGAACAGTTCTTTTTTAAATTTTGTTTGGGTAAAGGAAAGTCTGCAATTTATGGGAATGACCAAAGTATTTTTCTTATTCTGAAGGAGTTCAACCACTAATATTAGTGCTTCAGTCACTTACATAGATTTTGGTATGAAAAATTTCTGTTATCACAGGGTATACAGTATAAATTGTTATTTGTAAATACTAAAGAAATGACAAAGAAAAATTTCAAGAGATATCAACTTCCCTGACTTACATTAGCATCCCGGTACTGCAGAGATGGCTGTGGTTGCAATATATCTGAGACCCTGCCCCTCCACCTTATGTTAAAATTGGACTGGGGTGAAGGTTGTCTGCCAGAAAGCACAATACTCTTGTGCTTACAGTGCCTGAAAAAAGCAGGAGCTCAAAAATAAATGCCCTATAATCTATTCTATCCCAGGCTCACCTAAGTTACACAGAAAGACCCACACATATTGATTAATGTCATGGTTCACTATGAATTTGGATAGATCACTTGGGAATCTGAAGATCTTCTAAGTCCTAAGCCAACTTCGCAATAGGATTCTAAGTTATGAAACAGTATTGGAACATGGAATTGAAATTGAGCTGAGAAATACAGCGAAAATGCGTCATTACATCTATCCCAGCCTTCCTCTGCCTGGAAGAGCAAAGGGAAATTACAATAAAAATAAAAAGATGAGGATAACATTTAAGATAAACTGTTAAGTGATTTCCAGAGCCAGCTGGTTAGGTGATCTCTCTATGGAACTAGCAAGCTTGCAGGGTTCAGCCTAGTGTATGGGGTGTAGGGGGAGGTGGCAGGAACAGCAAGGGAGGCAAATGATCCTCCTGTGCCTGTTCTCAAAAAGTACTGCTTGCCCATCAATTAAAATTAAGAATGATGGCATGATGGTTGAATGTAGGAGTTCACTAAAGGACACAAACATCGGTCAGTGGAACATGTAGAGAAAATCATCAGATTGTGCTATCCAGTAGATACTTTTGCTCCCTGATGTTACATCCTGGCTGTTTCTGTGCCAGCTCTCTTTCTGCTACCCAAAACTTTTTCCCACCACAACCACTCTGGGATCGTGGCTTTCCTTTCACAACATCCTAGCAAAGTGTCCTGGTTCCCAGGACAATGCACACAGTGCTGCCACTGTCAGAAGTCCCAGCTCTGACTCCTCTGCTCTGAGACTAGATTGTACACTAGATTGTAGACTGGATTGTGTAAATCAGACCCTTATTAACAGCTTCATGATTTGACTCCTGTCTCCTATCTCAATTTCTAGATTGAAGAAGTGGAAACACCACTCAAGGAGGAGAAAACCTCAGAGAAAACCTAAATGAAAGCCTGGTAAGCTTCCTCAGTTTCCTCAACATGACCAGGAACATGCCAATGGAAATGAAAACCAGAAGTGCACTTTCCCTTAGCATGACAGTGTAGATTAGCGTGCTTCCCACTGGCTAGCTGATTCTCCCAGTGTATCTAAATTCCAATTTGAAAAGTTATCTTTAAAATAAGATTCCTCTATCTAGATTTCGTAAAATGTTAGAGTCCTGGTTTCCCCTCTCTATTCTGCTACTTTACCCCACGTGCAACGCTGGTGGCTCCCAGTTCACCTGGCTGTTTTTCAGGTGACCATGTACTGTTGAAAAATATCAAAAGGTAGTAAGTTATGCCTTCAGTTCTAAGCATTTACGTTTTAGTTACATAGACAAACCATACTGGAGAACATTTAAATAGCAATGCAAGATACACTGTGGATGGTGCCAGCTGGTGTTGAAGGAATTTGAAATAGAAAGAGCTGGCAATGGAGAATGAATAGTCTTTGAAGAAAAGAAGAGGATGTTCAGAACAGAGGACATGAGAAAGCAAGACCATTGGGGAACCACGAGCCTAGCAATCTAACAGCTGGCTGTGCAAAATGTGTCTGTTGGAAATATCTGTATGTCTGCTTTACATGACTTCCTGTCAAAGGGCATATCATTGGGTTAAAAAATAAAAACCATCAGATGGAGATAAGTTTATCTCCATCTAAGTAAATGTAATCCTGCATGTCACATCCTATGACAAAGGGGGCATTTAAAACTAGACTTTAAAAAAAATTTTTTAAATAGATTTAAACGTGAACAATACACTAGGGAAAACTATTTGCAAGAATTATGTGCTTGAAGTACAAGCAATATCTTTATCTTGGAAGAGCACATATAGCATAACAAGGAAAACTATAATTCCAATAGGCAAGCTCATGAACAGCCTATTTAGGTACAAGACAATATCTAATGTGGTAAAATAGTCGATTACAAAATGCAAAATTAAACAACAATGAAGTACCAACTTTTGTTTTTTAAATATGCTTTTTTATGCCAAAATTTTTTTCCTTTGAAATAGATGAAAACTAAATGAAACTGGTTTTCTTTTATTTTGCTGATAGATGAGTAAAAGCAATTTATAATGACAGTCATAAAAATGCTCACAGGTCTTGAATCAGTGGTTCTTGGAATTAGTCTAAGTATTAAAGTAAACAAAATGTCCAGGACACTATACTATTTCTAATGGCAATAATTGTAATAATTAAGAGAGTCCAAATGTTCAATACAGAACATTCATACAAGAAAATATCATACAACCACGGAAAAGACTGGTTGTGTAGTCCAGTGTAAACTATGAAGAAGAAAGCAAAACATACAATATGCAATAGACATTTTTTAACCCAAAAAATAACTAGAAAAATAAATCAAATTATTGTGTTGCAATTAGGTGAGAACAAAGGTGGTTTTGTTCACTTCTCTTATTATTTGTGGTTCTATTGGTGCTATACGAAAATGATTCTAACTATTAAGCATTATTGAAATATAAATTCAGAGATATCTGTTCCTTTCTGTCACTCTTTGCATTCTTCCATGCTATGTTAACAGACTGGGGAAAGGCTGACCTGAAGCTCAGCTGGGGGTAAAGTACTAAGTCAGTGTTTGCCAGAGCGGAACATCTTCCTCCTAATCATCCATAAACAGCCTGCATCCAGTTCAGCAGGCCCAAGGTGCTGCTCTGACTCTGAGCCCCAGTTTGTCTTTCTGCTGCCACTTTATCAATGAGGAGATAATGACCATGCTCACTCATGGGGGGTGGAATGACTCTCTAGTACATCCTATTCCAGGTTGTTGATCAGTGCTGCAAGATCCCACAGCTCTCTGCATTTTTGTTTTTTTTTTCTTCCACCTGGGTTAGAAGCAGTTGACAAGCCTGTTCTGAAGATGGAAACAAGCATTGGTGTGACTGTGATGTGAGGCCTGCTGTGACCGCAGCACCCTTCCTTCATCCACAGGGGCAACTTCTGGTTGGATCCTTTGTGGATGCTCTTGGAGCTATGCAAGAAAGAAGTTTGGACTTGGTGACCAGCCAGTTCAAAACATTTTGCAAAATGTTCTTGATGTAAAATATCTATTATTTTAAATATTCAAATATCTCAAAAATCTTAGAGTAAGTTTTAGTCTTAAGAGTCAGAAAAGAAGCTTATGTCACCCAGATAGTTTGCACATTGTTTTTAGAGCGATAATGATTCAATTCATTTTATGAATAATAAAATGCCATTAAAATGTGGTTTAAATGTTGCTCTTGATCCAAGTATTGATTTTTGTCATTCTTCGTACTTCACCCTTCTTGGGAGCTGAGAGTTCTCAGAGAGTCATAATAGTAAAGAATGGAACCTGATTGAGACTGAACCACATAACCCAACCCTAAATGAAACCTCTGGCACCCATTTTATCCATAAAAATGAGCACAATATTACATGCACAAATTTAGAAAATAGTCATCACAGGAGAGTGCATGCTTGGTATGCACAGGATAGGTATACTATCCTTTATAATGCACTATACAGTTATGAACTCCTGTAATCTTTATAGCAACTACATTAAGTAGACACCTTTAGTTCCAATTTGCGAATGAGTAAACTTGAGTGAGTTTGAATAATTTGCAGAAAACCTTACAGCTTGTAGGAGGCAGAATATAGATTTGAAAATAAGGTATCAAACCATATGTCCCCTCCATACTGAACACTAAATCAATGCCTAAAGAGTTAAAATATATAAAAAATATTTAAAAATATAAAAATTTAAATATATGCCTTCAGGATCAGACTTCCCTGGGAGTTAAGAAATCTCAATCCTGTGCCAAACAACTGGTGATGGGCACATTCTGAGGAGCGAACTGCAGAGATTCCAGTCACACAAGTGTCCTTTGTGGTAAAGATAACTTGGTTCTTTAGCAAATGAAAATTCAGACGAAGGACTGAGGGGATAAGGGATCACACACACACACACACACACACACATTTATTTCTGACATGAGAATGTGATTGCCTTCTTTTCTCCCAAATCAGAAAGGCTGATTCTAAACACAGCATAATTTACAAAGTTTTTAGGTGGCCTAGATCTTATTTGGAAATAATAAAATCTAGGCCATTGGAGAAGTATACACTGCACAGTATTAGGGTTTGTCAGTGTCTGACTAGGTTTTTGCCTACACAAGGCACTGAAACACAAAATAACCCTGGACTGGGCATGGTGGTGTCCACCTGCCTGGTGTGCAGGAAAGGGGGCTCTGTGCCCAGGGCTCCACTTTTACCTGAAAGAAAGCAATGCACAGACTTTGGCCTGAAGAGGGCGCACAGAGCACACTTGACTCTCAGAGGTAACCCACTTTGTTTACAATGTCCATAGCATTGCTTGTCTTTAAAAGATTTTTTGATAAAAACCTTTCCTTGGTCCTTTCACCTTGATTTTGAAAACTTTAAGTTCTTGACCTTTTACAGTGACTGCCCCTCTTGTTTTGTTTTGTTTTGTTTTTCCTGTAGATGTTTATCTTTTATATTCCATGTTACTTTTTCTAATGAGAACCTTTGCAGAGAAACTTTTTTCTCAAGGGTCACTCATTAACAGAGAAGTGCTATGCTACATTCCTGCCACTTAACATCTGTAAGAGACTTTCAGTGAACTGATCAAATTCCCACTTTGCTTTCAGACAATGGCCTTTCCAATCAAAATAACCCTCTGGGTTATCATTGTTCTTGACAAGTCATTGGAGCAGAGTGTAAAATCCCAGCCTCAGAGTTCACCCAGAGAGTTACAGGGACAAGCAGCTATCTCCTTTTTCTAAACATTCTTTACTGAGGACTACCAGCAAAGACTAGCTATTATTTTCAGACATGTAATAGAGGGTAACTTGATCTCCTAATTGGCTTATCTTCTGCAGCACAAAGTAACTAAGTAAAAGATTAGGAAGAAGACCCCTTAGTATTATTCCCCCACCACCACAGACACACACATCATGTTGTCCACACACAGAATGGCATGCCATGGTTGCTATCCCAAATTTTCTACACATAGTTGATTTAGATACTTAGAAGATATCCTTTAATATTTATTGTAGTTATCCAGCCTGGGGAAGGAAATGGTTGTAGAAGAGAACAATGGAAAAAACAGATTATATAGCCCCAGATTTCTTAAACCTATATACAATGAACACCCTAATTTTAAATATAAATTTTGTCATGTTTTCTTTCTTCACTATTCATCTAATTTACTATCGAGATTTTGTGAATTTCAGATATTCCCAAAATAATAAAATCTGCCTCCCTAACATCTTTCCTAGAGCTAATTATGTGAGGGATTAATAAAAAATTTAATGAAATGACTGTTGGGGAAATATAATTTAAATCAAAATCTCCTGTCACTCTTTTAAACCTCTCCACAAAAGTAGAATAGAAAGAAAACCCTTAATTTTTAATAGGCATTAAACTGGAATAAATGCAATGCACATCACAATCCCTGAAAGAGATTACAAAAACAGAAATCCTGCCCTTTT
Source organism: Glaucomys volans (assembly GCA_020662805.1). NCBI lineage: Eukaryota > Metazoa > Chordata > Mammalia > Rodentia > Sciuridae > Glaucomys > Glaucomys volans. The sequence goes on along the minus strand of JAJEJO010001380.1, from coordinate 521,793 downwards.
ATATAGTCAGGCAAGCAATCTATTGCATACATTTTCACAAGATGGAAAATGATTAGTTTTCAAATAGGAGGACATTTGTCCCATAGGGTTCATCCTTAACTCTTTTGTTAATGTGTTCAGTAATTACCTTTAAAAGAAAAAATACAGTTCTCATTTATCTTCTTTTTTTTAGAGTGGGGGTTACTCGGCATTGAACTCAGGGGCACTGGAACACTGAGGCACATTAACAGCCCTGTTTTGTATTTTATTTAGAGACAGGGTCTTGCTGAGTTGCTTAACGCCTCGCTTTTGCTGAGGCTGAATTTGAACTCGCTATCCTCATGCCTCAGCCTCTCAAGCCACTGGGATCGTAGGAGTACGCCACAGTGCCCAGCCATTTATCTTTGGAGGTGGACTTGCAATTTGGAGCCAGGTTTCAGCTGAAGTTAAAATCCTATCCTCCCCAGAAAACAGGTAACTTTTCCAAGAGAAACTTTCTAGATCCTTGAGGAAACATACTGAGTTGCATACTCTGCATTTTAAAAAAATGTACATGCACTTCAAAGAGCAAAAAATCCCCCAAGTTTGTAAAGTAAATATTGTAAGAAAAAGGACAATCTCTTGCCTTATTTTCAATAGTGAGAATTAAGTTGCATTTTAAATTTGTCTTTGTGCATATAGGACTAAAACATTGCAAGTAATAATATAATTTGCTTCACGCATCAGGCCCTTTTGGATTGGCATTACCCTCCTTTCCTTCACAGGTAGGGATTGTCTGCTTCTCTATCCATTTACCTGGAAATCCCTCCCAGAGCTAGACTGAAATCTGGAGAGCAGCTGCAAGGACAATAATGCTCTGGATAGATCTGGTATTATTCAACTAATTCCCTAGTTTCTCTCAAACTGTTTCTTCCAAGCCCTTCACTAATTACCCACTTAGTGAAGGGCTTGGAAGAAACTTCTGCCACTTCTGCCTGTAGGTATGAACTCTTATTATTCAGTATAATTCAGTATAAAAGTGTTTTGCTTTTTGTTTTATTTTCTTTCAAGTTGCACCATAAGGGCAAGCAAGCATCTGCTTTGATGGCCCACAGTGCCCAGCACATAATAGATGTTCAACATATACAGCTGTCACATACAAGTATAATGCAAAAATATTAAGAATACAAGTAACAATAAATGTTGATGAGGATGTGGACAAAAGGGTACACTCATACATTGCTGGTGGGACTAAAATTTGGTGCAGTTGGGCGCTGTGGCACATGCCTATAATCCCAGCATCTTGGGAGGCTGAGACAGAGGATCATGAGTTCAAACTCAGCCTCAGCAAAAGTGAGGTGCTAAGCAACTCAATGAGACTCTGTCTTTAAATAAAATACAAAATAGGGTTGGGGATGTGGCTCAATGGTCAAGTGCCCCTGGGTTCAATCCCTGGTACCAAAAATAAAAAATAAGAATAAATAAATAAATAAATAAATAAATAAATAAATAAATAAAAATTAGTGCAACCACTCTGGAAAGCAGTATGGAAATTCCTCAGAAAACTTGGAATGGAACCACCATTTGACCAGTTATTCCACTCCTCAGTTTATACCCAAAGGACTTAAAAGCAGCACACTAAAGTGACACAGTCACATCAATATTTATAGCAGCTCAATTCACATTAACCAAGTTGTGGAACCAACCTAGGTGCCTTTCAACAGATGAATGGATAAAGAAAATATGGTGTATATATATATATATATATATATATATAGAGAGAGAGAGAGAGAGAGAGAGAGAGAGAGATTGCTCAGTAATAAAGAGGAATGAAATTATGGCATTTGCCAGTAAAGGGATGGAACTGGAGACTATCATGCTAAGGGAAATAAGCCAATCCCAAAAAACCAAAATGTTTTAGTCAACTTTTTCACTGCTGTGACTGAACGATATGATCAGGAAAATTTTAAAGGAGGAAAAGTTTATATGAGGGCTCACAGTTTCAGAGGTCTCAATCCATACACAGCAGGCTCCATTCCTTGGGGCTAAGTTGGGGCTGAACATCATGGTGGAAGAGGGTGGTGGAGGGAAGCAGCTTGCATTATCAGGCAGCAGAGAGAGAGAGTCTTCACTCTCCAGATACAGAATATATACCCCAAAGCCATACCCCAAATCCAATCTCCTCCAGCCACACCCTACCACTTCAGTTGTTACCACTCAGTTAATTCCATCAGGGATTAATTGACCAATTAGGTTAAGACTCTTAAAACCCAGTCATTTCTCCTCTGAACCTCCTTGCATTGTTTCACACATGAGCTTTTGGGCAATACCTCATATCCAAACCATAGCACAAAAGTTGACTCTTCTCTCTGATATGCTGATGCTAACACACAATGGGGGGACATAAAAGTTCACTGGATTAGATAAAGGGGAATGAAGAGAAGGGAGGGGGCATGGGAATAGGAAAGACAGTAGAATGAATCTGACATAACTTGCCTATGTTCATGCATGAATACCTGACCAGTGTAACTCCACATCATGTGAAACCACAAGAATGGATGCTAATTAGAATAAGTTATACTACATGCATTTATAATATGTCAAAATACATTCTACTATCATGTATATCTAAAAAGAACAAATAAAAGAATCATACAAATCAAATCCATGATTACTATCCCCAAATTCACTTTTAACCTCTTTTCTTTCTACTGAGATATAATTTATATAAAATTAATATACCCTTTGTAGCATGCAGTTCTATGAATGACAAGGAATGCAAAAAGACATATAACCACCACCACAATCGAGACAAAAATAACAGAAATCCCATCCATGCCTTTGAAAATCAGTTCTTCCCCTGTCCCTTGCTCATGGAAAACTTTGGTTTTGCCTTGTCCCAAATGTGACAAAATGTCAGTTTTAAGTCTAGCTTCTTGAAATAATGCATTTGAGATTCATCGATTTGTTGCACAAATTAGTAGTCCACTCTTTTTATTGCTTGGTAATTATTCCGTAGTTTGTTCAGCCTTTCAACAAGTCAAGATTATTTGGGTTATTTCCAATTTCAGGGGCAGAAATAGAACTTTACATATAGGATCTTAGAGGACATAAGCATAAGTGTCACTTGGATAGCATAAACTTTGTTAAAATTTTCTTTCTTGGCTATTTCATCTCATTTATTGACAAGGGAGTTTTTGCGAATCTCAGATGAGTGGAATTGCTGGGTTGCATGGGTCTAACTTTATACTTAACTGCCACCTGGTTTACAAAGAGGCTGTGTACCATTTCATGTCACCAAGAGCAATGTGTCAGACACATTGCTGAGACTCTTGTACCCCATCCCTTGCCAACACTCTGTATTGTCAAGTTCTGTTTTCATTTTCAACATCGGTCATTCTAACAAGTGAGTAAAGGCATTGCATTGTGATTTTGATCTGCGTTTCCCTAATGACTAGGATGGTGAGCATCTTTTCAGGTATTTATTGGCTTGCTATCCATACAGTGTCTTTGGTGAGAAGTTGCCCATTTTGTTTCTGGATGTCTGTTTTATCACAAGTGAGTTCTGAGAATCCTTTTTATATTTTCTCCTAGCCTGTGGTTTAACCCTTTGGTTTAACCTTTTCTCTTTTAAAACAAAATTTCCCCCTCTGCCTTTTCTAAGACAAAGTCATTTAATAGGTATCTGAAATGGAAAACCCCCCACAACCCACTTGTAGTTGCAGACCTGGGGTTTCCCTGGGGACCCAGGGCTTGCCCTGACCAGCAGCTTCTGGTTATGGCTAATAATTGAGGCATAAAGGCTTTGACATTTCAGGAGGTTCCGCACGTGTGTGCCTCTAACGCTCCTCCCCTGGCCTCTTCCTCCCCTGTACAGACACCCTTCTCTTTTCTGCTCTGCACAGGTGGAGCAGGAAAGAGCCATGCGGCCTGTTCACTAAGTCAGCAGTTGCCCTGTCAGAGTGCAAGGCAGTGAGAAGGAAGTGGGAAAGGGGACTGTCGGCAGGAAGGTGCTGTGAGGCCTGAGAGGATGGGGAACTCTCTGCAGAGGAAAAAGAGGTGAGTCCAGGAGGACTCTGACATGAATATGTATTCGTTGTAAAAGATTCTTGAGACAAACTCGTAATCGTAGTTATAACATTAGATTCATTATATTTACTTTAACTTCTATATTCATCAGTCGTTTGATTTCTTCATCTGTAAAGAGCCAATTATGTCTTTTCCCCATTTTTGTTTTGGATTTTGGTGTATTCTGTGTTATTGACAGTAAAAGTCATTTGTACTTTAAAGAAATTAGTCCTTACATAAATATTGCAATATATGTGTATATTTTTTTCCAGTTTCTGTGTATTGGGTCATTGGAATTTTTATGGTTGTATGTTATATTTTAAAGGTAATTGAATTAAGTATAAAAATTATTTAGGTCTCTGCCTTTGCATTCGTGCCTGAAATTCTTTCCCCCTTCTAAGATAAGACAAATCCATACATATATGCTTTGTGTGGTTTTGTTTTATGTTGAGTCCTATTATTCAATATATGCTTTCAGGTATAATTTTTTTTTCAAATAGTTGATCAGTTGGCCTAAGATCCTCGTTCTCATGCTGATTTAAAATGTTTTCCTTGAAGCTGGAGAGTATCATGCTAAGCGAGATAAGCCAATCCCAAAACAACAAAGGCCAAAGGGTTTCTCTGATAAGTGGATGCTGATATATAATGGGGAAGGGGGGCAAGGGAAGATTGGAGGAACTTTGGATTGGACAGAGGGGAGTGAAGGGAGGGGAGGGGGCAGGGAGTGGGAAAGATGGTAGAATGAAACAGTCATCATTACCTTATATACATGTATGATTGCATGAATGGTGTAACTCTACATCATGTACAACAAGGGAAATGAAAAGTTGTACTCCATTTGTGTTCAATGAATCAAAATGCATTCTGCTGTCATGTGTAACTACATAGAACAAAAAATGTTTCCCTTTATATATTCAAAAGTCTTATAATGACTGGGAACTAAGTTTTTTTCTTTACTCCATCACCCAGTTACTATCCTGTCAGCATGCCCTCTAGCATGTCTTTCCTGATCAAATCTGTTACAAAAGCTGGGGAAACTCCCCCACAGGATAGAAGGGCACCTATGCTTCAGGAGAAGAGATCAGGGTTTCAGAGGGAAGAATCTGCCCTAGGGCAACCCAGACTCTCCCCCTTACTGGTTGTGGGTCCTCAAACAAGTTGCCCATCTTGGGCCTCACTTTCTTCACCGGTAAGTAATAGTATGACAATATGAACTTCATGATGGTTATATTTTGGGATTAAGTGAAATATAACACATAAAATGACTGGCACATAGTAAGAAGTGTTTGTTAGTTTCTTTTTCTTCATACCCCCAACTTCCAGCAAATGAAAAGATGATTTTGCAGAAATACAACCGGAACAATAAACTTATTCATTGCCTTTATTTATTCTTTTCCTCCCGTTAGCCCATGTTCTCTGCCTCCATGCTTTCTGTGAAAGATGGTGATTTACAGGAACCCACTGCTTGTGTACAGCCCCTGGAACTGCACCAAACAGTGAGAGCTGAGGATCCCAGGCCTCTCTGTACACTGACATTATTTTATGAATGTGATGAGGATTCCTGGACATTTGGGAACAAATGATTTAGGACCAGAGGTGTATGTCTGTGGCCATACTGTGGCAATGGAGAGAACATGAGATCTGAGATAGACACGTCCTGGTGTGTCATTAGGAGGGAGTGTTAACAACTATGAGTACGACAAGGGAATGTTGAGGCAATTCCAAGATTACACAAACAGCAGCAGTGAGCAAAGGGGAAAAAATAGAAACAGTGGGAATCCCAGAGAGGAATGCTGAACCCATTTCTGGTATGTTGAGTTTCAGGTGGCAGAGGGACACTCAAGAGATGCCTTGGAGACTCAGACTCCAAAAGACCCAGCAGAGAACATCCAGGTGAGAGCACCCTGTACCTGAATCATCCTAGCTTCCACCCAAGAAGAATGCAGCCTGACAGGTCCTGGGCCTCGCATACCCTCCACGCCGAGCCCTGCTGGACCCTGGGTCTGCTGTAAGGGCAGTCAAGGTGAAGACCAGACAATAGACAATAAGGCTTTGAAACTTTGGACAGGACACAGTACTGTTTTGCTGGGAGTCCAATGTAGCCGTGAGCAACAGTAAACATGACAGTGTCAGACACTCTACCCTGTTATAAAATAAGGGGTCCTCTATCCTGTTGTGTCTTTGTTTGCCTGTCTCAAGTTCCACCTAGACTTTTCATTTTAAGCTTTTAGGATCTTTTCTGAAGTGATCACATTCCCCACACCACAACAATTGTTTAAAGGTTTATGCAGAAGTCCTTGAGTTCCCCTGATGCCGGTAAACTAACAGAACCTCATGGATCCTCCTAACTAGGCCTTTTGAAAAGAATCACCACAATGGGGAACTTGTGTCCCAATGTCCAAGAATCCCAAAGCATGGTAAAAAAAAAAAACCTGTTGTCCTGTTTCCTATGGACTTCTCTGCACTTTTCCCATGGTTTCAGAAGGAGCTTTTTAAAGAATGGAACTAAAAATCAACCACAGGGCCAAGGCTGCGTGGAACCTGCAGACCTAGCTATTGCCCAGCAGCACATATTCTTCAGTGTGAGCAGAGAATCATATATTTTGGGGCAGGCATCATTGAGCACATGCTAAAGCATATAGTCCAAATGATGAAAAGAATCAGAAGGGCCAGGACCATTATAACAAGGAAAAGATTGGTAGACCTGGGGGCAAGGAAATCTTTGTGAAAAGACAGGACCTGGAATCACTGACTTGTAGGCTGAGGTTATAGAATTTTGTCTGACTTGAGACATGGAAATTATTGGATCTCTTCCTAATCCAAAAACATGCACATTGAAAGACAAGAATACATTTCTGAAAAAGATTAATGCAGGAAAGAGCTTACAAATAGCTTTTCCCATATTTAAGTTTATCTGATCCTCTATAAACCTATGAGTTAAGCAGTATATATATATGTATATATATCGCCTCATTTTATAAATTAAGACACTGGTTCAAGGAGTTTAGATATATAGATCCGGTAGTTTGAAATTTACCATCTCCTATCATCTCACTCTCATATCCCTTTTGTGAACTTGGTTTCTTAGCATTGGTTTGACTCAGTAGTTTCCTTATGATGCCTTTTAGCAACAGAAGCAGGAGATGGAAGCAAATGGCTTAAAGAGAACTGAAGGCAGCCCAAAGAAGAGGAAGAGCGGTGGCCATGCCCTTCAGCCTCAAAGGCTCTGATGATGCACAGCCCCTGGAGGCTGTCAGTACCTTCGACCAAGCTGGTGGCCACAACCACTGTCACAGTGCAGCTGGCCACTCCTTCACTGCCCCCTCTGAGGAAATTCCTTGGGAAAGGTCATCAGGAGAGACATTTTTGGACAGTGTTTTCCAGATATTCTCACCTAATATAACTGCAATATATAGAAGGCTTTCACATTCAACTGTGGGGCGGGGGGAGTTGATCATGCCTCAAATGCACAGAGTGATACTTATATTTGAACCCAATGTCTGAGAACAGAGGGATTTTTATTTTATCTACCATCAATGACATTAGCTACGCCATTGGAGGGAAGGTGGTAGATTGGATGATCTTTGGTGCCAGCTAGAGTTGCTTTGTTCTTGGCTATTCATTTCTTATTCATATTTTTATCAAGTGTCTATTGAAAACATTTACTCTTTGTCAGATGTGGCACACACTGGTGACATGTACTGTGATAAATAAGGCAAATATGACTCCCCAACCTTGTGACGCTCACATTCTAGTGAGGAATACAGACAGGTGAGGAGACCATTAAAATGTAACACAAACAGGAGAAATTCAGAGTGCACTGGAATTCTGTGTAGATATGCCAAACCCACACTGGAATGAAAGGATTTCTAAAATGTCCACATGCCTGGGAGTGGAAGGCATACTGGAATGGGGTGTGAGAAAACTTTTCCCTTTGCCAGGAATACAGCGTATGTTTTTCCCCTGATTCAGAACCACTCATCTTCATCCCCAGAGGGTTGTGTCCAAGTCGCCTAAGGTGAAGGCGTGCCTGGGAAAACAAAAGGCTTTCCCAGAAATGTGGAAGGGAAGGCAGCCACCTTAACAAAGCTGCAGAAACCAGTCTTGTGATCGTGTGTCTCTCTTGGGTATTTCAGATGCTGGGATTGCCATGTCACTGAAGAGTGTTTCTGCCTCCCTTGGTAGGTGCAAAGTAGCTCGTAGGAGTTATTTCTCCAAGTGTGGTTTCAGTGTGGTGTTTGCTCTGAGCTATTGTAAATTCCAGGCTGTCTGTGGCCACAATGCAAGCCTGGCACCGAGCCCAGACACAGTCACCTGAGAGTCAATCTGGGAAGCAACCCTCAGAGTTTGGTGAGAAAGAGGAATAGTCTCATGAGTGGCACTCTCCTCAGATTGGTAAGCCTCAGAAGCGAGGATGAAACTGACTACTAAGACATTTTTCACACTGAAAATTATAGCGTCTCCTTGTCTAGAAAAAGCACATCTTTCTGTCCCTTGCACAGAAAATTTGTAGTCAGTATGTTAATATAATTTACTGTCCAAAATGAGACTCCTTGGGAAATGATGGATATGCTAAGCACAGTTAATAACTGCTAAGTGATTGCTAATGACATTAACCACTGAGCTATCCAGACAACATGGTCATCCTCCTCAGAGTAATGAATCCTTGTCTCCAGAGACGATAACAGATGTCTACCACATTTATATTGCATTTTTCCAGGAGGATTTCTCTATAGTGTGTTCTAATGGAAAGTGTTTGAGGGATCACAGATTAGGACTGGGATTGGTAGTTATCCTGGCTCTCCCACTCATATGATATAAAACAAACTGTTATTGCATTAGAAGAAAACCTCCAAAACAACCATAGTTCCCCTACATCTAAATTCCATATAGATTTAGAAAAGGGAAGAAAGGGGAGAAAGTGAGAAGGGGACGGGGACGTGTGTGTCCACCTGGTCTCATCTTTCATTTTCTCTTTCTTATCCTCTGATTCCTATATGCTGAAAAGGTACCATAAAAGTCATCTAACTTTAACTTAAAGATTTAAAATTAAATTGCATAGGTTGTTGTAATTTCTTTGGAGAGTTTCTGAATATGGAAATTGACTTTCCTCTTTTTTATTTTTATAGGAAAAAAATATGTGTTTTTAAAGCAAGGCAAGATTCCCCAAAGAAAAGTAAGTCATTGCCTTCCCATTGTTTTCACTTTTGATAGACATGTTTCCAAACTGTCCCTTCTCTATGCACCCAAATCCCAATGATACCTACATATGTTGCCACAATGTACCCAAACCCATATCTTCTGTCCCTACTTGATCGTGAGCTCACCGAGGAGAAGATAGGCTTATTCATCCCCATAAATCCTTAGTGTCCATGGTCTGGAGGCTGAAAAAACTAACTGTGGACAATAAATGTAAAAGGTGGAGACAGAAGACTTTTATAAGAAACTGCAGAAAAGCCCAGGGATGGGAAGTTAGAGATTGAGATCCTTGCCACGAGAGGACAGGAGAATCGGCATCTACACAAGGGGAAAAGGGGCAGGGATGATGGGATATGCATAACAGCAGTCATCCTGCTTCTGTGTGGATAACAAGTGTAGCCAGGAAGGGCACAAGCAGATTCCACCAGGCCACTTAGGTGGCTGGTTCACTGGTCTCCAGAGATGGATCAGTGAAGTTGAGGAGAGAGAATACGGGAAGGAAGGGGCAGTGACACATAGCATCACATTTAAGATGCCTTTGCCTTCCTGGGCAGAGGAGAATGTAGTTCATTCACACACCAAATCCTCAAAACCAGCTTTGTAAGGTGTGTAAATGAATAAGCTTACCCTCCCAGCCCAGCCATTTTACCCCAGTAATGGTGGGTCCCAAGAAAATGTAACTTTCATCAGAGCAAAATGTGATATGAATAAGACCCCTGATGCTTATAGTCCCAGACCCTGTTCTTGTAATGACCGTCAGGGAGGTTCTAGATGGCTGTAAAAACACGTGGGACGTGAGACCCTGGAGGAATGTAAATCTACGCAACGCATGGCAAGCTGCATGCCACACCTGCCTCCTGTGCAGGCTGCATGGCGGGCACCTGTTTATTTGCAAGCTGGCCCTTTTGCCATTGTGGGGGTCGGGGACGTAGCAAGTGTGTTAATTTGCTTTTTTGCTGACTGGTCAGAGCCAGTTGGTGACAAACAACTGGATTTTGAAAAACTGTCCTGCTTGTGTCCCCATTCCCTGCAGCTTCAGGAATGGGCATTTTCAGCTTAAGAGTTTCCCTTCTGCAAGACTTTCCTTGAGCACTGGCCCCCACAGGACCACCATCACCTGCTGCCTGCAGGACAAGCAATCCCCTCCTCTCTGCATTGTGGGTCTCTCATACAGTCTGACTCCTAAGCTAGCCTATGAGACTGTAGAGGGAAGGATGGTTTCTGATGCTTATACCTCGTGTTCCTTACACAGAGTAGGTATGGAAGGATTTTGTTAAGTCATGAGAAAAGAGGGAGGCAAGGGGAGTGTGATATCCTGTTTCACCAGATGCGTCTCCTTCCACTTGGTCTCTCAGATCGAGCAAGCTTGGGCTATTTCTTGTTCAGATAGTCCTGTGACTCCCCAGGGATATTCTGCAGGTCAGAAGAGTCCCATAAGGGCACCTCCACTGACCCTTGTTTCTCTGATTGTTGATAGTCCAGTTCCCACCCCTCTTAGATCACCCCAAGACCTGAAATTCATTGAGTGTTATTTTCTTTCTCTAGATGAAGGAATGACACCCACTTCTATCCAGGTAATAAGACTCTTCTGATCTTAACACGGAAGAAGGAGTTTTTAGATGCCAGGGGTATGAACCCAGGGCCGTATGCAGGGCCTGGTGGCAGAAGCAGCAGCCCTGTGTTGCACATTTCATTTATGACAGACAATATGCTGAGTGCTTTACAGGTATCATCTCATGTAGCTGTCACAGCCTCATAAGATGGTACCATAATTTCCCCATCATTTTACGGATGAGGAAACAGATTAAGCGATACTTCCCAAAGTTAGAGAGCTAAAAGATAGCAGAGCCAGGAACCAAAACCAAAGGTCACTCCAAAGTGCATGCTCTCTCCCTTGTACCTGATTCCCTTTGCCTTTTATTTTCTGCAACCCCACCATAAATAAGGCCTTCCCTTGAATCGTTTCTCTTTCTTAAGATGTAATAATCTCTATTATAAGTGGTTATGTCTTAACCCGATTACATTAAGGCATCATTAGATCACTGTCTTTTATGAGAAGAGGCTGCCCCAGGGTCCTCTTAGGAGACTATATAAGGACTCAGGAGATTATATAAGGTGCTCAAGGGTCATTCTGGGACATGGGGCAGGGAGAACACACCTGGGTAGTCTGTGTATACTGGGCAATATGGATGCTTGGCTTCCTTATCTAGAGGTTGGAGCGGGGGCAGTTGTTTAGGAAAAATGGCCAAGAGATGGAAAGGAAGTGGTCATGGAAAACAGACTTTACCCAGGATCAGGCCTGTGTTGAGACTGAGTGTAAAAGGAAGAGCACGAGGCCAAACCCTGACAATGGCTCTCCTTTGACCAGCAGGACCGTGCTAAGCAGACCTACACGGAGGAGCTCTGCTATGTCCTTATCAATCATGGGGCCCCGGGGAGAAGGACACCAGGGACTTCTGCTGATGTGTACTATGAGAACATCTCCTGCAAGGCTGAGAGGCCCAGAGAGTCTTTGGGAGGAACAGAGACTGAGTATTCACTTCTTCGTAGGCCCAGAGAGTCTTTGGGAGGAACAGAGACTGAGTATTCACTTCTTCGTATGCCTTCCACTCCCAGGCAGCCCCCTTTCCCAGAAGGTGAATATGAGCTTCTCATGCCTAGCAGAATCTCCTCCCGCTCCCTGCAGGAGACACATGCACATGCCACCCCCTTTGAGACACAGTTTTCCCATTTACAATGAAGAGGCTGGACTAGTGTTAGTTTAGCACCAGCAGATAAAAGTGGAGAGTAGGGGTCTCTGCTCAAAGCGGGTTTGAGGCATAAAGTCCCTCCATGCAGGGCCTCTAAGATCCTGCTCAACATTCAATATCTGAGAGTCAATAATTATCCTGAACACCACTATTTGAGAAAGGAGTGACCATCTTTTGTTTTCAAAAGAGCTGGAAGTGCTGAGTGGTAGGAGGAGTTCTGTGGTTCCCTTACAGCTCTGTTCACCACAAAAGATTCTTGGTTTTTATAAAATATCATCGTGATTGTTATCTAAAGTCACAAGGAAGTTTTCTCATTATATCAAGTGACTGAGGGGGAAATCACCCATTGCAGTGACTTCCAGCTCAGTCCTACTCCCCACAAGAGCCTGGGGTGCTCCTCTGAGGAATGTCCTTGATACAGTGTCCTTTGATTCCTTGGCTCCCATGGCTGGGTTGGTTATAGGTTGAACCAAGAGGCTACAGGACAGGTGTTCATAGATCTTTAAACTGTGGGGTTTTTTAAAGCTTTATATAAATAATAAATCTACTTTGGCTGGGGCGGGGAGCTGGGGTTTGAAAATACATACTAGGCAAGTGATTCACCACTGAGCTACACCCCAGCCCCACCCCATAAATCTTAATAAGACCATCAGTCTCAAAGAGTGACAGTGCAGAAAGACCTTTGCAAATTCTTTAATCCCCTCATCTCTTTTTGACCAGAGAGAATAATTTGTCCATTGAGATGTTACGTTAGTGACCCAACTTTAGTGAGAGCATGAGTTCCTGGCTTCCAATTCAGTACTCCAATGTACGGTACAGAAGAGCCTCAGGTGTGTAGTAAATATTTCTATTAAATAGCAAGCCACGTATAAAGTATGAATGGAAAGTCCACATGGGAAACAACACACACATCTAACCCTTCTCTAAGGAGCCACCTCTATAGGCCTTGATTATTTATTGTCTCTCTTCTCTCTCTCTTCCTTTTTAGTATTTCTAAAGCTATGTCTATCCCTAAACCAGGGTTCATCACACTGTGGCCCACTAACCGAATCTGGCCCATCATCTATTTTTTGTAAATAACATTTTATTGGGACACAGCCACAATTATTTCTTTGCACTATCTGTGGTTGCTTAACCATAGTAGAGTTGACTAGTTGTGACCTAGACCACACGCCCTGAATAGTCAACAATATTTATGTTTTGTCTCTCTCCAGATTTAAAAAAAAAAATTTGCAGACATCTGCCCTAAATGATCATAGTTTGAGATAAACTGAACAGGGACATGTTTGGCTATTGATGTAACTCATAAGAGTGGTACCAATAAAATGATGTGAAAATATTAAACCACAAATGAGATGAGTGAGACCAAGAAAATTAGCAAATTAGGCTATTTCTATATTCACACCTGTGTCCTCAACTTGCTGTTTTGTTTAACTCATGGCCATTGTCCTAATTTTAGACAAGCTAAAATAGTAAAAGGTTTGTGGAAACAAGCGGTTGATACATTATATGCTTCATTACTGTTTGTTCTCAAAGCTCAACTTCGCTATATAATACAAGGCAAGTGCCCAATTCGGAGAAATCCAGTGGCTTGAGGCTAGATGATCAACGCAGGCTTGCTGGGCCATCAGCCAGCTGATAGCCCTCAGCTGAGTAGATCACAGCCTGATATCTTGGCCTCTGCTGACCTTCTAATTTGAGCAAATTCTTTCACAGGTAACTCTAACCGGGATCTTTGGCTGGGGTTCATTCAGGTTTAAAAGGAGTGTTCACGGTAGCAGAGAACACTGGGCAAGGTATAACATGGCTCCAGGGGAACAGTGTAGACCCAAGTCAGACAACCAGTGGTTCAAATCCTGGTTCTCTCTCTTCCTCTTCTGTGACCTGTCTGCTACAAAGATGCTCAGGGTTTCATCCACATGGGAGGATTACATCTAATACAGCAAATAATCTATCTTAAGCCCTGAATCGAAATCATATCAAACAGTAAAGAGAAACAGAAATCTTTTATGATGCATGGAGAAGAACCTGTTGATGCAACTGGTGATCCAGGGCCACCCAGGGACCTTCCATTGAGGTGGAAACACAAAACTGAAGGGGTTTTGCTGGGATTTTTTACATGGATATGAAACCATCATAGAAGTTGGTTGGTTCTTAGTACAAGATGATAACCTATATGTGTTTGAGCCTTATCCTGTGAAAGCATTACCTGCCCATACAGTATTTGTCTCCCATCAGGACCATATTAAGTATAAATGCCTAGCCAAAAAGAGTTGTTCTTGTAATGAAATAAGAAGGATTATAAAAGGAAATTATTAGGTGCTAGAGAACCACTCTGAGATTTTTCAAAATACCCACAATGATGTATGCAATGTTATTTGTCAAACAAAAATAATTTAAAAAGAAAATTTAAGAAAATAGGAGCTTAGTACACTTAATGTATAGAATATCTCAATTTTTCTAATAAATTTTAATGTTGAAAAAACCCTACTATGTCTGTATGTGATGCTGATCCTATTTTACACAGATTTCTAGATTTCTGATGAAACCTGTACACTCTGTCGGTGGAAAATACACATTCACACACACATTTACATACACTGTCACTGGGTTAAGAATGAACTCCTTAAAGAATTCGTGTTCTTGGTAGAGACCCTGAGGCTGAGCATTTACTCTCCCATGTCACAAACATAACCAGAAAACTCCCCATTCCTCAAGCTGGGCTTCAAAGTGTACATGGCCAAAATTCAGAGGTACAACTTCCAGCAACAGCAGGCTTTGTGGTTTCCATTTCCATTCATGCTAGTGTCTATAAATAATCTCTTACTCTGTGAAAAACTTCTTATTTAGAACAAAAGAAAGAAATGGGAAAGGGGCAAAGACAGGGCAGGAAATCTGTTGACAAGTTCAGTGGTTGACATTTTTAGGATAAACCTGGGTGACAGGTAATTCAAATATTCTCAGGGACGAAAGGGTACACACAGAAGAGACAAGTCTCTACGACTCCAGAAGAGTCTACAGAGAAAAAGAGGTTCTGTTTTTGCATATGTCTGACTGTTCTTTTCTAATCCTAGACCCTAGACCCTTTGCAGAAAGTCCATTTGATCTGATTATATTTTGCTCCTGCCAATTGTTGAATGGATCAATGTAAATCCCTCCCACTTTCCTACAGGGTTCTTTTGCATGTACTTGGGGAAACACTGGGTGGTGGTTGTCATCAGAGTCTCCTATAGCCTGACAGCCACACCTTTCAATTCATCATTCCCAGACCACTTGTGCTCCTCAAAAATCCCCAGATGTCAACCAAACCCTGAACTGAGCATGACTGTGGGGCACCCACCAGGGTTGGTGGCCATTGCCATGTATAGTGAATGGGCTAGGCTTTACCCATAGGAAATGATGGGACTATGGTCTGGTCCTTCCAGC
Source organism: Glaucomys volans (assembly GCA_020662805.1). Lineage (NCBI taxonomy): Eukaryota > Metazoa > Chordata > Mammalia > Rodentia > Sciuridae > Glaucomys > Glaucomys volans. The sequence goes on along the minus strand of JAJEJO010001380.1, from coordinate 506,392 downwards.
TCTTCAGATCTTGGTCTCCCAGGTGTAAGAGAGGGGGTTCCCTTTTGATGTTAAAAGTCAATGATTTCTATCCCAATCATTGATTCCTGCTTTTATTCATCTTACCCCAATTAGAATGTCTTTTATTAAGAATAGAGGCAACAACAGGTGTTGGTGAGGATGTGGGGAAAAGGGTACACTCATACATTGCTGGTGGGAGTGCAAGTTGGTGCAGCCACTCTGGAAAGCAGTGTGGAGATTCCTTAGAAAACTTGGAATGGATCCACCATTTGACCCTGCTATCCCACTCCTTGGCCTATACCCAAAGGACTTAAAATCAGATTACTACAGTGATGCAGCCACATCAATGTTCACAGCTGCTCAATTCACAATAGCTAGATTGTGGAACCAACCTAGATGCCCTTCAACAGATGAATGGATAAAGAAACTGTGGTATATATACACAATGGAATATTACTCAGCCATAAAGAAGAATAAAATTATGGCATTTGCAGGTAAATGGATGATGTTGGAGACTGTTATGCTAAGTGAGATTAGCCAATCCCAAAAATCCAAAGGTCAAATTGTCTCTCTGATAAGTGAATGATGATGCATAATTTGGGGTGGAAGGGTGGCAGGAATGAAGGAAGGATAGATAGCATAGAGGTAAGGGAGGGGTGGGGTCAGGGTGGGGGGCTAATAATAATAACAGAATGTGTGACAGACATCATTGCCCTGTGTACAAGTATGAATGCACAGATGGTGTGACTCTACTTTGTGTACAACCAGAGAAACAATAGCTGTACTCCATTTGTGTTCAATGAGTCAAAATTAAATAATTTTTTTTAAAAAGTCAATGATTTCTAATCACAAAGAAAACATTAAAATATGTCTACAGATAAGACTACCAGCAATATTGTGAATTACCTTACTAAAAAGCAATGAAATAGTAATAGGGGAGAATGACAATGTTTGAGATATTGCTCCCATTTTTCTTTTCATGGAAGGTACTCTGAATAGGGTAGGAGTTTCTATCAAGAATCCACATATAAGAGGAAAAGGAGAGAATGTGAACTGTATCCTAAAAAAACACAAACATGTAAAAGGAGGGCAAATGTACTTATTCAAATCCCACCAGTGCTTCAGGGTTCAGCTTGAACTTCCTTCTTTCTATGCAAAACCTTCTCCAACTGAACTACACTGACCATTCTTTACTCTGTCCACCCATGACCTACAATTTGTCTTTATTTTTTCAACCTGGGTACTTTTCCCTGCTGGTGCCTCTATCTTCTGTTCAGATTCTTATTTCCTAAGTGTATTAACAGTTTCTTTTCTCATTATTGTCTCCACTGGTATCCTCTATAGCCCTTCATAAAACACATCATTTAAAAAAATCTGTAAAAAAAAAATTAAATTAAAAAGCAAAAAATAATTAGACACATGGCTAGAATTTTTGTTGGCAGCAGAGACAGAAGTGGTTCTGCTGATCTGGCTGTCTCCATTCTAGGCTTATCTAGGTGATTTCTAGAAAAGAGCAGAAATTCAAACCCTTCAATTATTTCACAGATACTTGCTAAAAACTCACTGTGCATCAGGCATTATTTTGTCATTAAGATGAGTAATGACCAATAAATTCATCTCCTAGAGCAAAATAATGGATATTTAAGTGTACTGTTTATCAAACACCCTATAATGCTTTAGTCACATGGGTTAGTTCTTTTCATACCACTTGGGCCAGAAAGTCAAACCTTGGAAAGTTCTCTCTATGATTTGCAAGTGGTCAAAACTTTCATCTTGGTGCTTTCCAAAGAAGAATGGAAAAACATAACCAAATGCTGTCTCCAGATACAAACATGCCCATGCTTCCAGCCCCAGGTCCTTGCAGATGCCTGGTCCCCAGAGAAGGTCCTCAGAGGAGGTGGAGGGGGCAGACAGCCTCTTCCTGTGCTCAATGGAACAGAAAGAAGGATCCTACCCACCCCAGTCCAACCAGCTCCATCTGATTCATAAAGAAGAGGAAGCTGCCCTCAGGGACATGAGGAGATAACTTCTAACCCAACTTACTGCCAAAAAATGCCAGTCCAAAGCCTGACCCTGAAAGAGAGGACACCTATGAGACAAATGTGAATACAGCAACGCAGATGCAAAAATAATTTATTGTAAATGTTTTTAAAGTCATTGTCCATTAGAATTCTTCATTACTTTCCAAGAAGTACAAACACATTAAGGTTCACATTTGACATGTAAAAAATAAAGAGGAAGAAGAAAAATTCACTAATTTAAGGAACTATCTTTATAAAGAGACAATGAGTTATAACACATATATCTTCTAGTTAAATAAGAAAGCAAATTCACATTATCCAGAATCCTGGCTCATAACAAGCTCAAGTCACATCTACACTCCGGCAAACACCCGTGAATAGCTGCCCCTCGCAGACTTCCACCCGTGGCTGATTAAACTGAGATACTGCAGCTACAGAATCTCTCATCATAGGACCACACAACTGTTTCTTCTGGAAAACTTGCACCAAGGCAGTTTTCCCAAGAAAACAAATATTCTGTTCCCCCATGACAGGCAATTCTACATCCATAGAAGACAGATACAGTCCCTAACATTCCTCCTGCCCTCATTCCTCCTGTTCCCCCATGACAGGCATAAGCTCCCAACAGTTTATGTTCAAAAGGACAATAGATCTTCCTGTTTCATGGCCATCTGAGATAAGACACACTCTCAATGCCCCAAGACACTGGGTCCCAGAAGAAGGCCAGCGACACAGGTAATACAAAACAAATGTGTGGTATCCACAGCAGAAGTTAAGCAATCTTAATGGTTATTTAGTGGAAGTTTATAAAAATATAAATGGGGTGACAGTACAAAATGATGGAAGCACGTTCAAAGCCCACAGGCACTCATGTTTCCAAAAGAGGTGTTCAGGAGTCACAGGAAAATGAGATGCGAATAATTAGAAAATGCCTACCTTATTTCTGTGTCTATATATGTAAAAGTAACACTGGATGATGTGCTTAAGGCTGGTTTGCTAAGATACCCAGGTACTCTGTCATGGTGGGAGGAGGTGGAGATTTCAATGACTAATGGACCTTGTTTCTCCCTGTCCCAACACAGGCGGACAGGAACCTGTCTGCAACAAGACATTGCACCACCCTCGTGCTAAAGAGAAAGTATCCACATGTGGCTAGAAAGGGCCAGAGCCTCAAGAACTGCAGGGCACACACACCAAGTGGCCCACACCCCCACCCCACCCTCCCACCCATCTGACTTCCTGCTTTGTCAAGACTGGACCCAACTAGGGCAGTGCTTGGAAGCTGCCTTGCTGCAGGTGGAGTCAGACTTCCTAATTGTGCAGAATCAGGGGGAAGGACAGTCTCCACCCTCTGGTCATTATCACAGGATCTTTTCTGTAAAAGAGAATCTGAATTCTTTTCATCTCCAAAAACTCAGAGGAGTACTTTCTGACACAGACCAGCCTCTCCCACCTCACTCTGAAAAGAAAACACAGAAGAACAAGTCACTATTTTTAAAAATCAGTATTATTTTAAACATTTATGGGTTTTTTTTTTCTGGTTTCATTGGGTTTGAACATAATATCTTAGGTAAAATTGGAACTTGTGTCAGTTCTGAATAGAGACCGTTCACTCTTCGGTCAGTGTGCACACACACCACCCTGGACACTTTCCAAAAGGTAAAAATTACATTTATTGTCTGATTCTTTGTTTTGGTATAAATCATGATAAACAACATTTTGAAACAACATTCTGGATACTGAAGATATCTTAGCATTTGGCCATTTTCTTGTAATCTAACCATAAGAACACCTCTAAAGGGTGGAGGTTTTGAATCACACTGTGCATTCTGGCAAGGGCAATGATGAGAGCTGGCTGAGCTGGAGGTGCTGATCAAGACCACAGCAGAACACAGGGAGAGCTCCTGTGCTCAACAGCAGCGCTCTCAAACTCCAAGGCTTATTTCATCCATAACTTTTTCCAACTATCCTGTCAGCTTATGGAGGGCAGGGACGGACCTCCACAGTGTGGAACATTCCCACACAGAAGCAACACAGGTTGCCTGGAGGAGTGAATGGATGGATGTTTTGCACACTACAGGTCACCAAAGTGGCCAAACCAAACCACCTGACCCAATCTGCTCATCTGTCTATCATCCAGACTCTGACTTCTCTAACGTTCTCTACTTACCATAGAGCAAGAGAGATTCTGGATCGAGCCCCAGACTCTCACAATGAGGTACACTCTTATCGTGGAGATCCTGTAGCAAAACACCCAGTAAAAGCTCCTCACTCATCATATACTTCAGAAAGTCATCGTCACCCCACGGAACTCCAAACTGCAGGTGATAGGTTGCTGTGGCGTTTTCATCACTGAAAGCCAAACCGAAGACAGCAAGACAGAAGCAGAATCACACTGAAAACTCAGGGTTAGGAAACCAGTCTTAGCAACAACATTTGTTTAGTTCTTCATCTTCTTCCTCTAAATGATAGCAAAGGGTGTACTGTCCTAGGAGAATGTGCTATCCTAGAAAAATCTTCCATAGACCTTCACAGAAAGTGTGATCGCAGCCTCCTCCCTCCACCTAATCATCATCCTTCAGGAGTTCGCTGGCAGAGGCCATTGAAGGGAGAGACAGCCTGCAGACAGCCTGCAGTTAAAGAAGATGTCCTCTGTTCCAACACCAGCCTTCCACCCTCTGAGGCGAGTCGGGAAGCCTGCTCTCTGCTCCTTGCATATTTCCACCTGCACATTCTCAGTGCTACCCCCACAAGTGAGGGTCAGAGTTATTCATTTTAACATGCTCTTTATTAAACCTATAAAAGTGTTTAAGGTAGGGCCACAGCTACCTACTATTGGCTCAGTGTAGGACTCCTCAACTACCAGGCTGCCCTGTGCACCCGCAGGGAACCACACGTCCTGTGTTTGTCCCCAAAGCTGGAAATTTTTCTGTTCCTTTTCCAGCTCCACATACCCCTTAGGCATGATGACCAAGATTTGCTGAGGAAACCCTAACCAAGAGGAAACCCTAATGCTTTCATCTTCCTAGAACGTATTTTTCCCATTTTCAGAATAAAATTAATCATGGGTCTATCCTCAGTTAATTAGTAACTTATGTTACTCTTTATGCTCTGACTCAAAATTTAGGGTTTTCACGGTTTTTCTATTAGTTTGGTTCAAGATGACCTACATTAAGCAATAATATACACCCTATGGCAAGTTTAAAGACACTGCAGTCCCTCCACCTTCCCTGCTAAGGACGAACAGAGAGCTCCCTCTTGTGGCCAGCAGTTGAACCAGCCAATAATTTAAATTTTACGATGTGTCTGACAATTCAATTGTCTGTAAACTCTACTATGGACCGGTAGAGGGCCAAACACTGTGGATGAAATGAATAAGACAGAGTTGGAACTGCTAAGAAGCACAGTTTCAAGGATGTCACTCAAGTCAGGCTGAAATATGCACTTTCAAACTCCAATTCAGTTACCCTAATTTGCAGGTGCCATTACTTATCCTCTGGTCTCTGCCCTTTAATTAAGATTAATGATGGTCAGTACCTTGACAGAGAGCCACCTTGCATGTCATGGGCAAGAAAATGAGAGGGCTAATGAAAAGGTCCAGAGGTGGAATTTCAGAAGACTAACTGAATGAAAATTCAGGCTGCCTAACCTGGCTAGTCCACTCTAGTCCCCACCCCCATGTCAGGTCACTGGGTAAATTTACACAAGGCTGAATTCTGAAGGGAGAAGAATTTTAGGGAAGCAGTGAATCCTATGGGCTTTGCCTCAGTAGCCCACCTCTGGAGTGGGTCTACCAGCTGATAAGCCAAGGGCATTTTCCAGATGTCTGCTGGACCAGCCTAGACTGAGGTCAGCACAACCCATAGACACAAATGCATAAACCAAGGAAGTGGCTGTCTCTTGCCCAATGTGTAACAGCACTTTTTGGAAGCAAAGGCGTTTGTGTCTCAATTCAACATTTCAGAAACTCTTCCTGGCTTTTTATAAAATAAAACAAACATGTTTTCCAGAGAGAATTTTTTTTTTAATCTAAAATACTAAAATACCTAGGTTTTTTTCCCCCCAATTAACTCTCTGTTTTTGTTGTTGTTCTCATTAGTTATACCCCAAATAACTTTCAATAACAGATTATCTAATGTTAAGTCTTGGCTAGATTTCAGGTCATGTTTTACTTAGGTTTTTGATGGGTTTTCCCAATATCTCCCCTCACTCCTGTTATATAGTCCCAGCTCCTCTGGACCCATAACATGGAGCTAGATTCCTGGAAAGACCCTGAAGGCTGTGTGAGAGTCTTTTTTCTCCCATCATTGCTACAATCTTTGCATTGCAAGTTGCATCAAGGGGATGGAGGGAAGCCTGTTAGATCTGACTATACATCTGTCCCTTTCCTACTGGCATTTAGTACCAGTAGTTTGTGATTAAAGAAACAATGTCGAGAATGACAACATTAGGCAGCATGTGACTTGGGGGACCATAAAGAAAGAGAAGGTAGGCTGACACCACCTATGTTTGCAGACTTCACATCCATTTCAGCCCAACTCCATGGGGTTACTACCAGCCTTACATGCTTCCTCTACCACATATCCTAATATTACAGTTTGGAAAATGTATGGTTTTAGAGGGAGATCTCAACGTGTAATATATCCTCTGATGGTGGCATCCAAGAGGATGTAAAGCCATGTAAAACTTCTTCATATCACTTCCAATAGTCCTAAAGACATAAAATGCTTATGAAAATGACCTCTAGATCCTTTTGAATACATCCAATGCATATTAAAGATTAGGGGGAAATGGAAAAATAAAGAAAAATGTGTGTGTACACATGTGTAGTATATATAATAAATACATATGCAGAAGAAATCACAACAAACTATTGATAGTGGTAAATTTCATAGAAGGGGGTACAATTAGTTATTGATGGTAGTTATTGAATGTATTCCTGTATTGTGCTCTTTAAAGGCAAAAGCCAGAATAAGGATTTTATCATTTCCCTCACCTCACTATCTGAGATCTATTTTTCTTTCCATCCTTAATTTACTTGTTTGCTCACTGTTAAATAGAAATGTTTTACCTGGGACCATTCCCCTCACCATGTGACCTAATTGAATTACGTAATTAATCTGGACTTCCTTTTTCTCATTTGTAAAATTAAAGAATTGAGCTAGTTGGTGCTCAAGGACTATCCCAGTTCTGACACTCAGTGACTCTGTTATTGGTTCCCTTCCCACTGTGAGGCTCTGGGAAGTCCTCCTAAGTACCTGGTACCTGAGGTAGGCAGGAGTGGCAAGAGAAAGAGACCAAAATGTTAGGCAGCAAGCTCTTACCTGAAGTCCACTATTTCAACTGAAGTGAAATAACGACTCAGAGATGGTGATTTACTGTACACATCTGCAAGCTAATCAAACAGAAAGAAAATAACGTTACTGACTATCATCTTCCATATCACTGGACAAGCAAAACTACCTCTAGATGAAGGAGATTCCACTCTAACTAGGAATTAACCTATCCAGAGGCTTTGGGCAGAGAAAGGAAAGATATGAGCCTACCTGAACAAAGGCTCAAGTTAGCACTCGCTTAAAGAACCTGGTTGACCAGGCCCAAGTGACTCCACTGGGAATTCTCAACTCCTCTCAAGTGTGAGGGTGACCAATAGTCCACAGTCCTCAAGGACCATGGAAAAGAGAAAACCCCAAGGTGGTTGGACTGGGAGTGCATTAGCAACTCAGCACTAGGAACATCACTGGCCCAGGGCTTCTTTCTTCCTTCTGCAGAGCTGCCTTGCAAGGAGAAATGGCTGTGTTGACCCCAGGTGCAGAACCACCCCTGCACAAAAGGATAAAGCAGGGAGCGCAAAGACATGAAGGTTTTATTTTATGCATGAAATATTGCAAAGATCAGAAAAAAAATATGACACCTGTGTTCCCACCACCTAGGTCTTCTGCCTCACATTTCACTAAACAGATGTTCCCTAATTTATGGTGGACTTATGTCCTGATAAAATCCACTATAAATTGAAAATATCAGATGTCAATAATGCTTTTAATACACCTAAACAATAGAAAGCTGAGCCTAGTCTATCTTTCACGGTGCTCAGAACACTTAGTTTGGCCTGCAGTTGGGCAGAATCATCTAATACAATGCATATTTTATAAGAAAGCATTGAATATCTCATAGAATTAATGGAATACTGTACTGAGAGTGAAAAACAGAATGGGTATATGAGTGTGCTTTCACACCATCATAGAGTCAGAAAATCAGAAGTGAAACCATTGCAAATCAGGGACTGTCATTATTGAGTTCAAACCTTTATTTTGGGTAACAAATATGGAGCTAAGGTGATTTCTATACCCTATTTAATTTTTCCTCCCTCCCTCTCCTAATGCTAACCAGAATCCAGACACTGGCATGCATCTTTTCCTTGCATATTTCTATAAATTAGTACTTCCTTACATCCTTATGTAATAAGAATATATGACTTAATTTGTGTTTTTATTCAAATAAGAGATGCCATATTCTATGTAATTGTCTAAGATCTGATCCTCCCCTGCACCTGACTTTGGTGGTGTGGAACCCAGGGCCTCATGCAAATGCTTTGCCACTGAGCTACACCCAAGCCCTGATTTGCTTTTTTTTATTTTATTTTTTTCTTCTTTTTTTTTTTTGTGATGGGGTCTTGCTATATTGCCCAGCCTAAACTCAAACTCAAGTGATCCTCCTACTTCAGTTTCAGAGTAGCTGGGACTGCAGGTATGTACTACCACACCCAGCTTAAAACTTACTTTTTCTTATTTTTTTTTCCCACTAAAACTTACATTTGAGATTTATTTGTCAGGTACATCTCAGTTAAGTCCATTTAATCTAATTCCTTGGTAGATTCCTACACAGGAATATACTGGTGCATCTGTTCTACTGATGGTTATGTGCATTGCCTCCGATTTTCCCCTACTACAAACCATGCTGAAGCAATCATCCTTAAACATTTCTGTGCATCTCTCATGGTACACGTAATAGTATGGGCTGTATGCAGAGAAATGGAATTGTGGGATCCAAGGCAGATTCCTTCAACTCAAATAAATCTTGCCATATTGCTCTCCATTTTGCTCTTCTCCCAGCTATACACACGTTTCCTTTCCCACTTGCCAAACTTTAAAATTTTTCCAATTTGAGAGATAGAAAATTGTGTTTCACATTGTGTATTCTGCTTTGCTTACTAGTGAGGCTGAGCACCTTTTCCTGTTTCATTCTGAATTGCCCATTAGTTTCTTTTCCTATCCTTTTCTTGTCTCCCTAAAGTGGTAAGTTTTATATTATGGATAACTGCTATTGATATTATGTTATAGACTCTTTTCCTAGGCTTTGATTACTCTTTTCATCATGTATCTAACCTCATAGTTAAAGAGAACATGCAGCTGAACCCATTTACACTGCATTCCTTCTAAATTTACACTGGAAGGTCAAACACCTTGTCCTAACACAAATTAGTTAGAAAGACAGGTTCTAACACAAATCAGGAGTGTACTGGAGTCTGGTTACACTTTCCATATGCACCTGTCCCTGGGGTTGGAGTGAGACTACAGATAAGTATCTAAGAGCACCAGAAGACCCCCTCCTCCCAGCCTGGCCTCAGCCCTGGCTTTGTTCCAGAAATCTCACCAGCCTCCAATGATACCCCTGTGCTGAACCAGTCATGCCCAGCTGCACCATTAAGGTTCACTGCCTTGTTATCCAATAACAAGCATTGAAAGATACAAAACAGCAGTGCCTGATGGGGAGCTCACCTGTCTGCTATCCAATTCCAAGGGGATCACAAGGAGGCCGTTCTTCACAGCACACTCCCATATAATTCACATGGTGAAAACTCAGTTTCTCATAGTGCACAGATTAGAAATTTACTGTTTGTTTTAATTTTTTAATAGAGCTTAATAGTTAGACATAGTAGTTGAGTTCATCCCAACAAACTCAATGGAAATTGATTTTAGTTCATGATCCCCCCTTTTCTCTTCCCTTTTTCCTTTCCATCCTCCCCCTCCTTCACTTTGTTCCACTCTACTAGACTTCCTTTCCCTTAATTTGTCTTTGATTGGTTCTTTATGTAATCTTATTCTTCCATCCCTCTTTCCTTTATTTTACTCCAGCTTCCACATATGAGAGAAAACATTTGGCCTTTGATTTTCTGAGATGGGCTTAGCATGATATTCTCTATTTCCATCCATTTATTGGCAAATGCCATAATTTCATTCTTTTTATAGTTGAGTAGAACTCCATGCGTGCGTGTGTGTGTGTGTGTGTGTGTGTGTGTATTACAATTTCTTAATCCACTCACCTATTGACAGGCATCTGGGTTGATTCTATAATTTATCTATTGAACATTTACTATTTGTTCCTCTTTAATCTTGCTAATACTTTGCGAATCTGACTTAACAAGCATTAATATACCTCCTTTTTTTCTTCTATCTTTCTTTTTTCCAGGGGGTACCAGGGATTGAATTCAGGGGCACTCAACTACTGAGCCATAACCCCAGCCCTATTTTGTATTTTTATTTAGAAACAGGGTCTCACTGAGTTGCTTAGCGCCTTGCTGTTGCTGAGGCTGGCTTTGAACTCACAATCCTCCTGTCTCAGCCTCCCAAGCCACTGGGATTACAGAATATATTTCCCTTTTTTACAGATTAAGAAACCAGCCTTACAAGATGTTAAGAAACCTGCTAGTACCTTCTTATTCTGGTAGTGAGTGGTAAAGGCAAAATTCAATCCTATGGGCAGACACCAAATTCCAGCTTCACCCCATTTGACCCCACTACCCAGAGAGGATGAAGCAATGAAGGAAAGTGGCTCCTGAATATCAGGGTGGGAAGAAACAGAATGCCGTAATAACACTGGGGGCGATGAATAGGTTGTCTTACAGTTCTTGAGCTCAAAGGAAGTTGCTGTTGAGCCAGTCATCAGAAAACTCAGGAACTAGGAAAGCAGCTTTCACAGGGATGCTCAGAATGAAAAGGAGGCGTACAGTAAGAATGCTATACAGGAGATTTTTAGATAGCACTAAAAGTACTGGCAATAATAAATAATTATATTACTTATCTTATTATTATTTCTTCTTTTTGGATTGAGCTTCCTATGGGAAAGATTAAATCTATCAGTCCTTCTAGTTTCCTCTGTTCTCTCTCCACCGTCTTCCTTCCTATGTTAATTTCCAGGGGATAGCACTGTGTTTTGTAGACTTTAACATCAGTAGCAGTAGCAGTACTTTGTACTGGGAATTGAACTCAGGGACTGTTTACATCCCTGGTACTTTTTCTTTTTCATTTTGAGACAGTCCTGCTAAGTTGCTTAGGGCCTTGCTAAGTTCCTGAGGCTGGCTTCCAACTTGGGATTCTCCTGTCTCAGTCTCCCAAGTGTCTGGAATTACAAGCGTGTGCCACTGTGCCCTGCACTCTCATCAAAAATGTTTAAGTGTGCTAGTCATCCATTGCTAGTGTTCACTCTAAGATTATTTTTGCTGATATGGGCTCCTTCTATATTTAGGACATATTTACATTTGGGGAGTTGTTAGTTACACTGTCCAATCTGGGCCCAAAGAAATGGAACAGGGGCCTCCTTGGGCCTTACTCTAGTGTTCCCCACCCTGTACCTATGAGGCTCTGTGCCAATAGAACTAGGAGAACAGTGAGCTGATTAGGAGAGCCTGACACCATGGCTAAGAGGAATCACCTTCTGGGTGCCTTCTCTAGGTTATTAAAGGCACCATTGTTAGTACCAACCAAGGCTGAGGTAGCAACACCACCTAAGTAGCAGGTGTCTCCTCAAGCAGTGTAACAGCTCCAACTCTCAGGGAATAAAACTAGCAATGGGATATTAGAGGACCCAGGAAAACTCTGTTTAGAAAAGTAAGGCAAATGGCATCAATTTCCAATATACTGGCACATAATAAAGAATGCAGATTTGGCATGTGTCCCCAGTTCCTAGCACAGAGTTTCTGAAACTGGGATTATCTGGTCAACAAGGATGCTGTGCATCTCTTATTCTAATCTTTGTTCTTCAGTCTCAGCTCTTAAGGACCTTGGAGTTTCCTGAGTGGTAGGAGCATCTCTGTTCTAGTGAGGCGACTTTGGTGAGCTCCTTGTTGGAGGCAGGTCACCAGAAACCCCAAGTCAGTATAAAAGCTTGGAACTCTCAGTACCTTCCCCATCCTATGGAAAGAGGAGGGCTAAGGAGTGATTAAATAATCTATCATGCCTGTGGGACGAAGCCTCCATAAAAACCTAAAACCCAGGGTCAGGGAGCTTGTGGGCTGCTAACCATCTACACTCTGGGAGGGAGGCCTGCAGGAGAGGAGGGCATGAAAGCTCCGCACCTCTTGCACATGCCTGCCCTCTTCTGGCTGTTCATCTTTACTCTTTATAGTAACTGGAAACTGAACTCCCTGGGTTCTGTGAGGTTTTCTGGAAAGGAGGGGTAGTGGGAGCTTCTGAGTTACAGCCAGTTGATCAGAAGCCCAGATGATAAACCTGGATTTGTGATTGGCATCTGAAATTAGAGCAGTTTTGAAATTAAACCCTTACTCTGTGGGGCCTGTACTAATTTCAGTGGATAGTGTCCAAATCAAATTGAATTGAATGGCAGGACACCTGGCTGGTGTTGGAGAATTGGTTGGCTCACAGAAGTATTCCGTCAGAACACAGAGAAAAAATTCATTTTTCCTATACAAATACTCACTTCTATTGACCATCCATATCTAGGAACTTCTGGAATTTGTAATGAAAGAGATAGGTTATAGACCTGACAATACACCAGCAATATCTTAAAGTTCCTAATCTTTGTTCCTGAGTCTGTTTGGTTGGAAAGTGGAGGCAGAAGTCTTTTTATCTCCCTGTATGTTACTTCTGTAACATACCTTTGAGACACAGCAAGTACGATGATTTTCTTTCGAAGGGAACTGGCTCAAAGCAGTCTATATCTGCCTCAGCTCTCAGCACCAAGCCCTGTTTCTTTGCCAATGCATGGTGATGAACTAAAAGCATCTGGAGAGTTTGTTTATTTTTTGACTCTGTTCAGGAGATATGGATCTAAAGTGAAAAAGTAACATCCAGTTCCTTTGACCGAGAGTCCAGGCTGTATCATATGGATGCTGACATTTTATTTCTACTAGGCAAATGCAAAACCATTCCATGAAAATAGGAAGCAAGGGGAAAGTAGCAAGAAGCTATTCACTCAGCAACTCCTCTGGGAAGGAGGTGAAAGGAAAGGACAAAAGGGAACCACAGACAAGAGATATTAACATGGAAGAGGAGAAAGAGAAACCTGGAGTAATCATTACAGACACACTCCTGTGATAAAAGAAGCACTTCAATCTCATGCAATTAATTCTGACACAATCTAGATGGAGCTGCCTCTTCAGGAACTTCTGCAGGAATCAAATGGAAGACAGATAAAGAAGTCTCTCCATTCCATCTACTAATGGTAGAGCAGAATCATAGATGGCAGGTTGGTCTTGATTGAATTTTCTTATCAAAAATTTCCAGGGGACACTTATTTCATTTTATGGAATAAAACATGGCCCAATTCTAGAAGTGAAAATAAAACCTATCGAGATCTTTGAACTAAATCATTGCAATTTTGTTCTTTGATACACCTGGCAACCTTACAATGTGACCTGAAGGAGACTGCTGATAACTCTCTAAATTCCTTGAGGAAGACCACTGATATCCTGGGGGTGCCCTATACATCCCTCTCAGACCATATTCTGTTCTTTTTGCCTTGAAACTCCTGATCTTTTTGGATCTTGGGGTGCCAGGGTTAATCTGTGTTGTGAGAGAGTATTTGATTTTTGATTTGCAGTGATTGGCTAAGAAGTCACTGGAGAAAGTTGCAGTTCTAAAGGTGACTAGTAGAAATTCAGACTTAAGGAAATGTTTTCTTTTAAGCTATCTATAGTTTATAGGAATATGGCAAAGATTCAATTTATAAACAAATATTGAAACACTTACTTTTCTCCAGAATCTGGAAACTATTCATGAATATTCTTACAGTTATGAGAACATGGTTATTTATATAAGTTCAATAAAAATTTATTCTTTTTATGACAGGATACAACTGGAAAAAACTGACTTTGACCAGGATGTCATATTTAAGAATGTGCTTGGAATGCCTGGATTGAAGGATCCCCAGCCTTACAGTGAGTGACTAAAAGCTGTCACTGCCTGAGAAGCCCAGGAACTTCAAGATACTAGGTGCTACTATTAGGTACAGATAGTCCAAAGTCTACCTTGGTTGCGCTTCCTAACCTGGAGGTTTTTAAGTCCAATCAGATATTCCTTGTCAAATGTACAATAAAACTGATTGCAAAAGAGACTTTAGGTTATTCTAAATACACTTATTCAAATAAGTAGACTAGATCTACTGCAAACAAATTGGTCTTACTACAATTGTCTTTGATAAAAATGAGGGTCATTACAGAGAGAAAAATTACATTTCAGGAGAAAATCATAATAGACCTGTTATTTGATTGTAGTCCTGCTCACTGCTTTTCTGTTTTTATGATCTACTTACAGACTGGTAGATCTGAGTTTTTCTAGGTTCCTGTAGGATTTAGCTACACCTCTCCAACTAAGAACAAAATGAAAATTGGAAGGTTAATGCTGGGCAACTTGATAAAAATTTCAAGGGACAAGTCTCGCATCTGATATGTAGGCCACTGCTACAGTATGCCCCCCAAAGGCCCGGGTGTTAAAGGTTTTATCACTGCCTATAACACTACAGGGAGGTGGAGGTACCTTTAGGAGGTAGGGCCTAGCGGAAGGAAGTTAGGTAATTGGGGGCATGTTTTTGAAGGGGATTTGGGGGCCCCATCTTCTTCTTTTCTTTATCTCTCTCTCTCTCTCTCTCTCTCTCTGTCTCTCTCTCTCTCTCTCTGCTTCCCAGCTGTCACCAGTGAACAGTTTCCTCTGCCATACACTCTCTACCACAGTACACTGTGTAGCCACAGGCCCAAAGACAATGGGGTCAAGTGACCATGGACTAAAACTTCTGAAACTATGGGTCAAAGTAAACTTTTCCTCCTTTTAGGTTGATTATCTCAAGTGTTTGGTTACAGTAACACAAAGTAGACTAACACAGCCACACAGAGTTCACCAAAACATCTGATGTTCCCAACCAGAGATATTCAGACTACAAAACAAGGAGTAAAAGTTGACATCATACCACAGGCAAATTTTCTCAAGATACTTCCCATAAGACCCTTAATTGCTCCTTGTTCATGCCAACCTCTTTCACTTTGCCAGATAATGTTATGGTTTAAATTTCACAATCAGTAGCTTCCGTGAGTAACTTGACAGTGTCAGATCTATCATATCAAACAAATCTTTACAGGTCCTAAAAGATTTCTTAGTCTACCAAATGGGTAACTTTAGCAATATCCCTAATGCAACCATTTGCTCAAATAGTCCTAGTGGTTCTCTTCACAGAGTTAGTACTCTCTGCTATAATGTGCCTCATCCTGGAATGCTAGGCGATAGAATTGCTGCTACAGCCTGAGCAAGCAGGAATCTGTGCAGTTGGTAATTCTTCCAGTGGCACACAGAAGCGCGTTGGATGTCATAGAGGTCCAGTTGCAAAAATGAACAATAGTCTACTTGATTTACGTAAGTAGATTCCTCCTCTGTCTCATTCTTTGATCTACTTGATTTTAATTGGTTTGGTTTACGTGGACCCTGGCGAAGGAGCATACTTCAAACTTGTGGATTAGCCTCCTGATAGCCAAGACAGCAGTCTTTCAGATATACCGCATCTTCTCAAAAGTTTAAAATATTTACAAACGGTCATCTGTTGAACATCAAATGCTTTCTCTTTGGCTGGAATGACAAAAACTTAAAGAAGCATGTGATCATGAGATCACCATAACCAGTGGATGATGTGTTGAGACCAGAAGTCCAAAATTATGACAGCTGAGGGTGCGAATGCCCTCTCACTTAGGTGAGACCGTAACAAAAAGAGGTCATTATTTTGAGCTGAGCTCCTGCATAGACCAGGCAAAAATCAAAATGGTGTCATTCACACTAAAGTTTCAGGTCATCAAGCCAAAACTAAATTGTTTCTCTGCCCTTCTGAGAAATCCAGATTAGAGAGATAATTAAATCTCCCAAACAGACCAGTTTCAATTAACATAAAAATTAAGTTCCCTCCACCTTAGCCTTAATCCTTACCCACAAGGAAAGGTAACTTGAAGTAATCTGATGCTAACCAGTCAGTTTTCCTATTGTTCTACCTGTGTCCTCACCTTACCAGAAAAGTAACTTGGAAATAATAGGTCCACTTTGGTTTTTGTTTCTTCAAGCCCTTCTCTGTCTATAAAACCTACCTCCTTTGCTCAAACCATTAGAACACTTATTCTAGTTTTTATGGAATGAAATCTTTCCAATTCTAGAATTAAAAATAAAGCCAATAAATATCTTTTTTTAAAAAAATGTGGATCAGACTGTGAACAGTGGGTCTTTGACAAGATGGTCAAGAATGCCCCCGCCAACCCTAGTGGTCTGGCTGCAGAGGCCCGTCTTGCACAGAAGGCTCATTCTCCTGCATTCCTGCCCCACAAATGATGCCGCCATCTATCTGCTCAACCTTCCAACCAGGAGAATGGAACTGGCTCCCCTCACTGCCATCCAACCCATCATTCAGTCGTGTTAAATGAGAAATCTCTTCAATCCCTGGAATCCTCCTTACTCCTCCTCACACTACCCTAACTCAAACCTCCCTCGTTTCTCAGCTGAATGGCTGCAATACCTTCTAACAAACTGTTCTCTTTCTGGAGTCTTCCTCCACCATCACACAGAAAGACTAGAATGAAAATCTGACCAAGTCAATCTGCTAATTAAAGTCTTAATTAAACCTTACAAAACTCCCATGATCTGACCCCTACCTTCCTCCTCAGCTTCTCTCAGGTCCTCTGCACGTAGTAACCATTGTGCAGATTCCTGATGTCCTGAGTTCTTTTACCTGGAACATTCCTACCTTGTATTTCAAAACTCATCCTGAGAATCACCTCCTCCAAGAGGCCTGCACACCTCTAACCCTTCTCAGATTGTGTACCTGCCCTCCTTTGGGGGGCTAAAGCACACTGTGCATATCTCGATAATAGAATATATCACAGGATTTTGTATAGATTTAATTGCTTCCTCTGCTTGGACTGTGAGTCCACTGAGGGCACAGACTATGTGGCCCTGGCAGCAATGTGTTGCTAGCACAGCACGGATCTTCAATGAACGCTACAGTTGGGACAAATACAGGACCAGAGGGAGTCAACTGAACACTGTTCTCCAAGATGTAGCTGGAGGCTAGAGCTCTGCCCTCTGGCTTTGCACCACAAAAAAAAAAAAAAAAAAAAAAAAAAAAAAAAAATTCATTTGTAAGCATCCTTTTCCATCCAAATTCAAAGAATTACACCTCCTTACTCTCTAACTATGCCAACGATCCCCGAGCAGAGCTCACACTCTAATGGTAAGAATTCAATAAAGAATGGGTAAGACATAATTACCCTTTTAGTGAGCAGGTGAGGTAATTCCACTTCTGTAATGCATTCTTCTGGAATGTTGAGCGTGATGAAGAATGTTTTGTTTGATGATAACTCAATTATTTCATTTTCATCTTCATCAACATAAGTTACTAAAGAGAGTAGGGGGTGCAAATAAAAAAAGAGGTAAAATACATGTCTAAAATAATAAATTTATTAATTCTGTTGGCTACTATACTTAAACATAACAATGAATACTCATCAAGGATAGAGTTAAACACTACAAGAAACATAACAATGAATACTCATCAAGGATAAAGTTAAACACTACATAGAAAGCAGAAATGCTTTCTATGCAGAATAAAAAACAGAAGTTTGCCTCTGTTATGGTAAAAGGTTGGTTTGTTTTATGCCCCAAAAGGTTGAAGAGACCATTGAATACAGACTGGAGGAAAAGCCAGCTGGAAAAAGTGGGAAGAACATGAGCTTCTTTGTCCAGCTTAGCTAGGTACAGAGATGTAGGCAGGTGCTGGGAGGCGGCAGGGAGTGCGGGGGCACAGGGAGTGGTAGCATCCAGTGCTGTGTTATCAAAGATCAAGAGGAAGTGATGACATGCACCAAAATAGAGGTCAGATTACAAAATGAGCATATGAGCCCATGTCTTGAAGTCTCCCCAGCAGACAGTGGACATGAAGTCATCGCTCTAGCATGGGTCCCACAGGAGAGGAATGTTGCTCTATTTGCAAAAAGCGAAGCCAAACTGAGCCCTGGGGCCAACAGGAGTTAAGCTCCTGGGACAATGAGCCCTGTGTTGCCTGAGTCCTAATGACAGCTAGCTAACTGATTTTTAAGCAGCTAGAGCTGAAGGAAAAAAACACACAAAGTCGGAAGCCAGGAGCCAGGAGCCAGAAGCTGGCACTGAGGTAGTCATTATGCTCCCCTGAATCCACGCCAGCCTCACCGGCTGGCCCCACACAGGGGACCACCTCTCTGCCCCTGAGAAAGGCGTGGGTGGGAGGAACCAGGTGCTCATAAATGCTTCCCTCAAACCCCATGCTTCAAACATAACAAAATGAGCCTCTTTTACTGGACTTTGAAAGCCATCATGGAAGAAGTTCAGTGTTTATGCTGAGAGGACAGGTAAGAAGCAAGAACTCTTGGACTTGTTCCCTCAGGAAATTAAAAACTGAGGCGTCAGGAGCAAGGGATATGAAGAGTTAACACAGAAGGCCTGAGATGGCTCACCCTGGAAAGGAATGCTCAGGGTTGGCTCCTGGCTGGTGTCTGGGAACTCCACCATGGGGAAGGTTCCTACATTCCTGCTAAGAGCGGCCCACTAGGCGTCAACTGTTTGTATGAACAATGTGGCTGACATCTCTTTTCTTTCTGTGAGTCTGGAGATTTTGCCCATGCTTGGCAGAGACTGCCTACATGATCAACTCCCAGTGAAAACCCTGGGCACTGAAAGTCTAATGAGACACGGTGTATGAGTAGACCACACTTCACACGTGGAAAGTTAGCAGATCCTGTGCAACACAACTAGGGGAGAAATCTTTCAGGCTTGCAACGAGCTTCCTCTAGAGTTCGCTATAATACATCTTTTAATTCAATGTACCTTGTTGCTATACTAAATCATAGTCATCAGTTCAACTATATGCTGAGTCATGTGAAATCCTAAAAAAAAATCACTGAATCCAGGAGTCAATTTTGGCAACTCCATACAGAATTATTCCCACATCTGTATTTTTTGTAAACCATCCTTTATTTTACCTGACAATAAAAGTTAGGCTCTCATAATGGAAAATTTGCAAAGTACAGAAAATGATGTAAAAAGGAAAAAAAAAAAGAGAGAGAAAAGCCTAGTTATCTTTTAATAAGGTGCTCCCACATTTTATATTATATATTTGAGGTCTTAAGGAGTAGGTCATTTATATCCCACTTTTTGTTGTGTGTGCTATTGTTGCTTATTTGTCTTGGTTTCTCTGTTGTTGTTAACATATGCAAAGCCATTCCCCATGTGCATGAAAATCTTTGCAAAGACTCTTTTAATGGCTTCCTATTGTTCATAATAGGGAGGGTCATGCACTTTCTTAAATCTGACATTTGGTGTTTTCAGTTTTCCACCGCTATAAATACTTCCTGATGCAGTAGACAGCTCTGAGCTCTACACCCGCCACATAGATTTCTGCAGCAGACTTCAGTGCCTCAGAAAGGAAATAAATGTGATGCTGGAGGATAGATCAGAGATTCTAATAACTGCTAAACTCATGGGCATGAAAAAGAGAAGCCAAGTTCAAAAAGAGGTCTCCAATGTTAACTCTCATGACACATACTTAACTTGTAGCATCTAAACAATGAATCCACATCAAGATCCGGCTAAATAGTTGTTTGTCAAAATGCAAATAATAACAACAACAGACTCACCCAGTCAGTAGAGTTTTTATGTCACTAATGAGACTTAATCTGGGCAATATTTTCCATGTACAGAAAATAGGCTTTTAAAACTCATGAAAACATGCATAGTATATGGGAAAAGCATGACAGCTCTTCAGTTGGAATATGAGACATGAAGCTGGAGTGGAGGTCTTAAGTATCAGATGCCATCAGGCAATAATGGAGGGTTGTTAGAAGTCTCCCAGGAAGAAATCAGAGACTGGCATTTACAGGAGGTTAATGTGGTGGTCATCAGTGGGATGCAATGGAACTGAGAAAGACTGGAAGTAGAGAAGCCAGGAGGCACAAGTAGGTACTGATTTTGACTGTGGTGGGAAAAGGCAGGAAGGCAGGAAGGCAGGAAATCAGGAAGGAAGGAGGAAAGCAAGGAAGAGAGGAGTAAGTCCACTGGATAATAAAAACAGAGTTGGCTTTTACAAGTGGCTTGAACCCAGCCCCATTATTTATTAGTCAGTGAGTAAGTCACTTAAATCTCTGAAGCTATTTTCTCAACAGAAATATCAACACCTACATTGCAGGTGATGGTAAAGATGAGAACCAATGCAAATGAAGTATCCAGCAGAGTGCCTTGCGGGATGTGGGACAGTTGCTAGCATGATACTATCAAGGAATGAGAGATAAGATTTGGTTATCAGCTAGACATGTACCAAAAGATATGAAAAATGGTTCCAAGATATCCAGCCTGGATTACTGGAAGAATAATAGCTACTGTATTAAGCATTAAATACAAACACTCTGTTACGCATTTTATAGATATTCCTTCATGTAATCCTCTCATCAAGCCAAAGAGTTAAATATTATTGTTTTCATTTTTAAATGAAGACTTTGAGGCTTATAGAAAATGCATATTTGGTTCAGCTTAATGATCTAGAATGTCTTAAGGTAAAGGTAGAGGTATAGACTCAGGTTCTTTATAGGTTCAGGTGCTTTATAAATATGAAAATAGGCCCAGAGGATTGAACACTTGGCCTAAAGTTACACACCTGATGGGAACAGAGCTGAAGGAAACCTAATCTCCTGATTCACCCTGCAACTAATGGGCTAGTAAACTGGGGAAGGGCAGAAGCTCTGGTCTGAATGTTTGCGTCTCCTCAAAATTTAAATGTTGAAACCTAATCACCAACGTGATCATCATGAGCAGGATTAATGCCCCTATAAATGAAGCTCCAGAGCACTGTCTCACCCCTTACACAGCTAGAAGTGCCATCTAAAAACTGCAAAGTGGGCTCTCATCAGACACCATATCCACTGACACCTTAACCTTAGATGACTCCTTGGCCTCCAGAACTGTGAGCACTAAATTTCTGTTGTTTACAAGTTTCTGGTGTTTTATTATTGCACCCAAGCTGACTGAGAAAGGAAAAAATAGTAATTTCATATGGATAATGATTGAGATGATGGTAGTTATTTCTAGGTAGAGATCTCTAGTAAAAACATCTCTAAAGCTCAGGAAAACTGTACATTCAGGAGTTTTCTAGAGAGGAGATGGATGATGCCCTGGGATTTCCAAGAGAAAGAATAAAAAATATGAAAATCAATACAATTGAAGACAAACCTCATGGACCCACAAGGCAGGGACCAAAAGCAAAAATAGCAAAAACAGAACTAACGTCCTGGAGTTCTGTAGATTCAGAGGACTATAATGCAGTTGACAGAACCAAAGCCTGCAGCTAGGGCAGAAGAAAGTGAAAAGGTTGGATTTCATGATCAGACAATTGCTGTGACCTTGGGAAGAACAATTTGGGACCAATGGATGCAAGAGGTTTAGGAGTAAGCAGGAGACAGTATTGAAATACAGAGATCTCTTTCTAGAAGTTTGCCAGTGCAAAAAGAGAGGGGAAAAAATATCTAAACTCAATAGTGGAAGATTGTTTTGAAGGAAAGATGAAGAGTAGAGAAGAACCTGAGAATGCCGAGAGAGGTAGAAATATCTGAAGGTCTTTGGGTGAGAAGCCAGGGATATTTTGTAAAGATAACAGGCAAGGAATTCAGTTTTGATAAGGTGAAAAAACAGATTTGAAGATAAGTCAGGTGAAAAGCAAAGAAATTTCAAGGTCGTGGGTCTACAGAGCTGCTATCATGTTCCTGCCCCAAAGGACATTGACATCTCAGAGCTTACTAATGCTGTCTGCCTAGGATTTCCCCGTGAGTCCCCTGATACCAGGGAGTACTGCCCTGTGAAGACTATCAGTCATCTGGTCAGGGCCATGTGATAGCAAAATATACAGCTCTTATTTTCAACTAAAAGGTAAAATGAATCCATTCAACACAGTCACTTAGAAAATCCCTGCCTGCATCTCAGTACCACAGTATTTCTTCCCATGGAAAGGTCTGCAAATTCAGAGATTGAAAGGATCAGATAGGAATCTGTCATGCTGGGAGATACCACATGAAGACCCCAAGGGTGCTATAACTTAGCATCATATTTTTAAAACATCCACCTAAATTTTGTATTAATAAGGAGTTGCTCGGGGTCTCTTTCTGCCTGACTGGGGTGAATTGGTAAAGAAAGGCGAACTGTTCCCTGACCCCTCTGCCTCTGCCACTTGAGGATGCTTAGCTGGTTCTCCAAGTTGTCCAGAAGCAGAGTTAATTTGAGAGAAAGAGGAAGGCTTTTTTTCTTTTTACTTTACCATTGACACGAAGAAATTTTAATACCTCGAGGAGAAGGAAAGAGTCCATTAATACCCTTTTCCTACAGTGCTGGGAATAAGCAGGCCTTCTGAGTCTGGTGGAGTGCTATCCTCTTTTCCCCAGTGTGTACACAGCTGGTACTCGGTGCCTGAGTTAAGCCATGACCCTGAATCTGCCATCACAAGAGCAGAAGTGGGGAACCCAGCCCAGTATAGGCAATAGGAGTGCACAGTCTGTAGGTGATCAGCAACAGTAATACAATCAACTAAGGTCTTACTGCTGACTTAATTTCTTACTTATCTTAATGTCGCCTCCCCACTGGGCACTGTGCCCTAGGTACCCCATTGTCGCCTCCCCACCAGTTACCCTTCTGTTCCAGGGTGCCTTTAATGCACTGTTCTCTGTCAGCACTGTTATCACCAGCTCTGCCTGTCAGTCTGTTTGGGGATTACAGAGCCTAGAGGCAGGAGATTAAGGGGTTTGGGAGAGGAAAAGCAGGGGGCGAGTTGCTGAGGAACCTCAGTCTCTTACTGAATCTGGACAGCCAGACGCACAGCCCTCCACCCTCCCAGCACTGGCCCTTTCCCAGACAACAACTTATTCCACCCAGTACCTGGGAGTTCTGCAAATATTTGATTCATATCAATGGGTGTGGCAATTAGGTAGTGACTGAATATTGAAGATTACCTTCCCAGAAGTACTTTGGGTGAGGCTGGGACTATCACAGAAGGGAGCCCCTGTCCCACCCCTTTTTATCTATTGCATCTACCCCCTCCCCACCAAAAATTCTTCCCCAAATTTTAGTGACTTGACAAAGTGATAAAATCTTGAACTCTTGACCTCGATAAAATCTTGAAATCCTAAAAGTAGGTTACAAGACTATTAAAAAATTTTGATTTCAAGTTATTTTTAAAATGCAAGTAAGCAAAAGACTATGAGAAAATATAACAAAATATTAATAATATGAATGGGTGTTATGGGTAACTAAACAATTTGCTGTTGTTGCTGTTGTTAATTCAAAGCCTATTAGATACCATTCTTTTTCTAGTCTGCCACAACTCTCTCTGCAGGCCCAAATACCTGAGGGCTGAAATGGCGAGCAAAAGTATTTTCCCGATTTAAAAAAAAAAAGTTTACAAACCTCTCACAGCTTTAACATATGTTTAAACACAAATTTACAATCAAACTAAAAATGAAATTTGCACTATAAATGTTAAAAAAATTCTTCCCTGAGTACTATCCAACGATTTTTCATATCTCCAGAAAAGTTATTAATTTTTTTTATTTTTTTAGTTGTTGATGGACCTTTATTTTTAAATTTACTCATATGCGGTGATGAGGATTGAACCTAGTGCCTTGCACATGCTAGGCAAGTGCTCTACCACTGAGTTACAGACCCAGTCCGAGAAAAATTATTGAGGGAAACGTAATATCTATCTTTGCAGATTATTCTTTATGAATTGAAGAGGTCAGACAATTTTAAGAACATAAGACAGATTTTGAATCTTGTTTTTTCGAATCCTGAATATTAAATCACCAAGATCTGTCTTGTTTTAGGACTCAGAGGCTAACACATAAATCAGTAAATTTCCAAGATCACACCACCTAGTTGGTATAGGACAGGACTGTCAGTTTCAACATCCACATGTAGGAGTCCATGTGAAGAGGGAAGTCAATGATTACACACAAACTATAGTCCTCGGCATGACAGAGGAAGTTTGGCACCTCTTATTAACAATTCGTACTTAAAACCATCTCATGACCTCCAAGAATCATCCATTCCACCTAAGTAATGCATTAGGTAACTAAGTAGACACAGTGATTGCCTGAGAAACTCAGATGCAGGAAATTGGCTGATATTATCAAAGTTTTCTTATTTCTTCAGGGACCATGAAACCTTGGGCAGGAGATTAAGGGGAGAACAGGAGGTTGAATGGCAAATGTACCTCCTGAGAAAAATTCCTAAGAAGACCCCCTGAAGAGACTCAGGAGCTCTCTCCCCATTTTTGCTCTCATTTCATGACTGAGTTTGCTACTGAGAACCTGACTCAACTTGAATACTCACGGAGGCCAGATCCCATGCAGGTAGCTTCCAGTTCCAGATGAGCCCCTCTGCCCTGTCAACCCCATATATTAAAAAAAGAACTAGTTTCTTCTTTCCTATTTCGAAAAAGAATTAATTGCCCCTTGGACATTGGTATACTCATGCATCATAAAACTTTAATAATACTATTAGCCATAAAAGTTTGGTAACAACCTAACAGGCTTTAAAATGGTATAGAAGACTATATCATGAACCACTTGAAAAACATGATGCTAACAGAAAATTTCTAATGACTTGCCAAAGTTATCTTAATATACTATTAAAATCCTAAAAGTAGGTCATGAACTTTAAGAAATTTGATCTTATTTTAAAAATATAAGTAATAAAAAGACTAAAAGAAAATATAACAAACTCTTATTAAAATGAATGGGTTTTATCAGTAACTGTACATGTATTATTTTTGAATTCCAAATAAATAATAAAATGAGAAAAATATATAATGCATACCACTCACAAGATATAATTTTTCTTTTATACACATAAAACAAATATAGTTATTTCTAAAAAATGTTAAAATGACAGCTCATAGACATATAGATCCATAAAGTTCTTTTAAAACTCAAAAACATTACTCAATATTTTATCATTATAATAATATATCAAATGTACCCTATGAATTTGATAATTATTTTTATTGAGCACATTATAAGAAGAAAAAGAATTTTCAAACAAGCAGGTACTGAGATGCAATAATATATAAACTAGTGTTTATTTAAGTTAAAAATATATAAAACGTCTTCAAAATCCAGTGATCAGAATTCAAAGCAAAACACTGCTCTCCATATTCCTTCTGGAGTTTATAAAACAAACAACAAACAAAATATAATAAAAAACAAAAACATGCATATCTCCCACGCACACAATCCAAGCCAGTTTTCAACTCATGTGATAAGTAGTGAAATAGCAATGAATACATTTTCCATTTAAGATTAAGTCACAAGCATTAAGCAAGTTCTGAAAATGTGTCAACTTAGTCATGTTGAAATTCCCTTACCTCCACTGAGACATAAACCAAAGATGATCACTATAATGAGGCCCACGAAAATGGAGGTGATGACCATCCACAGTTTACATTTGCCAACCAAATTCTTATTGCAGGAGCTCCAGGGACTTTCCTTCTTGGCCTAGAAAGCAAAGTGAGATTGTGAGGCAGTCATCTGATTTCAAACAAATATTCTCCAATACCTTTTAGGGTCAGTGATACAGAAATGAAGGCTGCAGGATCCTGACCTCAGGATCTACATTCTACTGAATCAAGCTTATATATCAAGATATTTAGGAGGCAGAATGGATCCTCACAAAGAAGTTTGCAAGAAAATACTCTGGGGGCTCTGAGACAGGGAGGATAGGCAGGACTTTGAAAGATATAATTGTTTCTAAGGTGTTTAAAAATATACTATAAATATTGATGGGGTTCAGTGTGATATTTCAATATCTGTGTACAATATGTAATGATTAAATCAGAGTAAATGACATACCATCATATTAAACATTTATCATGTCTTTGGGTTGGTATGTTGGGAAGATTGAAAATTCTTTCTACTAGATATTTTGAAATATACAATTAACTGTTATCAATTGTAGTTACCCTACTGTGCTATATAGAATGTTAGAAAGTTATTCCTCTGGTCCCACCACATTCCTCCTATACCTGATAAGCGTTTTCTCTACCCTGCACCTTTCCCAAGCTATGATAACTATTATTCTACTCTCTATTTCTATGAAATCACTTTTTAGTTTTCACATATAAATAAGAACATGCAATATTTGTCTGTGTGAAAAATGGATTTTTGAAAGCATTCCAAAGGCAAGGAAGAGCAACCACAGTGTTGATTCATAATGGAACAGGCCAACATATTCCAAGGCTTAGGATGTCGGGTGTCAGAGGCAAGAAGTGAAGGTTAATTAGAAGTAGTGAAGAGCTGGAGCCTACTCCAGAGGGTTTGATTGCTGCCAGAGCAAGTTGTATTTAATTTGGTATGCACTGGTGACCTGTTGAAGGTTTTGGAACTGAGAGCTGAGTTGAAAATTAAGAGGAAAAATATGTATCATTTGAATTGGATACAGGAAGAAAAAGCTAAAAGGCTGTGGCCCAGATTCTAATAAATAAATAAATAAATAAATAAATAAATAAATAAATAAATAAAATTTGATTTAAAAAAAAGGTCCGTGAAGGAAAATAAAGAAACAGAAGAGACAGAAGTAAATAAGCTGCAATGTGTGAGGCAGAGTGCAGGGTCAGAGAAAATAATTACAGCTGCTTTGGTTTACTGAGCACCTGTGTCATTTCACTTAATCCTAATACCCCTTCAAGGTATGCATTGGCCTGTTTCAAACATGTAGTGCAAGGAGATTAGTCAGGACTAATCCCTGAGGAGTGTCACTGCAACACTCTGGCACCCGTCCCTTTGCACACAGCTTCCTACCATCGCTGTGTGGAGCCTCAGATCATGAGCATGCCTGGCTGCCCTGGAAGGGGCCACTCTGCCTATCCACCTGCCTCTAAAAGGTTCTGTGACTCTTCTGATTCCCACTGCACCATTAGGGAATTTCTACGTGGAGACCATGGGAAATGATGGAACATGATGGGGGTGGGGAGGGGGAATATATTTCTGCATTTCACACACTTGGATTTCAATCTGAGGAACACCCCTTAAAGGCAGGGGGACTTTGAGCAAGCCAACAAAACCAGCAGGCCTCAATGTCCTCCACCTTAAAATACAGATGCTTTTCAATTTATGATGGGAATACATCTGACCAGACCCGTCATAAATTGAAAACACTGTAAATCAAAAAACACATCTAATACATCTAACCTAGCAAACATCATAGCTGAGCAGCAGAGTACTCTTGAGTATCAGTTGTTCACCATTGTGAATTGTGATTGTGGGGCTGACAGAGAGCTGCTGCTGCCCAGCTTCATAACAGAGTAGGATCCTTGCATATCTCACCAGGAAAAGATTGAACACCTAGTTCATGTTCCCACCAATACCACATAGAGTTCCTTTTTCTCCACTTCTTTGCCAGCATTTGCCATTTGTTAAATTATTATTTTAATAATAAACATTCTGACAGGCATGAGGTGGAATCTCAATGAAGTTTTGATTGTATTTTCCCAATGGCTAAAGATGTTGAAATTTTTTCATGTATTTACTGGCCTTTTGAACTTCTTTTGAGAAGTGTCTGTTCAGATCATTTGCCCATTTTTAAAAATTGGATTACTTGTTCTTCAGATATTAAGTTTTTTGAATTCTTTATATATTTTGGTTATTAATCCTCAGTCAGATGAATAGCTGACAAAGATTTTCTCCCATTCCATAGGTTGTCTCTTCATTCTATTGATTTTGTCCTTTTCTGGGCAGAAGCTTTTTAATTTGATGTCACCACATTTGTAAAGTTTTGCTTTTTATTTCCTGCGCTATTGAGTTCTATTCAGAAAACTTCTGCCTGTGCCTGGATCTTGTTTTCTTTTAGTAGTTTCAATATTTCAGGTCTTACATTAGGTCTTTGATCCATTTTGAGTCGATTTCTATACAGAGTAAGAGAGAGATCACTATGGAAAACTGTATGGAAGTTCCTCAAAAAACGAAAACTAGAACAACCATATGGTCCCGCTAAATCTACTCCTGAGTATATGCTCAAAGGAAATGAAGTCCACATACAAAAGAGACATCTGCATATGTATCTTTATTGTGGTACTATTCACAATAGCCAAGTTATATTATTTACCTTGGTGCCCGGTGGCAGATGAATGGATTAAAAAAATACGGCATATATAAACAACAGAATATTATTCAGCCATAAAAAGGAATGAAATCATATCCCTTGCAGGAAAATTAATGGAACTCGAGGTCATCATGTTAAACAGAATAAGCCAGACCCAGAAAGACAAGTATGTCATGAATTACCTCATATGTGGAAACTATAACAAAGAAAAAAAACAAACAAAAAACCAATGACCTGAAAGTAGGAAAGTAGAAAAGGGACTAGTAGGGAAGGGTAAGAACATGGGGGTGTTGGGTGGGGGTGGGGAGATCCAGAGAAGGTAATAAGAAGGGTGGATATTATTAAGCACAACATATACACATCTGGAAATGTCATGGTGAAATCCACTGATTTGTACAGTTAACTTGAGTTATTATGTATAATAATTTTTTTTAAAGATCAAGAGTTTAAGTTTAAAGCCCAGTTTCTACCAAAAAATCCTAAGTGGAACTATAAGTAATATTTTGTATGTAAATACTAAATTTAGCTCCCTAAAATCTGTTGTAAAAACTAGAGATAACCTACACAAAACATGCTAAACCAATATTAGTCTCTTTTATGGTTTGGATCTGGAATGTTCCCCAAAGTCTCATGTGTTGAAGGCTTAGTCCCCAATGCAGCAACATTCAGAGGTGGGGCTTTTTAGGAAGTGATTGAATCAGGAGGGCTCTGACCTCATCAGTGGATTAATCAATTGATAGCTGAATGAACTTCTGAGAGGTGGTGTTAACTACAGGCAGATGGGGCACGGTTGGAGAAAGTAGGTCACTGGGGATATGCCCCTAGGAACTATATCACTGTATCATGTCCCTGGCTCCCCCACCTCCCCCACCAACCTCGGCACTTCCTGCTGCCTTCCACCATGATGTTTCTGCCTTGGAGCCAGTTGATCATAGACTAAAACCTCTAAAATCATGAGCCAAAATAAATCTTTACTTACTGAGTTATTCTTGACAGGTATTTTGGTCATAGCAATGGAAGTTGACTAACCCAAGAGGAGCTATCCGCTCTCAGAGTGCCCACCTGTTCCACAGAGCAGCAGTGGGCATTCCAGTAGGCTCACTCCTGAACTGACCCTTGTTTATATTCTCTCTCATCTTTATTTTGATAATGGCCATCAAAAAGGAAATTGTTGGTCCCCATTAGGGCTACAAAGTGAATTTTCTCAAGCAGAGGTCCCCCAGCCTGACTGCACATTAGAATCACCTGGGGAGGATTACCACTGACACATACCTTCAAAACAGGACCACAAAGTCAAGCTGCCTCCTTCTCTGGCTTCTCATTCTCTCTTGACCAAATTCTAGGTCATGGGAGGTCACAGGCAGACCCTCCACAAAGGTTCCTTCTAGAGATGCTTGCAAACTACACCTTGTGTGCTATTTGCATTATATGGCTCCAGAATTTGGGTATCTTTCCTCTGAACACTCCCCAGATATTCACATCCCTCTTCCGGTAAAAGCCTAAATACATGGCACTGGATCCTGGAAGAATGGCAGGACTATCTATTTCTTGGATGCAAAAAACCTCTTCTCTTTGGCTCAATCAGGAGCAGATATTTAGAGCAGGGATACTTTTCTTACTACATAGGAAAATGTGTACTTTTACTCTTCATTGTGGCATTTAATCCACTTTTTTGATCTGAGCACAAAAGACCCATTTGATTCTTGTCCTAGACTGTACAGTATGTACCAACGGGGCTAAGTGTCTGCTAAACCATTCACGAATGACTTGCTTGCCTCAAGACTGTCAATTTACTGATTTATCCTAATGATGCTATCTCACTTAAAATGTCTCTGAGACTTCTCAGTTAGAACTCCTGTAATGAGTCATGCAAGAAAACCGGTGTCACTCTGTTACCTACAATATATTTTTCACTTTTGACCCAATGATTCTGACATCTTTACAGAGACAACAGGCAAAGTGCCGTGGTAAGTGCTGATGCCCTACACCTGGCAGGTTCTACTTCTCAATTGTTGGATGGCTAATATTCCTTTTCTCAAAGCAGCAAACTAAGATAAGAGAAAGTTCTTTATACTCCCTCCATATATTCCCCTATCCCTGGATAGTAGGAAGATATCCATGATATGGAATGTCATGCTCTCAATGATTCCAGAACTGTTCTTTACTCCCTCATCCATCCACCCATCCACCTGCAATTCCCTCATTCACCACATGTACCACTTAGCTCCTCATATTTCACTTAAATTAATTATGAGGGATCTAATGTGAAGAAATTAGTAACACATAATTTATAATTTTGGCAACCATAAATGAGTATTAATTATATTTATATATTGAAATTATGGATAAATAAATTAGATGGAAATGACATGGATATGACACCTTAAAAATCTCAGAAATGTCAGTGGCACCACTGAGTGAGCCTGAGCATTTTGATAACTTTTCTGAATCTCATTTTCTTCACTCAGTTTCTTTATCTGTCAAATCAAAATACTGACACACGCCTCTTGTTTGTTGTGATAATTAAATGCATTTGTGTATCACAAGGTTTGTGCATAAGAGTTGTAGAACATATGCTTAATGAAAATACATAAAAATACATAAAAATAATTAAGCTACAACTCAAAACTGGAATCTTAATACAGAGTGTAAGCACCTACACACAAAATCTTAATTGTGTGAATCTTTCCCTTGTGCTAGCCAACATTTAATGACCCCACATCAATTGACTTTTCTAGTTGAAAAACACTTGAACTGACCCTAAAGAACCTGACACTAAAATACTCTTTTTGTTCCTCTCCTTTCTAAAGTTTTCACTGTTCAAGTATTTCTACAATGCCTTCCAAGTTCCCATATAACCCTTCACCTGTGCTCCATTCTGTCGGTCACTGTAGCTTTCCTATTCGGTGACCTACAAAGTTAAATTACAAGGAAGTCTAGGATGTCTGTATATACCTGACTAACAAGGAAGTCATTAAAATATGAAAGGGCTACTCTACAAGGTAGGTGCTAGACAATTGTAAGTGCTGATGCCCTACATCTGGCAGGTTCTGATCCTTAACTGTTTTCCAAAAGGATGGCTGGACACATTACATCACCACCGCCACATATATTCTATCGGTGAAGTTGTCACCAGAGCAATCTCAAACCATGGAGTCTGGGGTGAGCTGGGTCTAACTAAGGTGAAGCAAGTATTCCCAATACCCATGCCTAGACCCTACCCTCAAGGATCCATATAGCAAGTCCACTGTTGTGGCCAGTTGTGCTAAAAATCAGCCATCTTTCCCAAACTTCATTCTTATGTGGTCCTATTTCATTTAAACATGAGCTACCAACTTACTCTCCAGGGTACCTATAAAAGCAGAAGTAAGTGCATAGAACTTCCAGGAATCAGTGTGGCACAAAAGCAATGCTTTAAACTTTTGAATTTCCTGCTTATCCCTAAACTCAACAGTTGGACAGTCAAATGGGTGGAAGTGGAAGAGTGGGGCCTAGAAAGTTCAGTTTAAAGCTATGTGTACGGGGGTTCCCTGAACACAGTAAACCACAGGCCAGTCTCAGGAGTTAATCAGAAGATTGAGAATTCAGTCTAATGTTTTACAAGTATTTGATGTGAATGAATAATGCTCCCATCACTAGTTAAGGTTGAATCACCAAGAGATTAAAAGAAGCAAATGAGGCTTGTTTCGTCCTTTGAGGACAAGAATTTTGAAATTGTTTCCCTACAACTGAAATAATTTCACCCCACCCCCCCATCTCCAGGCCAGCCCCAAGCCCTTCTCCTGCTAGCTGCGTTGCCCCCTTCCCCTACCCAGTATCTCTCTTCCTGCAGAATCAAAAGAGCAAGCTGGCTCACTTCCTTTCTGTGCCAAATAATATTTCACCGTCTAAACGTACCACATTTTATTTATCCATTCACCCACTGAAAGACAGCTTGGTTGCTTTCAAGTTTTGTCAATAATCAATAAAGCTGCTATCAACATCTGTGCGCAGATGTCTGTGTGGACCTATGTTTCCACCTCCTTTGGTAAATACTGAAGATCACATAGTAAAAGTGTGTTTAGTCTAATAAGAAACTGCCAAACTGTCTTCCACCATGGTGAAATATTATTTGGCACAGAAAGAAAGTGAGCTATCAAGCCTTGAGAAGACAGAGGAACCTGAAATGCCTATGACTGAGTGAAAGAAGTGAAAAAAGAAAAATATAAAACTCATTCTCCCTATTTGAAAAAAGAAGGGAGGGGGGAACTAAATCAAAAGTTACACAACTTTTAAAGACGACTCTGGAAATTCTCTCTTTGAAGAGAAAATTCCTAAAGCGCCTTCGGGGTCAAGACGCCCGCGGAGTTTGAAGGGTCACAGGTGTCGGAGGGGCCAAAGGGTCGCGGAAAGGGCGGCGCGCTCTGACCAGAACACATTCGTGTCGTTGCGCCCCCTTCAGAACATTCCAGGGCGCTTCACTCTATCGTTCGTCGTCGTCCTGGACGCTGGGCGAGTCTTCTGGAACCCTGACACTCGGCGGGTGCCAAGCCACCGTCCCGCGATCACGCCACCGGCGCGTTACGGGGACCTTACCTGGGCTGGGCTGGGGTCGTCGGTCGAATTAGGCTGCACCTGGAGGGCTCCATTGAGAGGCGCCTGCTCCTCCGGCTGCTCCTGGAGCACCGAGAGCTCCAGCTCCTCTCCTGGCCCTTCCATGGGCCGGCAGAAAAGAGCTGAGCGGCTCCGCTGGGAGGCAGGACCAACACCCCTGCGGGTGCAGAGTCCGCGGTTCACACTCCACCCACCAGGCGGGGAGCGCCCGCCAGACCTCAGGCAGCGCGAGGGCAGGGAAGGGAAGGGGCGAGGCCGGAGAGTGACCGCACTGGGCCGCGGAAGGCTCTCCTCGCTCCTGCAGGGCAGAGCCACGCTGGGGCTGTGCCCTGCTGTGGCTCTGAGCAGAGGAGGGCAGTTTTTCTGGTTTGTTCAGGGCGCTGCCTGCTGCGCCTTTGCCTCGGTGCCGACGCAGACCTGTTGGTGCATACTCGTTTTAGGGCCTGGTTGGTGACCCATGGGCCGGCATCACAGGTCTGTAGAGAAAGTTTGTCTTCTCCCCCAAGGAGTGGCTGTTGCTGGGGCTTACACCAATCCTGGCTGCCTAGCAAAAGTTCTTCATTTAATTAAGAAACAACTATGAAGCACCTACATGGTGCTAGGTTGCGAGCATAGGAAGATGAATAATACACACACTTCCTCCTCCAAGTCCAGAGTCAGGCATAGAAACATTGCGGAGTGGTAGTGAGGAGTACTGGCTCTAGAACCAGTCTGCTGAGTTATTTCCAACTCAGAGGGCTCCTAACAAGGAGACCTCAGGCTTCATCTCTCCATGCCAGAGTGTCCTCGTTTGGAAAGTGGCCTATTAGTTCCCGCCTAATGGAATAATTGCTAAAATGAATGAGTGAATATAAGTAAAACACTCAGAAAACACTCAGAATGGCTACTGGCATACAGCATAAATGTTGGAGATTATTCTTTGTCTTTGATGGGGATGTCATAGACACCACCTAGGCTTGTGGAAGAAGCAAATTGCTCTTGTACAAATATATGTGCAATCTCCTCCACACCCAAGGCATAGTGCAAGACTTCCAGCTTAGTGTGCCTAGAATCATGTTGGCTAAACATTGGGTGTTTGTCCAAAGACCCAGCGTCTCAACTTCTGTCAGATCCACCTTGTTCCATTCTTCTTCCAGTGTCCAGTTTACCCTGACACGCTCATGTATCAAAGCCATTGTGGGAAATCAGAAAGTATCTACTTCAGAAGACATTTATTTGTGTCCAAAGTCTGGCACTCTTAATACCTATGTTCAGACACTTTGCCTCGATGTCCCGTTTTTAAGGTCTAGCTTCCACTGCATCTGGACTTTGGACTCTACCTGCCTGCTGAAGTGGGGCCTGCTAGGGGCAGGGAATTCAGGCTAACCTGCTCTGACTTGGTTGTCTGCTTTAACAGGCAGATACCAAGGAAGTAGTCTACATTTCCAGCCCGGTTTTTTGAATAGGCTTTTTAGAGGGAAAAGTTAAAGGGAAAACTGAAGCACTAGCAATAGCAGAAAGCTGTTAGCACCCCTAGACCTAAAAAGACCTGGAGCCTGATGAGAACTGGAGCCACTATAGAGGGAAGAAGGGGTTCAGACAGGATCTGTAGTCACAAAAAGACACAGACCTGACTAGAAGCAACAAGAGTTCTCAAACATGAACCCCATCCTTTACTTAGAGCCTCAACAACTTTCCTTGTGGTTCCCTCCTTTGGTTACAGAAGCTCAATGTCAATGGGAGCTTGCCAGATGTCGGATGGATTGTAGCTATCTCCAAACCTGGTTTCTCCATTCATATTGCATCCACTCTCCTTCACTCCCCAGAGAATCAGAAAGCAGCTGCTCCCATCACAAGCCACATCTCTTGATGCCTTCTTAGCACTATGAAGCAAGTTTACATATGCCCTCACCTAGACTCATGTATTTTCAAAATTTCATCTGCCTAACCCATTTCCATATGGGTTTGGGAAGAGTACAGATTTTTTTCCTCTATTATTAACATCTTTTTAAAAAAACTGTCCTAAGTAGTTATATATGACAGTAGAATGCATTTTGACACATCATACATAAATGGAGTACAACTCTTCATTCTTCTGGTTGTGCATGATGTAGAGTTACACCAGTTGTGTAATCAGATATGCACATAGGGTAATAATGTCCAATTCATTCTACTATTCTTCCTACCTCCATACCCTTCCCCTCCTTTCACCCCCCTCTGTCTAACTCAAAGTACCTACGTTTTACCCTAGCCCCAACCTTATTGTGAATTAGCATCTGCCTATCTGAGAAAACATTCCTCCTTTGGTTCTTTGGGATTGGTTTATTTCACTTAGCATAATATTCTCCAGCTCCATTCATTTACCTACAAATGTGATAATTTCATTCTTCTTTAAGACTGAGTAATATTCCATTGTGCATATATACCACATTTTCTTTATCCATTCATCTGTTAAAGGGCATTTAGGTTGGTTCCATAGTTAAGCTATTGTGAATTGAACTGCTATAAACATTGATGTGGCTGTGTCACTGTAGTATGCTGATTTTAATTCCTTTGGGTATAAACTGAGGAGTGGGATAACTGAGTCAAATGGTGATTCCATTCCAAGTTTTCTGAGGAATCTCCATACTGATTTCCATAGTGGTTGCACTAATTTGTAGCCCCACCAGCAACGTTTGAGTATGCCTTTTCCCCCACATCCTCGCCAACCTTTATTGTTGCTTGTATTCTGGAGTACAGGTTTTGAAGGCAAGCAGAACAAGGGTCAAATTTAGACTCCCATTATATGTTCTTGAGCAGGTTGTTTATAATCTATCAGTGTCTTTCCTTATTGTAAAATGATCCCTATCTAGTGGAGTTAGGAGGATTAAGTGAAGTTATTAAAGTAAAACATTTATTCCTGCACCTGAAAATAGCAATCTTAGAAATTCCCCCTTACTTTTCATGACTGTAAGTACTTTTTAATTAATAATACTCACTAACATCCAATCCTTAACACTCAGCACTAACCCTTGATTCAATATATTTTCTTTCTGTATTGATTTATCTTCGTGTCCTGTATATTTTCCCAGTCATCAAACATTTACTGACACCTCCCAATATTACCTGAACTACTTAAATTATTATTTGCAACCAGTTCCTGTTTCTGGTAAATGCCAATTTCTTAACCTCAGACAATTGACCTACAATGCACATGAGCATTTTCAACTCTTCCTGAGGATTTTTCCTATCCTGCCAGCCTGACTCTAAACTAAAGATTCAGAATGAGTAAAAAAGGTACAACTGGGTTTAGATTAAAGAATTCTAGATGAAAGTTAAGCACTTGGGAATGAAGAACCAAGTTCTACCTAGATTGTTTTTGCAATTTCTCTAGAATTTATTTCTATGGGGGCAGATTTTTAAAGTGTATTGTCACTTCACAAATATTTATCTTTAATGTAGTTTGCAATTACTGTTGATTTAATTGCTTCATGTATTCAAAGTTTCAAATTTAAGTGAAATTACAAAGCAGCTTGTCACGATTTGATAAACCAATGTAAGATTTTCAGTTTAATTTTCATGTCATAGTACTCTGCCTTCTTTCTTCATTTCCTTTAGGAGAAAGAATTCCCCAATTAGTTATATATACCAAGAAGTAAAGTAACATTACCAAAATGATAACATCAATGCTCCAAAGCATCTCATTACTTTCAAATAGGTCTATACTTTTTGCAAACACAACAGTCTGTATCCATATATTTAAGATAGCAAAGAGTACTACTCAGTCACTTAGATAGATCAAGCCAAAGACAATTGAGAAATAATTGTTTGACTTATGATGTTTTATTTTACAGTTTTCAAGGCACTGTGAAGGAGGTCTTTGCTCCCTATAAATTCTCCATTGTAACATGGCACAACATGCTCCTGGCTTTGATTATGGGGGCCATTCCACTCTGCTAACAAAATCAGTCTTGAGATCTGCCTCAATTCACACCTTTGCAAGAATGAAGTAGATACTCCCACATCTTTCAAGTTCTAGTGGTATCTGTTTTGGCATAAACTATCCAAGTAAGTTAGATTGCTGTTTCTCAACCTTCCCCCCACTACACACACACACACACACACACACACACACACACAGGAGCATGGACATTCACATTTGCATCAGTAAGTGCCCATATTGGTAGTACATATGCATGATTTGAAAAACTCCCTCTGATGATCCCCATAGATCATGCCAACCCTCTTCCACACCTTGACTGAGATCACAAATTTAGACAGGTTTTTGATTAATTTCTGAATAGCAATTCTGTAGCATAGAAATTATCATAAAATAAAAAGTACAATTCACCTTGTAGACAAGTCACAGCTATATCAGGCAAAATAATACATTATAAGAAATGTCAGCCTAATTTGCCCTCTATACATTGATTCACTGTATAAGCTAAGTCCCACATTGTGGATTAAGCGCACACTTGATCCTATGAATTGCATTATCCCATAGACAGTTTACTGAAGCCTTAGGGACCTTTTCAGAAGTTTTATTATGTTGCTTTGTCCATAATCTCAGGAAAATACTTATTTAGCAAATCCAAATATGCTGTGTGAATTGGGAAATATTCATTATTTCAGAGAAATCATACCCATATTTCAGTCTTTTACCTGACTTGGGGGATGACATATTTTATTCCCTCTCACCTTTTGCTGCTGCATTAAGATTTCCTGAGGTCCTCAAATCCTATCATTTGATGATAGGATTGTTATTTCTCTTTGAATTTGTCCCAGGATAGATGAATCATATCATTCTTTTTCTTCTGCTATTTTCACCTGTTTGGTGCTACTGTTAACTGTATTAGTGGAAAGATTATTCTGAGATAAATTATGAAACCCTCTATATCAAGACAAAATAAAACTAGAATACTTGGAGAGTGTACTGTAGGCTTATGACTATACAAGGTGTAATAAGGCTTTGAAAGTAAAAGAAAGTCTTGATCATTGGGTTTTATGAAATAACCAAAAGCCCAGATGACAAGACTTCTGAAAACTTCCTCTTGCACAACCTTCACCCAAAAATTCCTTTGCCTTTTCACTGTTGACAATATTCCCACAATCTCTTTGAATCTTATATGGTGCTTTCAATCTAACTACCAGGATGCTTTATTCCATGATATTTTAAAGGCTTCTAACCATCTGTTCTGTTTGTTGGGTGATTAGTTTTCTCTGTACCCAACACTGCCATGTGCCATGGCTGAAAAAGGTCTGTTATGGTATGGTTAGGAACAACTGAACTGGATAGCAACAACATAGGTACTTATTCTGTTAATAAAAGCTTTGTTTTATTTGTATTTATGAAGGAGATATTTTTTGTGCATTTAATATTATGGGATTGCTAATGACCAAGTGTGGGGGCTTTTACAGGAATTCCTTATTTCAGCAAATCATGTTTACCTCAATACTATAAACATTCGTACTTGAATAGGAACATAAAGTATGGACACCTAAACATCTCCTTACTTTATTTTAGAGACTTGGTATGTTACGTTACTTTAGGTTTCTCCCATCCCTGAATCAATGATGTCTTGATGCCTTAGGATGAATATTCTATATCCTTGGGGCAATATTTATGGAATACATACTAATCTGTGACTTTCAGTAAATACAGATATGTGCAATCTAACATTTCCAGTTGAAAAAATTGCATGACTTGCTTTATTGATAATTATTGCTTTTTTTAAAATAATCTATCACACAAGTCACAGATAAAAATGCAACTGGTACAATTACAAAAGAGAAGGGACATACTTATGGATCCAGGGAACAAAGTTTGACACTCTTGTATAAACTCCAGGAAAGTTTGGTCTTCCACATCCATGTCCCCAGCTAACAATGCCAGTCAAAATCCATTTTCCATCACTTTTTCTTCGACAAGATAAAGGTCCACCCGAGTCTCCCTAAACCAAAAATAATGTAAATATGAAGACATTTGTCTCATGATCAATCATCAAGTTCATCATTAATGTATCTAGCAGATTGTATTCAGAAGTCCCCTTCTGACATGTTTGGTTTGGCTGATGGCTATGCAACCTGGAAACTGTCAAGAAATAATGTGAAATTGTTAATGTCATTGAATAAGTTTAGATATCTTCTTACAATAAAAAGAACTGCTTTCATTTTTAAAAAGAACTTGATTCGTAAAGCTGAGAATAATATTAGAAGACTCTTGCAGGAGAAAATAACTCTCACATACCCCACATGAAGAGTAAGTGGCAGTGGCATTAAAGGCTAACGTTTATTTAGTGTTCCCTATATGCCAAGCACTGTTTTGGATCACTTAATCCTCACAACCACCTTATGGTTATCTTGGAAGGGTGACTTCTATCTCTGGGCCATGCGACTTTGGCAGTTGGCTCATGGCCCCAAGGAAGAAGCAAGAGAAGACTGTTTTGTTAGGCAGGTTCAAGGCAGCATTCCTAAGAGCCACTGTCAGTTTTCATCGACAAAATACTTCCGTTTGAGAGTCCCTTCTGATCTCTCAACTTCAGAAAGCCAGGACTCAAATAATTCAAGATTTAAGCATAATTCCTACAGTATAAATCCTTTAGTATAATGTCTGAGCTCTATTTTTCTATTTTAGGAAGATTGGGAAAGATACAATGTGTTTAGATACAAAGATGAGAAAGCAGTCTAAATTTGCCCCTAGGTCCCACCCCCACAACTTTACACTTGATTAGGTAAATTCTGACAGGTTAAGAAACTGGGCTCTTTATTTTAATTGATACAATACCAGTTCCATTAATAAAAAGTTAGTGCATAACCTTGATGGCTGTGTGGAACAGGGCTTTGTAACTGACCAGCTGCAGGAAACACCTAAAACAACATCTTTAGTGTTACAGAGTCATAGGTTCAAATCCCAGCCCAGATATCTGCACTTGCTAGCTACATGACCTTGGGCAATCTATTTATCCCCTTTGTACCAAATTTCCTCTTCTGTAAAAGGGAAATAAAAGAATGACTTGAATTAATTTATGTAAAGGACTTACCATTGGTGCTTGTTACAAAATAGGGTCTCAAAAGATAGAAATCATTATAATAAGATGAGTTTTGTGGCATCATTGCTGAAGTTGTGGAAAGATAAGGTAACAGTTCCTGCTGTCATCCTTACCCTCTTAATCATCTGTTTATTCTTTGGTGATCATGGACATAGATTTGAAATCATAGGCTCAGAGAAATATCCCCTCCCTTGGAAGGTGACTTCCAACCAAACCCCTTCTGGGGAAGTTGAACAGCTGCCACTGCTAAGGAAATAAGTAGCAATCCTGAAACATAGTGTGCGTGTATGTGTGTCATCTTTTGCTTTGCTTTTTTGTTTCTGGTTATAAGGAAATTGTGGCAGGCATATGAAGGCTGACCTCACCATGCAAATGCCAGAGGAAGATACACAGGGATTACAAATCAATTCTATAAAACTGGTTCTTTCAGCACCTTTCCCTGATCTTAGGCAACTGGATCATAATTAATAGCTCAGATGAGGTAAGGGGAATACCCGCCCTAGTTATTTCCCAGTGTTGCATGAATTAAATGTGAAAGCATTTATGGAAAGCACACATGGAGCAAGAGAAAGGTGGGAGGGCTTACTTTGCAGGCGTCTCTCTTGCCCGACATCACTCCTGCACAGAGCATTCTCGAAGTGATGATCCCGTAGGTGGAAACACAAAGGGTTTGATCAATGAGCTCTATCTCTGCTTGCTGCAAAATAGGGGAGCCTTTATTATCTGGAAAACATGTTGGAGTTGGAAATCACGGTAATGGTAATGACTACATTTCTTTAAGGTTTCATTTGAATAATCAACTCAGATTACCTCCTTTCAACCTCAGAGAAATTCTTGGAGAAGAACTTTATTATTATCTTTATTTTGCTGATGAAGGAAAGGAATCTGGGGAGATAAAAGGACTTGCCCAATGGCATACAGCTAGCAAATACCAACAGGATTCAGACCCAAGATCTGCTTCCATCACCTGAACAACTGTGCCATACTCCCTCACCTCGTATCTCCTGCTTTTAGAAGCACTGTGAGTCAACCATGCTCCTTAAGTTGAGCAGCACAACTGACATATGGAAGTCTCTGAAGAATCATAAAACAACTGTTTTTTAAAAAAATATTTAGGTGTTGATAGACCTTTATGTTATTCATTTATTTATATGTGGTGCTGAGAATCGAACCCAGTGCCTCACACATGCTAGGCAAGCACTCTACCACTGAGCCACAACCCCAGCCCCAAAACAACTGTTTTTATATAGTTCTTTCACTTCCTTTTAAACCTGTCTGGCTAAGATGATTCAGAAACACACATATACAGAGTCATGCTTATGAAGATGTCTCATGATAACTTGGTAGACACTTTCCCTTGTGATATATGATAATGCAATTAAAGCATGTTACATAGTAACCTCTCAGAGTTGTAAGTATTCAAACACCTAGCTGCCTTCTCTCTCAGGACCCTGAGACTTCAGCAAACAAAACAGTGGTGAATAACTACTTCAATAAATGAGGAGAGTGAGCATTGGAGAAGCTGCTCACAGTGAATCTTTAGAGAGTGTCAAAACAAGGATGCAAAGTAAAGATCAAAAATCATAGACATTTTCCTAAATCTTTGGATAGGCTGCAAGGGAATCCCAGATGACTGGGAAATCAAGAGACAGTTCCATCACTAACCTCTGGGGATATATGTATGAAGCTTTGTATTCTTATATTTGGATTCTCCTCACAATATATTAAAAATTAACCATGAGCCGGGCGCGGTGGTGCACGCCTGTAATCCCAGCGACTCAGGAGCTGAGGCAGGAGGATCGCGAGTTCAAAACCAGCCTCAGCAACTTAGCAAGGCTCTAAGCAACTCAGTGAGACCCTGTCTCTAAATAAAATACAAAATAGGGCTGGGGATGTGGCTCAGTGGCCGAGTGCCCCTGAGTTCAACCCCCAGTTCCAAAAAAAAATTAACCATGAATCCTTGTTCATGGAAAATCATGGCAGGATAAACATGCAGGCTTCCCTACATACTTCCTGATTTCTGTACATATTGGAAAATGATGGCTTTTTCTGGATGGAAGAAGTGCAAAAAGGTATCCCCTCTGAGTGGATCAATTCTAGGTTGGTGTAATGCAATGCCCAAGCCTGAATTTGCTAAGGGTAGGCTGGATTTCGTTCTTCACTTTCATCCTTTGGCCCACAGTCCTGGTGCAGGACATACCTGCATAATCTTCTTCATAGTTGAGTTGACAGTGGGGTATGCATACATAAAGTTCCTCTCCTTTATGAAAATGATTCACATCTTGGGATAAAAAGGGAAGCTAAGGAGGAATTGTTCTTGTCTAGTGGAACTAGTGGAAATTCTAGCATCCCTTCAGAGTTTGAAAAGAGCCCCTAATACCTAGTCAATTCTGCTTTGTTTATAGGATCCCTCCATCTCCCTGCTTCTTTTTGAGCAGGTGGAAAGAATCATAAGACAGGGATAAAAATAGTCTCCTCCAACCCAACCTTTCCGAGTTGTTGGGAGGCCCAAAGAGGACGAGAGA
Source organism: Glaucomys volans (assembly GCA_020662805.1). Taxonomy (NCBI): domain Eukaryota; kingdom Metazoa; phylum Chordata; class Mammalia; order Rodentia; family Sciuridae; genus Glaucomys; species Glaucomys volans. The sequence continues at coordinate 463,823 of JAJEJO010001380.1, read as the reverse complement.
CACAGATCCTCTCTGGGAATCCCAAAGCACGACATCAGCACAAATTACTCTCATCCAAGTGAAAGGCCAAGCCCATTCATTCACACACGGACCTGCCTCATGCCTTCGCCCCCAGCCGGTAACCCAGCACTTCTCCCCACTGCGCACTTTCTGGCCAGCAGGAGGAATGCAGATTGGCTGAATGAGCTGTTTCAGGGTCTCAGGCCAGGCGACACTGAGCTGCAGCAAAGCAATATCATAGTCGAAGGTCTGACTGTTGTAGTACTCGTGGACCACAATCCTTCTCACTGGGGAGATAAACTTGGCATTCCCCTGCACATACATGCCAAGGTGAGCGGTCCATGGAGTGGGGTCTGACAGCCTGGTAGAGAAGGAATGAAGCGCAACGTTAGCAGTCTAAAGAGTCATATACAGTTTGGAAACAAGCACTCTACAAAGAGATGAGGCTGAGGAAAGGAGGCCCTGACTTCAGCAGCTGTGTCTTAGCCCCTGACTCTGTCTAGGAGCCTGGCAAGAAGTACAACTTCTCTGCGCCTCCTTGGTGTAAAACCAGAGATTAAAAACAAACAACAACAACAAAAACTGTCCCAGGAGTGGACAATTATGACTATGTTCCAGAAAGTTCTCTCAACAACATTCTAAGGTAATGCCTGGAAATTTTCTTGCCACTGGTACGTCACAAGCCACACACAGGTCAAGAATGTTGATAACTAGAATTAATTTGTTAAATTCTTCCTCGTCATGCTAACAATGGTATCTAATGGAGACAAACAGGGCCAGTAAAATGGTGATCTGGGAGCTCTTCTACCAAATTCAAATGATACTAATACCAAGACAGATTAGAAAATGAAGTGTTAGCCAGTGTAACTCCACATCATGTACAACCAAAAGAATGGAAAGCTATACTCCATGCACATGGAATATATCAAAATATATTCTATTCTCATACATAACTAAAAAACATTTAAAAAGTTAATGTAAAAAAAAAAAGGTGTTTTAAGCAGAATTTCAGTAAAATTCCTTCTTGCAAGCTACCAGAAGCTTCATAGCTCACTGCTTTAGCTGCTTAAGTATGCCAGTCACAGGGACACCAAACTCTACCCGGTGATCAGTCCTTCCAGAATTCTAATGTTGACCCTGCTCCCACCCTGGCCTTGCACAAGTCAGAGGGGCTTGTGGTCTCCATGTGTGGCTTTGATCTCACCCTGAGGCAGCCAGAGAGAAGTGCAAGGTGAAGAGAATATGGAAATTTTTGGAAAAAAATAAGGACACAGCGGTTTCACGGCATTTAAGACTAATGATCAGAGGTGAAGCTATTTCAGTAATTAACATGAATCCTATAATTTATTGGAAAAGTAAACACTTAAATTGTATAACTTCATTGAAATCACTTAAAATTCAGAATAAGAAATAAATGATATTATCAGGGGTCTAATAGATTTAACTAAGTTTACCTTTTTTTTTTTTTTTTTTTTGATCCGGGGATTGAACTCAGAGGCACTGGGCCACTGAACCACACCCCCAGCCCTACTTTATATTTTATTTAGAGAAAGGGTCTCACTGAGTTGCTTAGGGCCTCACTAAATTGCTGAGGCTGGCTTTGAACTCACGATCCTCCTGCCTCAGCTTCCAGAGTCACTGGGATTACAGGCATGCTCCACTGCGCCCCGCTTAAGTGAGATCACTTTTTAAGCTTCCCTTTCACCCTGAGCTGAAAGAGCATCTGTCCCATAATAATCCCATTGGCAAAAGCAGACAGAGCACTTCCAACGCCAACCCTAACAGACCTTCCCAGGATCACCCCAATCCAAACAGGAATCCCCATACTCCAGCCACCCTCCTCCACATTCTCCACAACTCCTTAGGTCTGCCCATCTGACTTGAAAGCCCTCTCTATTTCCTCAGTCTGGTAAAAGCTATTCATTCCTGATGTTTCCTTTGTGTTCTTTGTTTAAAAAACATTAAAAAGTGTTTGACACTTAACTGATGCCCCCCAACCACCACCAAAACAGAGGTATGGTCTGTAGTCAGAGTGTGCCACTCAAGAGTATGGGTTGGGATGCCCTACCTGTTTCCATGGAAACAGTGGGCTGCAGAGAGAAGCCACTCCCTGGAGATGACGGAGGCACCACAGTAGGCAGATCCAACAAAGTGGAGGCTGACCTGCCATGGCCAAGCCCCCTCCTGGGAGTCAGTGCCCCCGATGACTCGGTGGAGAGTGGAGGAACTCCTGCTACAGCCTTGGGTAGAGGAAGGGTCACATGATTTAAAGGCATACTTGAAGAAAAACTGGATATTAGGTCAGGTTCAGTGCTGGGTTGGGAACTGACTCATCAAGTAAGCAATTTAAAATCGCCTGCTTATCTAGAGAAGGATTTTATGGGTCTGTCTGAAACCAGCACCAACCAATTACTCCTTCCCTCCTGAAAACAAGCCCTGAAGGAAGTCTCCATACAGTAATGCCCACGAGGGCAGAGGGATCCATAGCAACAGCTGCACTGATGCAAACAGCAGCCCATGGTGTTAGCTTGCTAGATGGAGAGGAAAAGGTAAGTTCTGATATAACAGAATTGAGAATGTCTTTGAAGTTGTGCTGATCTAAGAGAAAAATTTGTAAATCTAGGATAAATTAAAACTTAAGGAAAACTAGTTACCAGAGCAATTACTTTTAGTGTAATTTACTTTTAGTGTAAATAGTATTGATAATGGTGTTTGAGTAACATGTTGCCACATGGCCCATTAGAAGCCACATGACTAAAAAGAACAGATGGCAGAGAACAGTTAGTAGGTCTTGGACAAACAAAGATCCACCAATTGATATTGTTCACAATGTAAGGCATAACCGAAAGTCCTCCAGAATCCTACTCTTTCATTTGTCACAGGTCATTTTATTTAAGATCTTCTTCCTTGATTCATGTTACTAGGAATGGAAAGCTCTCTTTAGAAACATCAAGTGCACTGATGCTTATTATCAAGAAAGAAGATGGAATAAAACTCTAGAATTTTTATTTCAGAGGAAGAATTCCAGATTCAGCTCACCACTATTTACTATGATTTCCTGGTCTGTGGTAACATCTGCCAGGGGAATTACATGAGGAAGAGAATAAAAATGGAAAATGAGGAAACCAAGTGGGAAGACAGGAATCAAAAGAGACAGCTTTCTACTCACTGCAGCCGTCTTCATCACTTCCGTCTGGACAATCCACAATCCCATCGCATTTTGCATTTTGTTTCCTAAAGCAAATATCATTGCCACACTTAAAAGTTCTGTTGGTGCATGGAATGCCTAAAAATGAACCAGAGAAGCAGCAGTTTTTTCCTAGTGAGAAAAAGATCTGAGTAAATGACACTGATCTTTGCAAAAGATGGATTAGCCACAAAATTGCTATTTGCTGCTCTGGTAAAAACTAGCAGAGAGAAATAGAGCAAACACACAGTGACCTTTCAGAGCCACTGGAAGGCAGGCGGGCAAGCACTTCAGCTGAGAGTCAATCCACTGCCTGGCCTTTCTTCCACTGTAGGTGAGATGCAAAGGAGTTGGCCATATAAGTGCCTTGAGGCCACAACCTCTTTGTTATTGTGTCTTAACCCCCAGGAAAGTCTTTGAACATAGATCACTACCACATTCAGTTCTTCTGTATCATCAAAGAAAAGAAAAATGGACACATGGTGTGAATTCCCACACATTTGTTCACAACTCTGGAGGTCTGCATTTCTGTAGTGATTAGAATAGAGGGTGTCCCTTCATGGTCTCTGGCAAGTTCCTCTATATCAGGTCCTCAGTATCCCACAACTTAAGTAGCATTAAAAGCAAGTAAGCAGCTGAGTCCAGTGGTACACGCCTGTAATCCCAGTGACTTGGGAGACAGAGGCAGGAGGATTGCAAGTTCAAAGCCAGACTCAGCAACTTAGTGAGGCCCTAAGTAACTTAGAGATAACCTGTCTCAAAATAAAAATAAATTTAAAAAAAAAGGACTGTGGCTCATTGGTTAAGCACCTCTGGTTTCAATCCATAGATGGGGGAGGGGACAAGTAAGCAATGAAACTCTGCCAGTATTCACACACACACACACACACACACACACACACCCCACAAGTCCACCTCCATTACAATGACCAACAGACTTATTTTGTCTAGGACTGAGGGGATTCCCCAGACAAGGGATTTTCAGTGCTAAATGTGGGAAAGTTCTGGGGAAACTGGGACTAATGATTGCCCTAACTCAGCAAAGGTATTTTGATTCCGACTTAGAAGTGTTCTATAGGAAGCACAACAGCACAGTGGTCCCTTCTCACTTCGAGTGCAGTTCTGCTCATCCTGGCCATTCTCACAGTCCTTGAAGCCATCGCAGACCAGAGGGCTGTGCTGCCTGGAGGAGCTGGCATTGCAGGCAGGTTTAATAGGCACTGGAATGAGAAAAGAGAGAAGGCTTGTGAGCCTGGGACATCAGCTGCCTTCTCTGATGACCAGGAGTGCCCCTCTACAAGGACAAAATATTAAGATGACAAACTAGAGAGTGTATTTTCCTCAATACCAGCACCTTCATGAGGAAAATCTGTTGTTTAAACAATGGAGCAAATCCTAGCAATTGAGTTTTTCAGATCTGATTTTTGCAATTGTGTAGATGTATTGAACTCTGGTGGTTTGTTTATTTGATTACAATTAAATGCATCTGAAGTAATCTATTTTCAGAAAAATAAATATTGTAAGCTGTTATCTAAATTGAACTTGTCTCCCCTCCTAATGAAAGTGGAAATGTACTGAAATTATCTTATTCATCTCTGTACCCCAGGCCCCTGACCACATAGTAGGAGTTCAATAAGGTTTTGTTGAATGAATTAATGAATGTGAGATCTTAGAGGACAATAGATTTGTGGACAAGAGTTTCCTGTGTGCAAGGAAACTCTTCTTAAGATGATTTTATCCTGAGAGATCCATTTCCTCAATTAGGAAATGCAGAAAAAAAATATATCATATTCCTCCTTTTTCGAATATTGTCTTTAGACCAAAGGCAGGTATAGTATTTTAGCAGGCACTTTCAGAAATTGTGGTTCCTCAAACATTTCTGACAACAGACCACACATCTACCCTCAAGTTGTGAAAGAAGCCTTACTGGGAAAGGTCACTCATTTCAATTGGGCTTCTGTTTGTTTGCTTGTTTTGTGGGGCATCAGTTGTGTGTCAAATACTTTTTTAAAGGTACTATTGATACAAAAAAGAAAGAACACAAAGGAAACCTCAAGAATGAGAAGCTTTTACTAGACAGAGGAAATAAAGAGAGGACTTGCAAATCACATGGGCAAAGCTAAGGGTCAGTATGGAGAATGTGGAAAGGGCCATTGGAGGATTTGTGTGGGTGGAGTATGGGGATCCCTATTTAGATTGAGGGGAGCCTATGAAGGTCTGTCAGGGTTGGCATTGGAGGGGTTGCCTGTCTTTGCCAATGGAATTATTATGGGACAGATTACCCTGGCTTAATTATGACCAATGTGATGTCAATACAAACTGTGTAGGTTAAAGACAACAACAACAACAACAAAAACTATCATTCACAAACACCTGTGCTCCATAAAGGACAATACTGAGTTTACTTCTTTGCAGATTCTGAGCTTCTCTCATGATAAAGATCTGTGACTTCAAACAGGATTGTTGTGTTTAAGATTGTGGTGAATGAAGCTATTAGTCACAGATCTTCACTCCCTGTGGTCATATTAATACAACCCATCCTTGCCATGACCCCAGATATGAGAGTAAATTCCCTGCACCTTGACTTTGGTCTCAGCTATGTGACCTGTTTTGAACCATGAACTACATAGGAGTGATGGGGTGCCAATTCCATCTCTGGGGTGCCTTCAGAGAAACCAAATGTTTCTGCTCACTCCTCCTTTGCTTCTGTCACTATCAATGCTACCCATGACTCAATGAGGAAAAGAATCATAAAGAATAGACTTGATTCTGACCTGTGAAGAACCAAGCTCAGGATGACTCAGTGCTTGAAGCAAAGTCACCAAACTGAGCTCAACCTAGATCAGACATATCCAAGATAACATATGGATATAAGATCAAGAATACATTATTGGGGCTGGGGATGTGGCTCAATAAACCTTGTCTAGTTTGCATGAGGCCCTGGGTTTGATCCCCAACACTGCAAAATGGAAAAAAAAGAAAGCATGACAGAAGAAGAAGGAGGAGGAAAAGAAGGAAGAGAAGGGAGGACAGGAAAAGGAGGAATTATAGTTTTAAGTCACTGAGTTTTGGCATAGTTCGTTAGGTAGTGATAGATAACACTATCTACACTACAAAGACCGGAGGTGTACACTAGCAACAATGGTCCCGACAAGCTACTTACGAGAAAGTCATATTCCAAGCCTGAATACCCACCACAGAAAAGTTCATCACTTTCATCAAAGCAGTCATTTACTCCATCACAGCGCTGGGCCTGAGGGACACACAAACCAGAGGAGCATCTAAAAGATCCAACAGGACAAGCTATAAGCAATAAAAAATAGAAAATGTCACATGGGTCCTGAAAAATCACCAGACCACATTAGCAAAGAAACACGAAGCTATAAGTGATTAGGGGTTTGACAAGTAGCAAGAGTAATTATATAATATTTCCATCTAATCAAGGCTATAGGTAATGACAAGCCAAAAAAGTAGAACTTTTTTTTTTTTTCAAAAAAGTTGAACAGGAGGTCTGAGTAACCATTGCATCCAAGCCACCTTCACAATCAAACCTCTATCTCCACAGCCTTCACTTGGCTCTACAGCATCATCATAGGCTTGAAGAATGGGAAAGCTGGAAGACACCTACTAGAGGCCAGGATTCTTAATGTGTAGTCTTTAAGACTCCCTGGGGTGTTACAAACAGGATGTTGCTTTCTCCAAACTGTCTGTGATCAGAAGCATTGTTCTGCATCTTTGATTGCATTTTCAAGGGGTCTCTGTTCCAAAATACATGAGTAACCACCGATCTCATCAAGCTGGACCTAGAGAGATTAGTGTCTGGCCTCAAAAACCAGGACTCTTGCCTCCTTCCTCACTATTCACTACACTTCCTTTTCTACCAGGCTGCTCATCAGAGATCCACTCCCTCTATGGGCTTAAATGACATCCTAAGCTTATAGATAAATACTGCTGAAATAATAAATTATTCCTCCCTTGTGCAAAAGAATGGGGAGAGAGTACATAATAGGTCCACCACTGTCTGAATGGCATGTGGTGGAGTGGGTGAGTCAGGGGAATAGTCATGGTTTGAAGAGATAGTTAAAAATGAGATGGCTGGCTCTTTCTGAGTCCCTGCTGGACTGTAGTATTCTGAGTGCAATATTCCAAATGCAGAAGCAGGGATATTGGGAACTGGCAGAGAACGACATGGTCTAAGGTTGTTTTGCTCATGTCATATCTTTATAGGTTCCTTAGTGAATAACTTTTATACTTCCCCTTTTTAAATGGGTCTAGAATTTCTTGAACTAGTCATTATGTACACTCCATAGCTCCAATGACTTCTCTCAAATGTTGCCTTTTCTATTAGCCACTTCCTGGCCACTGTTCCAGCAGTTTCCATTTGAATTTCAAGTTCAACCTTCTGAGCACTGACATTTGAATCCTTCCAACCAGACAGCTCCCCATGTGCATCATAGACCAAAATGAATTAAAACTATTGATCTTGGGTTGTCTATGTGTTGATATGAACATTATTTTTACAAGGAATCATGGCTAGCAAGAAAAATAAAAAACCAAAAAGGGGACTGGTCCTGTATTTCAGGAATGATATAAGAAGTTATGTTTCAATTATAAATCAGTAATGTCAGAAATATTAAATGATTTCTCTACAATTTAAAGTAGTAATACATAATTTACATGTTATTTACTATCTTTGTATTCTATATGTATTATTCATTTTTAAAAACACATACATAAAAGAAAATAACAAAAATAAAGCAGAGCTCATTCCTGAAATATTTGAGGTTAAGAGTTATAAAGCATTTAAAGCATTGACACCATACAATGACTTTTTTTTTTTCTTTTTTCTTTTGGTACTGGGGATTGAGGGTTGAACCCAGGGGCACTTAACCACTGTGCCACATCCCCAGCCCTTCCCCCACCGCCCAGAAGGGTCTCACCAAGATGCTTAGAGCTTCTCTAATTACTGAGGCTGGCCTCAAATTTGTGATCCTTCTGCCTTAGCCTCCCAAGTTGCTGAATTACAGGCATGTGCCACCATGCCTAGCTTATCACGTAATGACTTACAGAGGTTTTCTAAGGATCTCGCTGATAACCAAGCTTACGTTGACTGATGTTGTAACTGCCGTATTCTACCAACAGTGGCTTGTCCGAAAGCCTTGAACTGCACTGGAACTGAATGTGAATCAGAGGGCTGGGCACTCGAAAAATAGTATGGTGATCCATGTAGGTGCCGCAGTACCTGAGGAGACAGGAGTTGGAGAGGACATGCAGCGTGAGGTTTCACCCACTGGCTTCCTGTTGACAGTGAGTTCACCAGTAGTGTGATCATTTGGATTTCATGAGCAGAAATGCACTAACAGTAGTATCCATCCTGTGCTATGTGATGGCGATCTAGTAACTTCTCAATTTTATCTTCTGCTAAACAGAGCAGTAATAGTACTGTCAACCTAATCTTTTCCTCACCAACACCCACAAGCATAACTATGGGTTTAATTCTTCTAGGCCTCTCTCCTTTTTTAGTGAAAAAACAACAAACAAAAAAAAGTGAAACAAGAATTGCCTGCCTTTGCCCATAGACCTCTCTGCAGAGTGGAATCTCTGAGTTCAGGTTGAAAATATGCAAGGAACTTCATCAACACTTGAAGGAAAAGACAACATTATTTCAATTTAAATTGAAATATGACATGCATCTCTGGGTTTGTCCTTGGTAGAATTTTAATGAAGTAATGTCTCTACATAACATTTCTCTCACTTGATTTTTTTTTCTTACCTCTCATCACCTAATGCCACCGAGGTTCCTAGAATTTTGGGAAAATGTCCCTCTGATTAGTAATTCTTGCTACATGAGTACCATGGGCAATGGAGTATGAACATTATTATACGGCAGGTCCATGAGAAGTTAGGTAAGCCACGGCCCTGTGTGGGCAAGGCTTTTTCCAATGTGCAACCTATAGGGCCTCCATGGGAGACAGGGAGCAGGCACAAGACTCGGGGGTGACATTGTCCCCTGTAACCTGTGAATGCCAATCACTTTAGGCCCTCAAATCTCTTGGGAACCACACGTGTCCCATGAATCAAACCCTGGCATTCTAAAGCACAGGTAATCTGTGATTTTAAAGCCTGAAGGAAGAAAGCATTCTCACATCATTCAGGAAGAGTCTCTTGCAATTGGCTGAAGTTCAGGAACTGATGGCATGATAAGCCAGTTCCTGTTATATAAGGAAAGATAGCAGGGGTAGGTGGCCACCTGGCCAAGTAGAAGCCAGGTCTGAGAGGCTCCTGAAAGCAGAACCAAGCTCTTGGCTACACTAATTGATCATCTTGAGATTGGCACCCTGTGCCTAAAGACATGAAGTAATCTGTGTGTGCTCTCTGTTAACATCTAGAGTTTTCTTGCAAAGGTGAGTCCCGCTCAGGCATCATAGGGGAATTAAGAAGGATGTTTGCCTCCATGGTTTGACTGGAGTTTGAAAGGAAAGCCTATGCAATGGAACATGATGGGGGTTTAGATAATGAGAGCTTAAAAAGTGAGAGATTGGAGAGTCAATTTATGTATCCAGACATATAACGAGTCAGGGAACGGAGACATAAATGAAATAATTTGTTAAAGTTCAAAAGCAAGTAAGTAGAACCAAGATTTGAACACAATCTGCCTGAGGCTAAACTCTAGTGCTTTCTAGAACATCCAAAGGCCATCCCCTCAGACTTTGCTCTGCTTTCCTTCTCCCCAGACTTCCTTCTTGTAGGAAGGGGTCTTGTAGACCCCTTCTTATTTCTTTGGGGTTATTTTCTCTGAACTGTTTGAAGAAATCCTTAGTCTTTCCCCATTCAGTATTACTACTCTTTCCACTTTTCCCTTTACAGCCCCAATTCCCTTAGGCTAACTTCTCAGCAAGGGGTCTTATTAATTCAATTAGAGCCTTCTCTTTCTGGATGAGGAGGAAGGAAAAGGAAAGGGCTGGCATTTTAAATACTGAAGGTACAACTAGCATGAAATGAATCTGATAGGATTTCAGCCAGCCTACAGACTATAGGAAGAACTGGTCAATCAGGAGAAGCATTGGGGCAGAGTGCATTTCTAGTATTACCTGGGAGAAGACCCAGCTCCTACTTGTAGCAACAGTACCCTAATTGTTTTTGCTGTGACTTAGGAGAAAAAAAAATAATATCTCTTATTCAAAGCACAGTTTAGTCATAGGCTCATGATACAAAAGATTTGTAAAGATTTGTGTTCTGGATCTCTATTTTTCTTAAGTACCAAAATGTAGTATCTGTGAAGCCTTGGGGCATATTCTATAGTGTTTATTCATCAAGTATAATTTTCAAAGAAATCTCATTATTTATATTAATATAGATAATATCTTTGATGTGTTGTATGCATTATGTCCTTGAATACTTGCCAAAACAACAAGGTCTTATTGAGAATTATCATCTTATTTTACAAACTGAAAATCAAAGATGTGAAGTAATTTGTCCTAGTTAAAATAGTCATTAAATGACAAAGATAGAATTTGAAGCCGGGTCTCCTGTATCCAACGGAATAACTCTTGATTCAATTACACTCCCCAAAAGAATACTGGTTACATTTTAAAAATGAATACAAGAACATCTTTGAATCTGACAGGGCCTATTCCAATGAAGACAGGACCAATGACTATTTTGCAAGTTATCTGTCTAAAGAAACTGAAAAAAGGTTGTTTAGGAAAGGCACTTAGAAAGGGAAGGTTTCATTTATGAAATAATAGTGAGCAAAAAATTACTAGGCAAATCCTTCAACCTCACAGGATGCTTCTCAAAAAAGTGAGATGAGAAGCCATTCTACTGCCAACACAGGGCCTGTATTTTGAATGCTAGTTCAATTGAATGGCTATTAAATACCTATTATGGTTTCAGAAGCAAATAAACAACACTAACAAGTAAGGAACAAATTCAGAGTGAGTGTGAGGAGCCAGGAGTGTAGCTCAGAGAGAGCGTACACGTAGCTTGCACAAGGACCAGGGTTCAATCCCCAGCCCCTGGGGGAAGATGACTGAGTGGGGACTACTAGGCTGGTTCAAGAAGCCCAAGCACCTACGTCTCTGTCAGATTTTTTTTTTTTCCAACCCATTTCTCAGCCTTCGGATTCAGCCTCTATGATCACAAAGAATTGGCTAACTTTTGTACCACCAGTACCCCTATTTATTATTCTACGTTTTATTCGCAAAATACTTTCGTAAAGCATGTACTATACACACCCAAAGCATGCACAGAGCAGAGGTAAGCCCTGTCTTTAGATCAACTTTGCCCTGAATCCTGCCTACTCAGGAGCTGAGTAGCTCTGTGAAAATTTCTTCAGTCTCTGTTTCTCAGTTGCCCTCTGTCCACAGTGAAGTGGAAACTCTTTGGGGACAGAGGCCACCAGCGTTTCACCAGATTCCTCATGTATGAAAATCACTTACATGTGCTCGTTAATTTCCCACCATCCATGCTCACAGCCTTTCATGCTCTTCTTGGTGATTGAATAGTTATGGAATTTCAGGGCTATGCCAAGAGTTGACAGAGGGGTCTATGAAAAACAAACATCAAGTCAAAAACTGCTTCAGGTGAACGACGGGTCTCAGGCTAACATTTCCTTGCCGACTCAGTGCTTATCCCTTGCCTTGTATTGGGGGTGTTCTACTTCTGTGAGCTGTGGCCCCTGATGCAGTAGACCAGCTCCCCTGAACAACCAGGTTGAGGGGGAGTGCCTGTGGGGAACCAAGTGGACAGTCAGTTACTCAAGGAGCAGCTGCTGGGCCCAGCTGAGGTGGGACATGGCAGGCAGCAGCATCTCTGGGTTTCAGCTTGCTTCTGTTGGATGAGCTCACTTTTGCAAACATTCACCAGTTCATGAGCATAAGGAATGTCCTCTGTTGGTGAAAACAATGATGTGGTTTATTTAAAGCTTCATTCAGATTTTTTAGATAAAGGAGAAATGAATCAGCATCCTCTTCATACTACCTGGGTATTCCTGAAGACTGTCACTGAATCATCCTGGGTGTTTTCTGAAAAGGTCAAAGGAGCCAGAGCTGCTGTGCACGTATGCACTACTCCACCATGCAATTGGCCTTTTTATTGCCCTGTGTGGTGTGCACGCACCTCACGTCTGATACACCAATGTTTTAGTTTTCACTTTCACTTTGACCCAGGAATTATGGAAGAGAAGATTTTTATATTTCCAGAGAGTTGAATTTTGGCTCACCCATTTTCAAGGTTTCTAATTCCATCTTACTTAGATGAAATATTATGGTTTATATTGTTTTAAATTTTTTTTATTTTCTTAAGGATTTGATTTTGATCAAATTCTGAATGTTCCATGGTCCCTCTGCTAATTTTTACTGCCAAACTCACCAGTATGGTTTAATAGCCTCTTTTGCCCTATTTGCTCTGAACCAAGAGTGAATTAAAATCTCTTATTTAAGCCTTGCCCACTTCTCTTTGTCTTTCCTATACTTCTTGGTTTGTGTGTCTTAATGCTATATTATTTACTGCACAAATAGTTGTCATAATTAGATTTTGTGGATCACCTTTTTTATTATTCCACGTTGCCCTTCATCTCTAACTTTCAAACCAGGGATGTTGTGGCCCTGGTTTCAGTGTTGCCAGGTACTAAGAATGAACACTGTTTTCTTTTTACTTATGTATGCCTGGTATGATCTTGTCTATCCTTTCTGTTCAGCTTTTTGGAGTCTTTTTTTAAAATTTATTTTGCCTTTTGAAAATAACCAAGTTAAGTTTTAGATAGTACTTTGCAATTCAATCCTACTGTCTTTTTTTTTTTCTTTAGATGAATTTTATCCACTGACATTTATTACTGTAACAGAGAGTTTGAGTCATGCCATTATTTCGTGTTTTTCTTTCATGAGTGTGCATGCACGTCTGTGCATGTGCATCTGTCTTTTTGTTGAAGTACACTTAACTGCAGGAAGCCTCCCTTCACCTCCTACATTTGAGAGGGAGTGAATCAGGCACTTTGTTGTTCTCAGTTAAACACAACAATCCTGTTAGGCAAAGAAGGTTGATTTCCATTTTATAGAAGCAGAAATAATAAATAAACCCACATGAATAATCAAAGATGAGTAATTTTCCCAAGGTTAAAAAAAGCAGATCAAAGATTCAAACCAGTTCAACATTTCTTTGAGGGTCACTCTGTTCACAGTCTCTCAAGCTCTAGGAAACCAATATGGGGGACACAAGAGGAACAGGATTGTCTCATGTTCACCAAAAGCCCAGGGCTCGTGAGAACACATGTCAAACTTTGTCCAGCTTTATTATTTGTTTATTCACACACAAAAAAATGCAAGTTGACAGATCATAAGTATATTAAATAACTGGTGTAGTATCTGCATGTCACCTAGCCAAATCCAACATTATACTTTAAATCATCTCTAGATTACTTATAATACCTAATGCTATGTAAACACTATGTAAATAAGTAATATTATACTATACTGTTTAGAGAATAATGACCAGGATTAAGTCTGTTCATGGTCAGTAAAGATGTGGATTCTGTCTGCCATCGGTCGAATCCACAGATCTGAATCCAGACAAGGCTGTTCACTGCGTACGTTATTTGTTTGTTTGTTACCTATCTCCCCTATTGAAAGGTAGGCTCCACGAGAGCAGAACTTTTCAAAATTTTTATTGAGTTTCATAAGTCTCAGAGTTTAGAATAGTGCCTGAGAACCTGATCCATAGGAGTCATTCAATAATATATTGACAAATGCAAACTACATATACTTAACCATTTACATCTAATTACCATGCTACACAAAAATGATTTTATATACACTGACTGAACAAAGGTGACACTTTGCCCTGTCTCCATGATACTATGACAGGAAAAAGAAAAATAGATTTTTTTTAAGATTTAAAAAAGATTGGGGGAAAAAATTTAAAAAGCAATGCCCCATCTAGCACTATAGGAGAGATGCATATACTTAATATAAATTTGTTGTTTGGTTTGCTTACACAACTGAAATCTATATTGCCTAACGTAATTTTTATTTCTATAAATTCCTATCTTGATGAAGTAATTCATAATTGCTACATGAGCTCTGTTGTAATAAAATAATTGTTTGATCCTGCAATCATACCTTTGCATTTTTAACACAAATAAACAAAATAAATTGGAAAAATAACCTACATCTGTTAAGAGAACTTACTTTGTAAAAAGAGGGTTGAAATTATAGGAAAATTTCTAGATAATATGTTTCAGTAAGGTTAAATTGTATAAAATTAAGTGATATTATTTTGTAATTTAAAAATAAAGGTAATGGCATTCTATTAAAAATAGGATAAGAATATTTTTCTAACATAGTGGCAAACTAGGCTACCTGAAATTTCCAGGTACACTTGCATTTCGGAGGATAGTAGCTTGGGTAGTATGGACTTGAAATCTTCCCTTCGAAGCCAGTGGTTTCTTTGACCAACACTGTGTTTTCACACTCTGAAAAAGATGTCCACACACAGTGACCTGCAGCTGTGAAGCTGTGGGAAAACATGCTACATGCATTTATCTAATTACAAAGGCACACTTCCTTGATTAAAATTTGGCATATTTTTTGAACTCTTTTTTTTTTTTTTAAAGAAATAGCACCCCACAGGATTAACTAAGATACTTGTTCTCAAATTCCAAATTCCATGTTTTTTGCCCAATCCTACATTTTGGCTTCATATCTGAAGGTTGCTGTTACTTTCTTTAAGAACGTAATTCTGGAATTGGAGATGCCCTCAGCAGCAGCAGCAGCCCCTCCTAAGAAGCCAGGGTTTCATTCCACCTACTGGCCTCCTCCAAGCTCTAAAGGGTAATACTTCCAACATCTTTTCTTTGCTACCCCAGCCATAAGGGAGGTGGTTCCTTCCAGAGTGTTTTACCTCCATGATACCTTTCAAATTTTCTTGTGTCCTTTTTGCCTTTTGAGTAGCCTAATTAACAGCTTTATGCCAAGTTAACAGTTCGCTCTGTCCTCTCTTCTGACTGGGCCCCAAGTCAGAGTTCCTGACTAATGCAATTAGCACTATAACAGCCTCAGGAGAGATAAGACAGTTCAAAACAAATGTTTCCAAAAGCAACTTTTTTTTTTTTCAGCACTTACTTTGTTCTGGAATGACCTCAAAATATGCCCGGATTCCTGATAACCTCCGTATATAAGGAGACTTAAGTGTCACCAACATGAGATTGTTTGTAGAAACAAATGACATCAGTGTTTTTGTGGGTTCACATATTCTGAAACCAGATAGCAAAACAAAAATACATGAATAGCAGATATGGAGGAGTGGGACTCCACCCAACAGTAATTGCACACATTTCCAGAGTCATTCACAGGTTTCTTGTGAATTAGTCTCTGCCAGGCAGGTCTTTGTTAACCAGAGACCACAGAACACTACAGATGGAACAAAGCTGAAAAAGATACAGAAATGTTTGTCCAAGAACTACCACCAAAGAATTCTCCTGGATGGCCCTCCCTGGGCTGTCCTTGAGAATGACTTGGTAGAAAGGCAGTGTGTATATAGGCTGCAGTCATGGGCTCTGCACTGGGAAACTGGATTCAGAACAGCTCCATCGACTAACTGGATGAAAGATGCCAGGCAATCAAGCAACCAGATCTATGTGTGCACCATTTTTCCTTCCATGAAATAGTATTCATAATAATAGTATATTCCTCATAGCACTGTGCTGAGAAGTGGAAGAGATAATAACCAAAAATATTTGGAAGGTGAAAAAAAACTAACAATGATTGAGGGATGAGAGCCAGTGGCAAACTTATCCTTGCATAGTGTTTGCATTTCTAATACAAACAGTCGTTATCAAAATATAAATACTAATACATACATAAAGCATTGAGACACACACTTTTTTTTAAAATAAGACAATCATGTACCTGTTTAACCAGTGAGTAATAAGTAAGAATTTCTTAATAAAATTTGTCATTATTACTTTTTCAAATATTAAGTACCCTTAAGCAGGTGTCTACCATGAAGTGAAAAATATTAGGATAGGGATAAGTACATGGATATATAATTATAAACATATTAACTAAAGGGTTTATGCTAAAATGTAACAAATTTGTTCTGGGTAATGAGATCATAAAGTAGTTGATATTATTTTCTCTAATTTTTTTTTACAATGAACTTCTGGAATAAGAAAAAAGTTTTCATTTACTAGCTATGAATCGTTATAGGACATCTATTGTCACACACCACTTAAATAGTAGACTTCAATATTATTGCAATAAAAGTAAAATTAAACAAAACATTTTATATTTTAGATGCACTGACTGAAGTTCTTGCTTGTTTTGAGAGTCTGGTGTGCTACAAGTAATAAACAAACATTGAGTCTGATAGACTCTAACAAGGACACTAAACTATCAGGAATCCTAAACAGAATGCAGGTCAGTCTTTGACTTCATGAGTCTACACTAAAATGTTCTTTGTAAAAATCCCAGGGGAGCCCATATAAACAGAATTGTGGAAAATCTTTCATCTTTTTGCCTGCCAACAAGAGTGCCTTCATTAAAGAGAGAGAGAGAGAGAGAGAGAGAGAGAGAGAGAGAGCCTGTGTGATACCTGTACAAGATGGTGCTCCGAATTGGCAAGAGGGAGTCATAAATGGTCAGGGAGTCAGTGACACAGTTGTCAGCTTCGAGTTGGATAGACTCAATTGAGAGACGAATCAGACAGCCCACTATGGCCACCAGCTTGAAATGACACATCAGCCTCCCTGAGGTCGCAGAAATCTCCAGGGGGTAGCGGAGAGACAGATGATCTGCATACACATCCTGAGAGCAGCCTTTGTCTGTGGAGATAATACTTTCCTTCTTTCTGTTCCTTTTCTTTCTTTCTCTCTTTCTTTCTTTCTTTTTATTTGTTTTTTAGAAATGACTTTTCTAGAAATGTTTATAGAAGAATAAAGAGCAAAAGAGATCATATGGAGGACATCTGCTGTCCTTGTCCGCAGAGTCCACTCCCCTCTCTTCTGGTAACAGCACCCAGATTTTGCTTTGAGAAACTCTCCCTACATTGCCTGTATAGTATGGTTGGAGTTAAACTCACCCCTAGCTCTAAAGATGGGCACATGACACAGACTGGTCAGCCAAAGAAATTGCTTCAGTAAGGAAGTATGTATGAAGGATTTTTCCACCATGTTTGAGAAAAGGATAAATTATAAGCTTGATCTACTGGTGATCATTTTTGATACTATAATGAAGAACACATTTAATAAAGAAGTCTCCACAGAGAAAGGCAGAGATTCAGAGTCCTGGTGTTTTATTGCAGAACCTGGACCCAACCATGCCTAAAGTCAGCATATTCCACATACCTGCCAGTTATACGAGCCAGTCAAGTTACTTTTGTGTTTAAGCCAGTTGAAATATATTTCTGTCACTTGCAACTAAAAAAGCACTAACAAACACCATCATTTAAAAAGGGAAATTATGGCCAAACAAGATACTAATTGGGGTTAAGGGGATACCACATGAAAGATTTTACCAGATCCTATGGTTGAAGAATAATCTGACCGCAGTCCAGCTGCATTGAAAAAGAACATAGAAAGAAACTGTTAGTCCCAGAACTTTGTTAGAATTTTGCTCAGTAAAATTATTTTCAGTCCTTTTTCAGAACATTCAAGCACATTTAGGTTGTTCTTTAAAATAATCTAGAAGGGGATGGGTAAATTGCTTATGTGTTAGAGATCAAATAGGGCAGCCATGAGTTGATAGCTGTTGAAGGTCAGGAAGTATGAGAGTTTACTATACTATTCTCTTTACTTCTGTGTCCTTGGAATCATTTATACGCACAAGTTTTAAACATATTTTAAAGGTAAGAAAGCAACCAAACAAATAATAATGATTAATCTCATGACTGAAATAGTAAATGCAGTGCAGAAATTTCCACTAGAGATTTTTCATTCATTCACATAACAAATATCTCATTTATCAGCCACTTATCATATGCCTAGCATACATATGATACTTGGAAAATTCAATTTGGTATATGTTCTGTTCCCAGTTCTATTGTTCAATCACTGTGCTATATATAACAGTTAGCAACCTCTTTAACCAATGTTGTTCTGGTGTCTTTGGCTAATCCTGCGCCACTGGGATTGTGGAAGAGACTACTTCATTACAATGTTGACTATGATAATGGTCATACAGGAGTACTGCAGGAAGCAAAGCTTAAACACCAATCACCCAACAGTCACCATTTAGTACCACAGAGTCCATGTCCACAGCCAGCCCCTGCAAGCTCCCCACAGAAGTTCGGTTTATAATGCTCGTCTGGATGGAGTCCTTCAAGATGGCCGCCACACAGTCCTCACAGAAGATGTGGCCCTTGGCATGTGGCATGACAAACACAATCCAAAAGTGGACAAGGAGGCCGCCTTTGTTGTTGCTGCTACAGGGAAAAATGAGAGATGTTCAAGGATATCTCTTAGAAAGTAAACTTTCTTAGGAAAGGGTCCCAAGTGACAGATTGAAAGACATAAGCACATCCTTCAAATGAACCTAACTCCCTTCTTTAGCTAGTCATTGGTCCTATTATGGGGATTAGAAAGTGTCATATCATGTCTTCTAATTATTATGTTAGAATTCAAATTTAGAACCTTTACTGTATAGTTGCATCTTCACAGAGAATACACTATTCTTTGGATATGAATCAGTATTCACTACCATGAAAAATAACAGTTTAAATGTTTGATACCTCGCCATGTCCAGAAACAGTGCTAAATCTGCTTTTCCCCATTTAATCTTAGAAGAAAATTCCTATTATTCCAGTTTGACAGATGAGGAAATTGAAGCTAAATACAATTCACAATCACACAGCTAGTTAATAGTAGTAGATGAATAAATTAAGTCCAATTTGATTTTCAGATTGCCCAGTTTCTAATTGCACAAAGACTGGATATTTTATAAAATAAACATAATCGTAAGAGAGTTTAAATAACTTGAGAAACAGAAAGTTAAGGAAAACAAACAATTTGCTTCACTCCAGGATTCCTCAGTTCATTTTATTTGCCAGAGGATATTGTGAATCCCTGTAGATACATTGGAAGTGGTAGGAGATGGGATAGAGTATTTGGCTCACAATTACTCCTAAAAATTATTACATGTGAAATCTTTTCAAAAATTTTTCTCAGAAGATCTCTAGTGATCATTTTTTCACTGAAAATATTTTGAGAAGTAGTGGTCCATGCTTTATTCTTGCCCCCACCATCCACTTAATATGGTAGCCATATTCACAGCTATTTTGCCCAGAGGCCCTGATACAGGAATTCCAGCTCTGGGGAGAATGTGGGATTTGGTAGATAAATAACCAGGCAGAGTGTTGGGTCCTTAGCTCTGATAGTGGCATATGAACCTGTAATTGCCCATTAGAAGCTGCTTGAGATCAGTAGAATCTCAGTCCTTCCATAGAGTTAAGGGGAATTTATAGCAGTAGAAGGTAGAAATCCCCAAACAGAGGACATATATTACCTGACATCTGCAACGACAGACTGCTTATAAAATTTGGAGAAGGCAGATGTTGTATAAACAAGGTTTACCTGAAAAATAAAATTAAAGCGTCCTAATTTTTTCAAACCTGGCTTCCTATCATAGTACTCTGCATGTAGCAGGACCACACTCTGACAGACAGCAAAGAGAAAAGAAAGCCTCAAACTAATGGTCTCTAATTCCAAACTCAGACATTATCAAAATCAATCAAAATAAACCCCTACTTCCTGTAGCAATTCTTGATTACTTTTATTCTGCTGTTTAAGAATCATCAATTACACCCATTCGCTTATTTCTCTCTTTCAAGACTTCAGTCAAATTTAACTTCAGTGTTCTCCCCACTCCAATTATTTTCCCCACAGTGACCAAACCAAACTCATTTAAGCACATTTTCAAAGATTGGAGAAACCCTCTTTTCAGTATTTGATTATTCTTAAGGACACATTCTCACATTAGCCACAAGAGGGCGAGGCACACCATACCTGCTTCAGGAAGGTCTCCCGGAAATGCGCAGCCCCTTTAAAACTGTAGTTGGCTTCTCAAAGGAGAGTTATTTCAATTTACCTTCTCTGCTCACTTAGCATTTCTAAAACTAAGCTCATTCTCTTCTCCCAAGTTTTCTCCTGTGTTCCCTCTCCTACATAATAGCAAAACCAGCTGCTTAATTGCCCAAGAGGAAAAAAAAAAAAAAAACCTAAAAAATTATATAGCACAAAGGAAAAAATTAAGAGCTCTGAAGTTTAAAGTGACTATGCAAAACAGAACATATTACCTAAATCTGCTGGGCCTCTGTTGCTTTTTGTTTTGTTTTGTTTTTTTCATCCATAAAGGAGCAATCGAAATGCCTGCCTCCTTGGGATAATTTCAGGAATAATTGGTGCACATGTATCGAGGTAAAGCTTTTGGTAAAGTACCCAGTGTCCAGATGCTGTCAGGAAGTAGGGGTCACTGTGCCTCTGTGCTGTCTCTCTCACTCCCTTCCTCATCCTACAGGACATCATGCCTGTCCCTGCATTGAGGCCTCTGCTGGGCAACCCCCTCCGTTTTGTAGAAATAAAATTGGCAGAAACTTCTACTTGGCAATATATGCCAGAAGCCATGAATAGACACTTTTCTATTTGATCAAGTAATTGCACTTTGAAGAAATCACCTAAGGAAGTAACTGGCGATATGAGTTATGTGGCCATGTGGCTGCTGCATTTTCCTTAGTAGTAACTAAAAAATGGAAACAGCCTAAACATCCAATAAAGAAGAATTTGGTAACTTAGAGGCAATTAGAACTTGTGTTTTTTAAAGCTTATTTACTAACACAGAAACATGCAAAGTAACGTCAAGAGAAAAAAAAAGTTAAATTGTAAAACTGAATTTTCACTAAAACTCCATTATGCATTATCCTCTATGTCTGTATAGTTCAGAATAAAAAGGGGCTTTATCTCTAGTGATGACATTAAATGTCTTAATGTTCTTTTTTATACTTTCCTGGATTTTGCAGGTTTTTACAATAAATATTTATTAATTCTATAATGAGAAAGTTTTGTTTTCTTTTGGTACCAGGGATTGAAACCAGGAACCACTGAACCACATACCCAGCTTTTTAAAAAAAAATAATTTATTAAGAGACAGGGTCTCACTGAGTTGCTTAGGGCCTCACCAAGTTGCTGACTGGCTTTGAAGTTGCAATCCTCCTGCCTCAACCTCCCAAGCCACTGGGATTCCAGGTGTTCACCACCGTGCCTGCCAGTTTCGTTTGTTGGTTTAAGCAAAGGGATTGCTAACACACCATCGTTACATAAATGTGCAAATGATAACATTAATCAGTATGCATGTAACCTCAGATATGGAAGGCATCTTAAAGATCACTCGATTCAAGTTTTTTATTTTGCAGATGAGAAAAAACAGAAATTGAGAGAGCAACGTCTTTTTATATTAAGCAGGGGAAACGATTCTATTTTACAGCAAAGATACCCACGTTTCCCTCTGATAGCTTCTTTACGGCCTGCCCTCTACTTCCCTAAACCCAACTCACCTGTGACACTGGTGACCCCTCCCTTATCCCCTCAACTCACCCACTCCACCACCTAACTTCCCTCCCCCACCCCAGCATCTTACCACTTGCTGAACAGTCCCTGCCACCGAAAGAAATTCCCTGGACTCCTTCTGTCGGTACTCAGGAAGAAACTCAATGTTGGTGATACGAAACATCCCAACAAAATAAAAAGCATCTTTGCTTTCTGTCTTACCTGTAAGAGGAGAGAAGGCAATTAGGAAACTTTCCAATCAGTTCGACCACAAGGCATCCTTTGATGGATGTCGGTATGAGGCTTCCAAATGACCTCATTTCAGGCAACTACATACACCACTGTGATGCTCTAAATGTATTTAATGAACACCTCTTTTATCAGCAGCAAATCAACATATCTCTTAGAATGCTCTCTTTTTCTATTCTTTTTATCTGCATCTGGCAAATACTTCTGGCAAATACTTAGTGACTTAAAGATAAAAGCTATACATCTTAATTCTAGAGTCTCTAAATTGTTAAAAAGAACACAGACAATTTCCATGGATCCCAAGTCTGTGTAATGTAGAGAGGTAAAAACTTTACATCATTAAGTTCTATGATGAAAAGAAGGGAAAGAACTCCAGTCACTGAACTCTGGAGCTTTTGTCCATGCCCTGTGTGACTTGTGTAGCCTGACTTCTGGGTGCTGGGATAGTCTTCAGCTCTATCCAATGTATGGAACTTCATCCTTTCTACAAGTCGCCCAGGGTGGCCTTCAGCCCACTGTGGCAGGTCAATCCTGTTCCAGTCCTCTGCCCAGTGAGGACTGTTCTGCCAGCCCAGAACCTGCAGGCTGGAGGGGCAAAGGCCCCTTTCCTCTGTGTTGCCATAGGGAAGAACAGAGACTGGGGGCAATGAGAGGCTCTCCTCTCCCTGTTTCTTCTTTGCTTCCCGGGTTTTGCTCCTCTTAGGCACCCCTGCAGGCTCCCTGGCCCTGCACTTTTCTTTCCTGTAGCAGGAGTCACACTGCAGCAGAACTGTTGTTTGCCTCCCTTTGTGAGCTCTGAGGGAATGTACAGTAACTTAGGTATTTTCCTCAGCCCCCATCATAGTAGTCAGTGCCTGACTTGGCTTTGGTGTCCAGTACAACTTTGCTTTTGGACGGGGCCAGGGAGGGAGGTGCTAGGTAGAAGGAGAAGGAAAGAGAACACCCCTGTTAGCACAAGGCCCACCACACCACAATGCTAAATAAAGGATGGCTGAATTAAAAAGAAGATAAACTCTACAGAGGGGCAGCAAGAAGTCTTCCTCGTAGGACCCACCCAGGGTCACTTTGAAGCCAAGCAGAGTAGTGAGGCTGTGGAGGGGCATTCGAGCACAGGGAAAGGGAAAGAGGCCTGAAATCCTGCCCTTGATTTGCTCTTTTGGGTTATCAGCTTTGGGGCATCACTTCATTTCACTAGGTTTCCCACATAAAGCAAAAAATATCTTTGGGTTTGTTTTATTTTCTTCAGGGATGTGCTTCTTAGATTTTTTTTTTTCTTTTTCCTAATTGCAAACTCTTTAAATTTGAGTGAAATCTAAGACTTCTTTCTAGATACTCACATGTCCTTCTCATGTCAATAAGAACTCAAGGGTCAGAAGAGCAACAGTGCAAGAGAAATCAGATTAACATTGAATGCAATTACATGTACCTAACATGTACTTGCTCAGCACAACTTCCAAGTCCCTCCATGTTCTTCCTGATGAACTGTCCACCTCACTTCTCAAGGTCACCCTCTATGTCCAAATTTCTTGTCTCAAAACTAACCTGTTTCATATTGAACAGTTCTTACTTATCCATATCCATTTCCCTTTGTTCATACTGACCTCTCTCCATGAAATGCCCTTCTCTGATTTTTACACAACCAATAAACTAATTCTGAACAAGGACGTTCCAAAATTTTACACTAAAGTTCTAGAATAATGCAAATGTATTAGTTGAGGCATGGTAGGCAAATGATTGGAAATAATTTGGCTTATTCTCATTTGGGGTTTTGCAGCTTTGTTTTAATTGCCCATTGACTTGATTTTCCCCACTAGTCTGTTAGCCCCTTGAGGAGAGAAATCAGACTGTCCTTCATGCCTACCACAGGGGCCAAGACAGTGGGCACTCAAAAGATGTATCAAATGAATTTTAGAAACTGTTTCATGAAGTTTTCTCTGGACTCCCAAGGCAGGTTGAGTTCCCTTCTTCTATGATTGCAAAAACAATTCAATTAAGGAAAAAAAAATCAATTCACATCTTCTCTCCAGTACTGAACTGTGAGCTTTTTGAAAGTAGAAAATGCATCTCAGGAACTTTTTGAAGCTTGTCTGAGGGACTACCTGTGCCAAGGAAATTCTAAGTGATCAATTTCTAAGCAATCTAAACAATTCAAGAGAATATTCATTAATTTTTTTGCCTATAAATTTTGCCTTCCAGATTTTAGAATCCTTGAGATTACAAGTAAGAAATTTATTTTTTAATTCACAATACCACCTTCCAATACCAAATGTGGTCAAACACACACCTACCAATGCTCCAGTTCTATGCCAACACCAAATGGGCATCCAATGATTCAATTTAATTCTGATACTAGCTACCCAATGTGTCAGACCCCACAGGTTATGGGCTGTTCCCACAGGACTGACCCCACTTCAGATGCCAATCACAAGTAGAAGGTCCCAGGCTACCTACACAGATTCTACAAGTTAGGGGGTTCCCATGACCCCCTCAGGTGTATTTGCTATAGTAGCTCACAGAAATCAGAGGAAAACTCTATATATTATTATTGGTCTATGATAAAGGATATTATTTACAAATTCAAATAAGGGACCAGGTCAATAGGTACAGCACAGGTGCTTCTAACTCTGTGGAGCTGGGGCACACCTGTCTCCCAGAAGGTGGATGTTTACCAACCCAGGTGCTCTCTACATTCTGTCTTTGAGTGTGGTTATGGAGGTTCCATTATGGTAGGCATGACTGACTAAGTCATTGGCTATTAGTGGCTGAATTCAATCTCCAGTCCCTCTCCCTGTACCATCTTTGTGGGGAATGAAAACTATTGCCCTCTAATCACATTTTTGGTTCCTCTGACTTTCTAGGGATTTTCAGTCACTAGTCATCTTGTCAACACAAAAAAGACTCTTAGAAGCTCTCTGTTAGGAACTGGGAACTAAGATAAAATATTATATATTATATATATGCATATATATGTATACATATGGGTACTTATATATGTGTATATAAAAGATATATATATATATATATATAAAAGATGCTCTAATCATACCTATCAGTCAGAAAATTACAAGAGTGTTAGAAACTCTGTGCCAGAAACGAGGGGTGGATTTCAAATATATGCATTTCATTTTATGTCCCCATACATGAATCTTCCATCAAGTTTATTAATGTATGTAGAATGGGAACTCTAAAACACGTCAATGGATGCTATAGTTACTGAGCTACATGAGTTAATAGAAGGAAGAGCAGTTGCCACATCTGTCCAAAAGGATCAGATCAACAAAAACACAACAGGGAGAAAAATGCTTGTATAAAATGGAACTCAGAGAGCTGAAAATTTAAGGTTGCCTAGAAACAGGCAGTGGGTGGAACAAGGAAATGAAACAGCTTGCATTCCATTCATTTCTTAAAGCTATAAATGCATTGCATTTTTTAACTACTCAAAATCTCCTGAGCATCCTCCTCAGCCTTTCCCATCCTATTTCTCATCTCTTCTTCTCTTACTTGTCCAGGGGAAGAAAGAGGTGGTTGTAAAAGAAAAAATGGGGAAGTCAGTTCTGGTTTCTTTCTCCTTAAAAAGTCTCCACATCAGCCTTAGAAATAGTGTGTCAGTTCAGGAAAGAGGAAAATTCCATCAGAAACCCCTGAGGGCAGGTTAGACCTGCATGGCTAGAGCAGGATTTACATCACAAGCTTAATCCCAGAGGAATAGAGGCTTTCACTTACTGATGTAGAGCCACAGGAGTGTCCAGGCTATGACTGCTAGGATGAATAAAAAGACTGTGAAGAGAATGATTTTATTTTGGACGTTCCAGAAAGGAGCTCTCTTCTTGGCTTGCTTGTTGGGTTTGCCTTTGCCGACTGGTTTTCGTGGTGGGCGTCTCCCTGGCAGCTTCCCTGGGACACTGATCACCTGAACTGAGATATTGGATATCTTAAAAAGAAAAAATTAAATAATTTTGATATATTATCAATTTGAGGTAGTTGAGAGTGTAAATGGAACACCCCAGTCAGGAGATCTTGGTGCTAAAAGGCCTAACTGTATTCAAAGTATTCATATAAGTGTAATAAGAAGATTTGCACCTAGTCACAGCATGAAGATGAGAAAGACTAAAGCTGGGTGTGGCAGCCCATACCTGCAACCCCTGCTACTTGGGAGGCTGAGGCAGGAGGATCACAAATTTTTCAAAAAATAAAAGGGAGTGGAGATATATAGCTCAGTAGTAGAGAGCCCCTGGGTTTGATTCCCAGTATCATACCTCAAAAATGAAAAGACAAAAATCAAAAAAATTAGACATTATACAATCCTGGTACAATGCTTCCAGATCTTCTCCCCAACTCTCAAACTCTATTGGATGGATGCTGTGGCCTGAGGCCTGAATTTCATGGAGCAAAGCAACTAAGGGACCTGAAGTTCAGGGTAGAAAGTAAAGATTCTGTAGATTCATGTGCATGCACAGCTGTCTGTCTGTATGACCTTTAAATGTCTGTATTATACTGCTTTTCTCTTACAACTAGTTCTTTCTAGACTGAGGCACGATTGAAAATAGTAACGTAAGTGAGATCCTCACAGAAATAAATGGATTTCCTGTCTATGGCTTCGTGACTGAGAGGTAGGCATAAAAAGCGAGATGATGCCATGGTGGGATAGGGTTGTGGAAGAACTCAACATGCTTGTCTTACTGTCACCAGGGCTGAACTGATTGGTGACTCAGTGTCTCAGTCATGAACAGAAGAATAATTTAAAAATAAAGCAAAGAATGAAACAAAGAGCTTGTTAGAAATGAAAATTATTGGTTTAGACGTATTGATGTGCAAAGTGTTACATGCATGAGAAAAAGAATGCATCACTTAACTGTCCCCTCCTCCTCTTCTTTTATTTTCTCCTCTACCTTCTGTCATCGGATGCTGTGAATTCTTTAATAATGTAGGCGAAAGTTTAGCTTCTTTGACAAAGAGATTTATACATGTCAGGGTAACTAAACTCCAGTGATGAAATAACTTTTAACCACACATTCTTTTAGAGGCAACCATCTAGAACACCAATTTGGAAGAAATAACCTCTCTTTTGCACTGCCTTTAGTTCTCTCATTTTTTTTTTCTCACTCTTCGTCACTCTTCCCTTCAGAACTGATGTCTTCCAGTCTTATTCCTGCCGATTAATGGGATAATATGGGGCCAAGTACACTCTGAATTATTCATGGCTCCCTCATTCTATTTGCCAAACACGCTTGTCAACCCTTGCAGTGAAATGTCCCTTGAATCCCTCCTTGAGAAATTGAACTAGACCGAACTTCATTCACACTGCGGCAGGAGTGAGGGTGGAATTTCCACAGAGAAAAATATTCCATTGAAAGGCGAGTGGACTCTGGTGTCAAGCTACTTTCAAACATTTCTCCAAAAGTAAAAGGAAGACATGCACAGAAACGCCAGTGCATGTAGAACTGGCAAGGCCAAAGTTGGATCTTTCAGTGCAAGAACGCATTATAGACAGTCTCCGTTAACCCTGATTAAATTTTAAAGTGAAATTTGTATAGAGATCAGTAAAATTTCCCTGGGGTTTTAGAAAAACAGCTGCTGATCAATTGCTGAGTACAGTACTTTAAAACAAGCTCACATTTGTAAAATCCATTAAGTACCATAAAGAGATAAAGAATTGTCTTTTTGTCCCCTTTATCTTTAGAAAGTCACACAGTCTCATTTCACTAACAGGGTCAACAGCAAAGGGCATTTAAATATGAGGGAAGGCTTCCCACACTCTACTTACTTTCAGGTCAGCTGGTTTGGATGAAACATCACTGTTTTCTTTGTCCATTTTTAGGTGCATGAGAGTGAACATTCAGGGGGGTTTGCAAGCCAGTTTTCACCCCTTTACATGCTCACTTAAGAGGAACGGAGAGAACTGTCACCGAAGTCAAGCTAGCTTTCGGAGGAAAGGAATCAATTTACCTCTACTGGGTCCAGTTCAGAAACTGAAGCAGCTTCACAGCCACATTGTGAATGTTAAAGGGGCCTAACACTCAGTTTTCCATCCCAACTTAAACATGTCTTTATGTAGCCTTAGTATGAGTGAGGTCTCTCAGAGTCCAGCCCCAAGGCAAAGTTTCCTTACTAGAAGCCCAGTTCCAAAGTCCAAAAACATTTGACAAGTCATTGAAATTGTTGGCTGCATCTCCTAAAAAATAGGAAGAGGTCTAATTTGTGATCCTCAGCACCTAACATTGCTGCCTGCTCCAGAAGCTGCCCTCTCCAGCCTGCTCTCAGTTCTCCAGTCACACTCTTGGAAAACCGTCAAGCAGGATTTCCCCCCATTTTTTCTCACTTTCCTTTTGCAGTCTTCAGTAAACCCAGTGGCCTTTTCTTATGTAAATCCTTATTCCCATCTCTCCTATTCTTCCCATCATCAGTCTGAATTACATCCAAGGATGGGAAGAGTAATCCTCAGGGGCAATGTAGGAATTTTCCTTGTAACTCGCAAATTAGCACATCATTCCCTGTGGGCTCTGGGCATCAGTGGAAAGCTGATCAGCTGCCCCTTAAAGCACACACACTGGTCTGCTAATCAGGACACCAATTTGAGCATCAGGAGCTGTGTATAAGGAAGCAAGGAGAAACTGGATTAAAGTGGTAAAGACTAGTTGAGCTGCCTGAAATTTCATCTAATTTAGAGGAGAAAAGAAAGACATGAAAATTATATCATGTCGTGACATAATTTTTCTTCTTGGGTTTTGTTATTTATTAGTGACTGACACAATGACTAAGAACGCTTTAAGTTTTATAATTATAAAATTAGGAAATGTAAAAGTAAGTTTTCTTTAATGGCTCACCATTTCACTATTATTTCTCTGCTACATCAATAACAAACTCACCTTCTACTAATTTAGTAAAATATGTGTACTAAGCAGTGGTTCCTAGCAAAGACTCTCTCCATGATCCAAGTTTAATCAGGATCCTCTGAGCCCTCTTTTCAACTAGACTTCATCCTTGAGCCCCATCCTCAGCCGACCTTGTCCAAGTTCAGCAAGAAAACTGTTAAGTCAATTTAGCAAGAATCCCCCTCCCTTGATACCTTCCCTTAATAATTTTCCATTCACTGATCCCCTCACTCTGATCATTGGTGCTAAGTCCCCAGCCGTCCCTGCAAATGAGCTCAGTTCCATACTAAAGTCTCTTTCCCTTATTGCAATAGTAAACAATAGAATTTGTCTTTGCAACCTGAAACGGTGTCCTGTTCTGTTTCTCTTTGACACAACCAAGAGTGAAAAGTGGCAGCAAATAATAGGAGGCTACACTATGTACTAAAGGTAAAAGCAATTTTAAAACCAATTGAGGCCTGCATTTTTATTATCATGCCAGTAATTCTAAACAATGTGAGCAATAAAATACTCCTGGGGACGGGCGGGTGGGGGAGGCTTTGATTGGTGTAAGTTCTTAATGCTGCCATTATCTAAGGGATTTTTGTTTGTTTGCTTTGTGGTACTGGGGATTGAACCCAAGGCCTCAAGCATGTTAGACAACTATTCTCCCACTGAACCTCAGCCCCAGCCCCTTGAGTTTTCATAATATATATGTATGAGCTTCAAATGAGCACATTCTTATTACTGTTCTTTTAATAAATAATGACTGTCATATAGAAGTTAATTTGGAGAACTCCCAGTGATACAGTTGATCTTCCAACTCAAGAAGACTCTGTGACACTTGTTCATTTCAAGAGCAAGGTTCTAACAGTCTAGAATCACTG
Organism: Glaucomys volans; assembly: GCA_020662805.1. Lineage (NCBI taxonomy): Eukaryota > Metazoa > Chordata > Mammalia > Rodentia > Sciuridae > Glaucomys > Glaucomys volans. Next base: position 434,117 of record JAJEJO010001380.1, on the reverse strand, counting down.
GAATCATTTGAACTTACTAAAGGCTGAGTCTTTGTCTCCATCAATCCCCAAAGGATTACATTTTCCTGCATTTAAACAGAAAACTTGAAACAAGGGATAATAGCACAACCACTATAAAGACAAACAGAATTTTGACCTTTCATTTGTATCTTTCATGTGGCCATTTAGTGTGAATTTGTGTTTAAGATTTAACACAGTTAAACAGAGCATGAACTGCAAGGTATAATGTTTTTATATGTAATATTTATTTTACTACTTCTACTTTCAACAGCAAAACTGCATATACAAAGTTGAGTAAAGATTTTCAGTTTTTCTACCTATTATAATCATTCATTTTAGGATTATTTCTGACAATGATTTCATTAAATAGAGGAAGAGGTTGTTAAAAAATTAACCAGTATAAAGGAATGGCAAAGACGGGCATGGTGGCACACGCCTGTAATCCCAGTGACTCGAGAGGCTGAGGAAGGAGGATCGCAGGTTCAAAGCCAGCCTCAGGACAGGCGAGGCGCTAGGCAACTCAGTGAGACCCTGTCACTAAATAAAATACAAAATAGGGCTGGGGATGTGGCTCAGTGGCCAAGTTCCCCTGAGTTCAATCCCTGGTTCAAAAACTAAATAAATAAATAAAAATAAAGGAATGGCTCTCTAACAAAGCAAGTATAACAAAATGTTAATGGTAGAATTTAAGTGTTGATGGAAGCATTTATACGTGAAAATTCTTTCAATACTATGCTTGATTTTCTTCATAATATGTTGGTGGAAAAATGATCACCTCTGACAGTCAAATATTCTAGATAAGTCACTGGTTTTAAGAGATGATAGCAAAGAAAGCTGGGATGTGAGATAAGAAAGCTTGGGATATAGCTCAGTTGGTAGAGTGCTTGCCTCACAAGGCCCTGGGTTCAATCCCCAGCACCGCAAAAAAAAAAAAGAAAAAGAAAGAAAAAAAAAAGAAAAGAAAGAAAGCTTGTAAAAGCTTGTTGAGCAAGCCTGCATTGACCTCCTTGTTGATTTACCAGTATGGAAGTTTTTGTACTGATCCCTTCAATCTCAGAACAGAAGACCAAAGACAAATCACAATAGCCCGATATAGGTTGGTATTTCTCATCCTAAGCAGCTTGAAAGCCAGTGGAGAGCTTTCTATTCCTTTTTCGTATGCAAAGGCCCCTGTGCTGAAGGAAGTGGAGCAGGTGTCTGCCAGCGGGCTGGTCAAGTACATCGTGTGCTGTGACCTAGATCAAAGGAGAAATATCTCTCCATTGGATTCAGCAGTGGTCACTGAGTCACTTGACCAAGACATTTATCCAACCTATGTAAACATTGAAAATACTTAACCTTCTGTACTGAGACTAGTGCAATGTGAAGACCTGGATGTAGGTCCAAGTTTGCATCTAACATAAGCAAGGCTCTGAGCCCTGGCACAGAAGGCACTTAGCAGTGGGGAGTGACACATTCTGCCTAACTGCAGAAGAGGCCAGCTCTTCAGACACTGATAAGTGCATCTCTGCTGCTTAGGATTTGCTTCTCTCCATTATGATAAATGACCACATGAAAAGTTGCCATCTGGACACTACTCACCGCAGCTCTCTGTAGCATAAATCCTGAGGAATCACAAGGTTCCAAGGGTCATCCTTAGTGTTCTGCAATAAACCAGCACAACAAGTATCCTGGCTTCTCTTTCCCTGTTGACTCACAGGAATGTGATATTAATCTTTTGTGTCATATCACATGGATCCTTTTACAAAGTGAATTACAACAGGGTATCTTGGATCTGGACAATTGTAATATGACCTTACCCAGCTTTCCTCCTCTGCATGGGACCCATGTGCCCATTGCTGCTAAATAACTCTTTCTAAAAATGACTCTAATGTCACCTCTATCCTTTACTAACAAGTCACCTAACCTAGCATTCAAGGTCTTTTCCCAGCGTGGCACCAGGCCACCTACCTGATTGTGTCCTTCTGTTCCATCAAATTATGCACTTTCAATCTTCATTCCTCCATGTATTTGTCAATCCATCTGATTACACGCTACTATGTGATGGATGCCAAAGATTTTTTAAGTAAATAAAATATATCACTCCCCTTAAAAGGCTCTCCATGGCAAGGGCAGACATGTAAGCGGCTGATATAAACCTTATGTAATGAATACTATCACAGAGATGTGAACAAACATCCTGGAATCATAAAAGGAGTGTGATAACAATAGTCCTCTCTCCTGAATCTTGTGCCTCCTGTCCACGCTACTCTTCAAATTGAAGCCCAGCCCACAGCACTCTCTTTTCTCCACTAACTCACAATCAGGTACATCCCTGAACTTGGGATTTGAATAATATTATAATAATGCTATAATAATTCTTCAACAACTACTTATAGATCTTATTTAGCTTATCATGTGTATATCCAAGCTCCAAACTCCAAGCTCCTTGATGACAGATCCCTGTGCAATCCTGTCATTAGAACAACCTTGGAAAGAGGCCCAGGGATGAGTTGCTTTTCAAGAATTAGTTGAGTCTGGGATTTGATTTTACTTTATTTCCAAGCTAAAAGTTAGTCCTTTACTATTTCAAGGGTGGTGGCAAAAGATAAAAGCATCATGGGGGATGAGGATGTGGCTCAGTGGTAGAACACTTGTCTGGCATATGTAAGGCTCTGAGTTTGAGTCCCAGCACTGCCAAAATAATAATAATAATAATAATAATAATAATAATAATAATAATAATAATGCATGAGTCCTGAGTTTCAGCTCATTTGTGTTGGTTCCCTTCTTACCTTAAGTCCCATGGGGGCAACATGATATAGTCCAAAGGATGCTGCATGTTTAGTGGGTTCACATCAAAGCTGAGGAACCCTGAACTTAGGAAATCCACCATTTTTATAGCAAACAATAAGCAAGGCTACCTATGGTCCATGATGGAGGTACTAGCTCATCCCCAAGGGATGTTCCCTACTAACACAGCCTAAGAAACCAACAAGAAGGAGAAGCCAGGGCACCACATTCTTGGCATACACAGTGTATTAATTCTCAGGGCTGCCATAACAATGTGCCACAAACAGGATCTGAAGCAGCAAGAGTGTACTGTTTCACAGTCTTAGAGGCTAGAAGTCTAAAATCAAGATATTGGCAGGACCATGGTCCGTCTGAAACCTCTGAATCCTTCCTTCCTCTTCCTTGCTTTTCTGTGGTGTTCCTTGGCTTACAGTTGCAGCACTTCCATCTCTGCCTGTGTCCCCACATGCTATCTATCATCCCTTGGTGTCTGGTTTCTTCTTATAAGAACACCAGCCTTATTGGATTAAAGCCCCTCTTCTCTAGACCTCACCTTAACCAGTTACATCTGCAATGACCCTATTTCCAAATAAGATCACATTCAGAGGTAGTGGGAATTAGGTTTTTCAGTGTATCCTTTTAGGAAGACACAATTAAACTCATACTCCCTGTCCACAGCAAGCCCTCTGGGAGTGAGAGAAGCCTTTGGAGGATTGTCTTTCTCATCTTTCTCAACAGAGTGAACTTGCTTCTAGTGGATTGCACTGCAGACATTCTAACACCTGGTCACAAACTGGGGTGACTTCAGTGGCATTTTAACTATTTTATCCAGATGTGTGAAACCCCACCCTATCTTTCTGACTCTTTCCCTCTGTGATGGGAAGGAGAGAGGATGTTGCAGTATGACTTAATCATGATCCAGGAGGAACTATGAGTCCATGGTCCATTATATTACTGGACAGGACAACTTTGTCCTGTTAGACCAGTAAAGGCAGCATGAGAAGTTTGATAGCTAAGTGCCAATTTCTATCTGATTTAGTTGACCTCCTAAAAAGCCCTCTTTTTCCTTTTTAATTGGTTGATATGGGACATGTATAAACACTTGGCTGGACTAAGGGACACTAGGGCCAACTAGCCCAGAGCCTTTCTACCTTATATCCATAACCAGACAAATCCTACAAGGCCCAGATTGACCCGAGGTAGACAGTATTCTCACAGACAGCCATTGGCAAGGTGGACTCCCACAGCATCTGTCCTGCAGCAGGAGCTGAACTGGATTAGGGCTTGATGAAGGTGTAGCTGCTGCATTGACAAGTATGGACTTGGAAATCCTGCAGAGTCCACAAGATTACAAAGGAATATTTTTTGAAAATCAGACTAATAAGAAAGACAGAATAGCATTGGGGAAATAACATAATGTTGGAAATGAGGGTAATTATGAGAGAAAGGATAAGATAAAACTGATGAATGAAAATGAACCTAGCATAGAGAAATGTGGAGAAAATTAAGGAATAAAAATGAGAGGAGAAAACAAAGGGCGAGGACTCAGTAAATCACTGTAAATGTGCATTCTACAGCTTGCATTGTCCTGGAGAGCAGGCACCTCTC
>JAJEJO010001380.1:297777-429337 GCA_020662805.1 Glaucomys volans | reverse complement strand
CTTCATTGCTCTGAGCTTCTTTAGAGCTCAATGCCTTGTCATGCCGACTTTTCCACAGACTACATTCATGTTCTGGAATCTGAAATAAATACTATTCAACTCCTTGCTCATGATCCCAAATCAGCCAATTAGAGATCTCAACAGCCTTGATGGAATTCACAAATAGCAAATAAGAGAATGTGTGGGTATGTTTACATAATTTTCATCAAAAGCTCAGATGCTTGAGATTAAAATCCAGATAAGAACATCAGTGATGTGAGGAAATAGTAATCTTACTCTATCCTTCCCCTCCCTGCAAAAGATAAAAGCATTTCCAAATTGAGTTAGACTTTTTGTACTGAAAATGGTTTTAGCTTTGCCACTTTGCCCACCTTGATTGGAGAGTCATACAGTGCTAAGCAGTTATGGGGGAGGTTATTGTTGTTTGTTTCCCTTTGTAACCATATGCTCAGTTTTGTTCCAGCTGACACATATAGTGTCTGTGTGCAGTTTGTGTAACATTAGCTACTAATTTATTTTTTATCTATTTCCATGAGCATCTCTATTTAATCAGGCTTACTTAAAACCTCCAGGTATCTGAGACAGGTGCTGATCTTAAGAGGGTCTCCTGACTGTCTCCTTGCTACTGACCTCATGAAAATAATAAAATGTGATCAGTTAAGTTCACAGACCTAGTGCCAGGAAGAAGACTTCTCCAGTGGAATTTTACTGCTTGCCCAAGAGACTGAGTAACTGACTTTTGGAAGGTTCTTCTGCCATCCTCTCACTTTCTTCTCAAGCATAAAGGGCATATGAGTAGATGTCTCTGCTAAGTGATCACTCAGTGCATCAATTTGCTCCAATGAACTGGAAAAAGTTTCATCTTAAATGGTGTTTTTGCACTTTCATCAGTTGAATCTTACTAGAAGTCTGCACTACCATCCACCCACAGTTAGCACCCACCTCAGCTGCTTAATCCCCTTACTCAGAGATGAAGGCTCTTTAGACTCACCAATAAAATGCCTTAGAGTTCCAGCAAACCAGGAGAGTTTGGAATTGGTCCACAGTGCTGGTATCAGACCAAATGGTATCAGTCAAATGCCAAAGTCAGGCAGCATGACTGCAAAGTTAGTAAGGTTTTGCTTCCTGACTCCTCTTATGACAAACCTATACCAGCTCAGGGAATCTCTTTCTTACAATAACCTAAGAGAAGGATGGTGGCTGGCACATAGCAGGTGCTCAGTAAATCTTGGTCAGGGGTATTAATTAGGTATTAAATAATAAAATCCATTTATTACTGTCAATTCATGAATAAAACATTACCAAAGACCTAGTTTCACCATCCTTCTTCCTTTAAATATAAAAGGGAGAGTTACAGATAGATTTGCTTCACACAATTTAATTTTGTGACCAAGGAGAATGTGTTGCTCATCTTACCTTAATCTTGGTCCTAATTAAAAGATCTCAAAGACAGAAAGATTTCTGCAACATCTACACAGCAATGCAGAGATAGTTTTGATCCAGAATCATATACTTATGATTCAAATGTAAAATAAGCTACATTAATACGTATATAATGTAGCTTATAATATATATTTAGCTTATATTATATACATGTTTAATATAATATATTAAATATTGATTAATTATATTAATATTAATTATATTAAATATTGATTGTATATATACATAGGGGTGCTCTGAACACAATAAAGAATTAAATCCATTCTTTGAGCTGGGTCCAAAGAAACACACACATCTATATTTTCCTGAACAGTAGACAGGCAAGCTTCACTATGAGTTCTTACTGGGGAAAGATAAAGTTCTAGTTGAGTACATGGACTGTGTCTTTATCTGTGTATTTCTCAGAGACCACCAGTATGTCTAGGATGTAGAAAGAAGCATTCTGTAGAATTCATAAGGTCTTGGGATCATGATGTTCAGAGTTCAAATCCTAGTTCTCCCTCGTACTAGCTGTGGAACTTCAAATAATCCTTTAACCTCTTTGATCCTTACTTTTCTTATCTGGAAAATTACATAAATACTCATCCTGCAGGATTCTTTAAGCATTTAATGATAAGTATTAGTCATGAGGGCCCTATTTTTACGGGGACTAATATCCTTATAAAAGAAGCTTCAGAGAATTGTCTAGTCCCTCCATCTCTTCCACCACATGAGCACAAAACATTGGTTGCCCCTAAAGGACACAGCAACAGGGTACCATCTTGGGGAAAAAGAGCAGCTCTCATCAGACACAGAGTCTTCTGATGCCTTGACCTTGGACTCCTCCATTTCCATATCTGTGGAAAATAAATGTCTTTTATTTACAAATTACCCAGATGAAAGTATTTTGTTATAGCTGTCCAAAGTGAAATTCCCAAATCATTGCTTTTCCCTTTAGTTTGTTAGGAAACAGGATTTCTTCAGTTCAGGCAGTTTGTTATTTTGTAATCTAAGTAAAACAAGATCACGCCATCATGAGACTGTTCCAGTGTTCCCTCAAAGAATTATTGATCCAAGACTGTGAGGCCAGAATGGATCTTTAACTTTATCTTACAGAAGGCTATTCAATATCTGTTTCATTAAAATAAAGGTCAGTAGGACAATATTTTCTCTGAACCCATTTGAATCACAGCGAGATTTATTCTTACCCTTCAAAATAGCTTTACCTTCTTAGCTCAGGGCTATAAAAGTTGTCATATTTATTTTGGTAATACATTGCAGGCTCAGAACCCCATTAAAGCTTTGATTTCTGTGATACATCAATTAACCAAGTTACACTTCAGCTTTCTTACCTAAAACATTTAAGTTGAATTCTGGAAACACTATTTCTGTTCTGGTGCCATAACTTCCAATATTTTTTTATTAGTAAATCCTCCTGTCCTTACTAACCCTATTTACTTCAAAGACTTGTTAACAAGCATAACTTGCTCACAGATTTAATGCATGCTGTGGTGGAAATAAAAAGTGCTGAAATTGGTGGCAATAAAGATATAGAATTCTTTTGAAGCTATCCAAGAAGGACACCAAATTCCATTAACATCCCAATATATGCACAGTTTCTTTCAAAATATTCACAAATTGTTTTGGTGATAATTCTGATGAGAGTGTAGAGAAATGGCCATATTTATACTTTGCAAGAGAAACTGTAGATTAGTAGTATGGATGGTTATTTGATAATATTGATAAAAAATGAATATTCAGAATCTATGAAACTATCCTGAGGTGATTATTATAAATATACATCTATAAGAATATTTCTCATGGCATTTATTTTAGTGGTGATATTTGGAAACACTCTAAAACCCAACAATAAGGGATTAATTAAATGAAAGATGATATACCCATTCAATGGATTTTTTCAAGGAAAAAACATTCAGTCTTCCATGTCATAGAATTTTTCGCTGTCGAATGGATCAGCTTCTCTTTTGATCTTATTGAAATACCCCCACAAGTCACCTCCTATTTCCTAGAAGATGTTTGCCCTTCCCTTTCCGAGGAAGCTTTAATGGTGGACAGGTTGTGACTGAGAGAAACTGTCACTCTACCAAGGGATCGTAATGATGAAGATGTTCTAAATAGGTTATGCTGATAACATATGCATTCTAATATGCTAGGATGACACACACTAAACTGTGAGTAGTGGTTATCCTGGAGGATGGAGTTTAAAACGGTCTTCCTGAACTGTTAGAATATTTTAAAAAGTTATCAAGGGATGAAACACTATTTGCAAATTTTTTTAAGGGAGGAAATTATTACTGTGTCCCATCATACAAATACCTGAAGCTAGAGTTACAGTCTATAAATTAAGTATGCTAAACATCAGATCTATGTTACTAATAAAGTGGCAGCAAGATAATGGGTAGAAACCAATACCTAGAATCACCATTTGCTTTTCAAGGAGAATTGTCCCAGAGACCCACCTACTGTAAATTAGGTCACACTTATTTATTACAATACAAGGAAATGTCAAGGTGATTATATACTAAGGAATAATTGATGTTAAGAAATATTCAATTATCTTTCTTTTGTTTGTGGGGGCACATGTTAGCAAAGAACTGTTTGACATGAAATTTTCACTTCTATGAAGTAGCAACATATTTATGTGGAAAAAACTGAACACTGGAGGACTAAGAGAATCCTACTCAATTTGTGGCTCTAGTTTGTGGCTTTATTGGCCACAGGAGGTACGTTATGAGGACATTCAGGGTTTAAAAACAGACTGTTCAAAGTTTGCTCTCTTGTAATCACCACCACTTGCAATTAGAAAGGACACATAACATGCTAAGTAGGTCTGTAATTTGAGAAAGGAAAAAGCTTGCTCTGTTAAAAAAAAAAAGGGGGGGGGACTTGGTGATACTTTGAAATCCAAAGAAATTTCTGTTGTGGAACTGAAATGGGTAAATAACCGATCAAGGACTGGCACCTGCCATTTGAAGTGGTTTGAATGCTTGGGAGCAGAGAATTTTATGTAAGGGGTCATGATGGCATTGATCTCATTCATCATGTGCACACTGTGAGCCAAGCGCATTTGAAAGACAGTCCAGGATCTACGTCATTCTAGAGGTTGACATTGACCTACTCGAATATGAAAAATTAGTCTTCAAAATGTCTAAGGGAAGTAAGCCCACTAAACTCTCAAAAGAATGATGTACTTATTTCTGGCAATAATGCTACCATAATTCAAAGCTTTCTTTGTGCCTTACAGTTACCAAGTGGTGAAAGCTTCATAGCCAATAGGATTCTTTCAATTTTAATGACTAATTAGATGAACAGTTTTGCTACTTTGAGGCCATGCAATCAAATGTACTATCAACAATAGCTCTGTGAGCTCTTTTGCCACCAAGGCTTTCTGCAAATGGCAACTAAAGAAGCAGAAGGCCTGCAAATAGAAAACAAGACCTTCTGAAAAGTGAGCTCTTTGTTCCCATTGATATAAGACTCAGCTTCAGGGACAGTTGTTGGTGGGAGGGATGAGATGCAAAGTAGAGAACTCTAACCTACCTTCTCAGCCTAGTGTTGGATGTTCTCTTCATCTTTCTACCTGACTTATCAAAGAACCAGAAATGGGACATGTGTTCCCACAGCAGCCTGGTACAACCCTAAAGATGTCACTAGCTATAAGTAAGTATTTCTGTTTCTGTGATGTACAGGAGCCTTGATCTTGATCCCTGGGCTGAGAAGTTGATGTACAAAGCAGAGGTGGTAGATCTACAACCATCACCATGAAAGCTTTTGTGTATCTACATCAAGCTGAGCTCTAACCAAACTTTTGGCACAAATGCAGACAGAATTTGGTCTTTAAAAAGAAAGTAACAGTAATTTTTATGACTTCTATTAATATCCTGACATTTAAGCCTCCCTTCTAGAGATTCATCATGGAACAAGACCTCCAGGCATGAAAGCCAGTGCTCCTTGCTCAAGTCTACCCAGGAAGAATTTGTCTTGAAATCAAAGCACTTTTTTCATTATTTCAAAGCTAATGGGTCCAGGAAGGTTGGGAAAAGTGGTAAAGAAACCAGATACATTTCCATGACACAGGGTTCCTAGTCCAGTGTATCCCACCAGACATTCCCCGATCATCCCATGCCAGAGAACTCTGCGTTTGGAAGGTCCAAGTGAAGTGAATATTGCTTTCATTCAGCCCTTAAACGGGCAATTAATGATACAAGGAACCATCAAGGATATTCTTTTCAACTAGACTATAAATTCATTCAATGAAGAATCATGCCATATATTTTTTCTTGTCTCCCAGTTTATCATATAATTCCTTAAACACAGTAGGAACTCAATAAATTCTTATTGATTGACATGGACAGTTTTATAGTCAGTTTCATATCTTCAACACATAGATGGTTTTTGCTGATACCAAAGGAGTTTTAAATAACTGAATAGCTAATAAAGTCTTGGGAATAATTAATGAGAGGATTAGCAGAAAGGCCACACATTAGAAAATGAATGCTGCTCTGCAAGTCTGAAAAAAAATTGAATTTAAATTCTGTTCCAAAAATTAATTAGCTAAATGTTGTTGGATAGGTCATTTTATTCTGGTCACCAGCATTATTATAAATAAAACTCAGGACTTGGAATAGGCAGTCTCTCAATGTCTTTAAAAGAGGAAAGTTCAGTCTCATTCCTCAGCAGCGTCCCTCTCCCCACTTTCCTCCCCAAATCTACTTGCTCTACTCTATATTGATCTTCCTTCTGTTATTATTATTACTCTTTTAGTTTGTGCATTATAATTATATATGCATAATGTATAATAATTATATATAATTATATATTATATGTATTATATATTATGTGATCATATAATATATAATATATAAATATAATACATATATTATATGTATTATGTAAATATAAATACATAATATATATAATTATGTTGCTTTCATTAGGCCCTTAAACAGGCAATTAATGATACAAGGAACCATCAAGGATATTCTATTCAACTAGACTATAATTAGTAGTATATTCACACATGGTTGTAGCATAATTTGGTAGATTTTACCAAATTATGTTGAGTGCACGTACAAATTGGCATAATAATACTATTATGTATAATTATAATGCACCAATAACAATAATAATAAATAATAAAATAAAAGAGGAAAAGATAGTAGAACATAGGTTTCAGTTTTACTTTTATAGAAAGTGGATTCCCAAAGAGCCCATCCAGTTCAAAGAAGAAAAAGAAGAGAAAATGGTTCATTTGAATGGATTTTTGAAATATATTGTTGGAGTCGGGTAGCTGCTATTTTGTGTAGAATTTTTCCCATCTATATTCCCAAATGAAAGAGGTCTATAATTTCTTTTCTTGTCCTTATTGGGTTTTATAATCAATGCCAAATTATCCTCATAAAGTGATTTGTATTTTATACACTTTTTTTCCAAACAATTACTTGAACTTACAGTATCTCTTCTTCCAAATAAGATGATTTTCTTAGCAAACCCTTACAATTTCTTTAGATGACTTCACACATGACACATATACAATATTACTATTTTCTAGCATTTTAGTTTTGTGTTTCTATAGATGTTATTTTTATCCTTTTTTTTAGTCCTTGTGTATTTGAACAAGAATGAAATTTTCTGACTTAATTTTCTTACCCTCACTTCCCATATCATCAGATACCATTTTCCTGATCATAAATTTTCTTACTGGAATATTTAATCTAATTGTGTTTTAAAGAATGTCTTTGTTTAATATTTCTGCCAAATTTTTAAAAAATATTTTTTAGATGTTGATGGACCTTTATTTTGTTCATTTGTTTATATGTGGTGCTGAGAATCAAACCCAGTGCCTCACACATGCTAGGCAGGTGCTCTACTACTGAGCCACAACCCCAGCCCTTCTGTCTCATTGTTGAGCTTAAAGAATTAAACAGAAAATACTATATTTTTATTTTTTTCACCTTTAACATCTTAAACATATTACTGCACAAGTCCAGGGTTACTGTTGAGAATTCCAAAGTCAATCTGATTCTTTTTTCTTTTATGTGGTAGGCTTCACTCTTTAAAAGCTTTGGGAGTTTTCTATTTATTTTCTTTTTAAAAAATTTGTTCTTTTTAGATACATGACAGTAGAGGGTATTTTGACATATTATATATACAAGGCGTATAACTTGTTCTAATAAAGATCCTAGTCTTGTGAATGTACATGATGTTGAGAGTCACTGTGGTGGACTCATATATGTACATAGGAAAATTAAGTCAGATTCATTCTACTTCTTTCCTATTCCCATCCTCCCCCACTCCCTTCATTCCCCTTTGTCTAATTCACTGAACTTCTATTCTTCCCTTTCCCCCACCTTATTGTGTGTTAGCACCCATTCGACCTTTGGTTTTTTGGGGATTGGCTTATTTCACTTAGCATAATAGTCCCCAGGTCTACCCATGTTTTTCTAATATTTCTAATATTTCCCCTTCTCATTTTTGGATGTTGTTAGGTTTATTAGGTTGATTCTAAGTGATTGTTTCATCTGATCATGACAGTGCTTTTACCCCTCAAGGGTTTTCTGTTGCTACCTGTGAACTCATATTCCCTGAGGTCATCTACTCCAAGTGCAAAGTGAGGAGAAAGGAGAAAAATCTCAGGCACAAGTTTGGGTTCTTTTTGGTGATCTGGGGGAGCTGAAAATATATGGAGGCAGGAATTCTTCAGAACTACAAACTGGGCTTTCTCATTCTCAGTTTATCATCTGTCTACCACTCACAGTAAACCTCTGCCCTGGGGCCTCAAAATTGTTCAAAGCCCATTTCTAGGTTACAGTTTTCAAATTGGAGTGAAGGGGTAGGAACTGGAGTGGCAGGTGGGATCATGTTGGGTGGGGAAAATGTCCAGGTGCTGGCAAGTCTCCCAATGTTCTATTACCTGCTCCTCATTCCAGCTGGGCTCCAGCTCTGCCCTGGATTTGGCAGGCTGCTTCCTACTGAGTCTGAGCTGATTTGGCTGTTTTCCTGAACCTCAGGGTCTCTCATCCAGCAGTGGTGGAGCCAGGACAGTGTGGAAGACAGGACAAAGGATAGTGGGAATGCCCTCTTCCAACCTGTCTTCTCCCCTATGGTGGCTATTCTCAGGTCAGGCCTCTTAACCTCATCCCAAACCTGACCACCTTCTCTCTTTCTAGGAACGTCCTCTCAGCATTATGTCATTTCGACATCAACCTCATTCTCTTACTTTTTGGCAACTCCAAGGTAAGGTTTGAGGAAAGAATTAGGCTACCATGTTGGGGCGACATCTTGGATGATTCACCAGCAGCTATCAAAGGGTCTCAGCAGCTCCTAGAGGGTACGGTAAGAGGCATCTCATGGAAGCCTGAGGAAGCTTAGAACTGTGAAGAAAAGTCTGAAAAACTACTGCCTAAACATTTAAAGGGTGGCAATGTCTCTAGTCTCATTTATGTGTTAACTTATGATTCATTATGTGAATAAAATTATTGCTTTTCTTTCTAAATGCATTACTTGTTAAGAAGTTTGTTTTGTAGGAAAGGATAACCTGAACTGAAGGTCCCCAGGTTTATTTGCCCTCTTAAATTTTCCCATCCATGAAAAAAATCTTGAAAACTTATCCATCTTAGGCAGATCTCAATATGGCAATATTCAAGAGTATTAGGGATTTAGACCCTATAGATGACTTTGGGAGAGCAAACTACATAGCCTTCTTGGATGATGAAAAAACTCTAAATGTCAACATCAGACAGGAATATTAATGTTAGAGAAATGAAAGCTGCTTATTCATTCAACAATCGGTCCACTCATCATTCCATAAAAAGCATCCATCTGTCCATCCATCCAGCCACCCATCAGGTATTGCCTGGGCACCTATACAAGAGTTCCTTAAGAACTGATGCTTTGCTTTGTTCATTCTTGCATCCTCTATAAGGTCTAGCATAAAAAGCACAAAGTAGGTACTCAAATATGTGGGGGCCAAAGCCCTTGCTCTTGAACTCATAGCTTTAAGTTCTGTAGTGGGCAAAATTATTTCTGAATTTTCTGCTGCAATTGCCAAGATAAACATTAAACTGGACAGCTTCTTCATAGGTAACCATACTTCTAAGCTATGGCTTAATTCCATCCTATGGATCTCTTGAATTTAAGAGACACCAGCCCAGTCTGCAAAGTGCCAAAGACAAAGAATGAACTGTACACTTTAAGACACAAGACTAATTTGTTTATTAGGTGTGTTCTATAAGTTCAGGAGGGAGATTTTTTGGCAAATAAATAAATAAATAATCAAATGGGGACTTCAGGGCACAGAAAGAGCTCAGGAGGAGGAAGGAAGCAAAGTCCTTGCATAGTTCTAAAAGAACAGAAGGTGGCAGCAATAGGCAACGTGGATTCTCAGCAGAAATGCAGCACTTGCAAAAACCAGGGACAAGAGGCTTTGAGAAAGAGGAGAAGGTCAGAAGGTGACTGACTACCTATTTCTTTTTCATAGACTGTGGGGTGGAACATCGGTCCTCTCTACGGGGAACAGGATGCGGCACCTTACATGATCTGCCTGGGCATCCCATACCCAGTCATGCCTGCTTGGGAGGCTCCCTTGTTGCTGCCCATCTGCAGGCCAATTACGTTCTGTCCCTGGCGAAGTTGCTCCTCTGAAAATCCTCTTCGATTCTGCTGAGCTTTCCTGGATGGGGAGAGTGAGATGGAATAATGTCCTATGACAGTTTTCAAAGCCTTGTCAAGATGGACAGTTAGACGGACTCTACCTGAGGTCATCAAATTGACCAGCAGGCCCTACTCGGAACCATGACCTACCTCAACCCTTGCCCTACCCTGAGGCATGAGCCCCCTATCTCTAGAAGCCCAGATGTTTTTCAGAATTTCCAGCAAAAAGAAAAGGAAAATCTGTGGCTTCCTCCCTGGGAAACTGACTTTCATCTTTCCTTCTTTTTCTCTTCTCCCCACTCTCCTTTCTTCTCCACCATTTTTGACCATCTCAGTCTGCATCCTCTCATCCTCTCTCTCATGGTTACCTCAAGCTCTTATAAAACCTAAAGTCAATGCTTCTTACAAACCATGCTATCAATCCCATTCCACCCTTCCTGCACAGGGCCAAGGATTCACGTTCCATTTTAAAGCTACAGGACCTAGGAGTTATCAAGGGCAAATGTCTTACTCTAAGTCAGAGGTCTGAAGACTTTGCTAAAGAATCAGGTAGCAAATAATTTTGGATTTGCAGTCACATACTAATAATGTTGGATCAATATTCAATGGGTCAATGTCTAAGAGATTTTCAAACCAAGGTCATTTAAAATAACACAAGCTGGTACCTTTTTATAATTCTCAATGACAAGAAAAGGGCATCAGGGAAATGATTTACCAATTATCTGCTACAAATGTTATTTTCTCTTTATTTACAACTAAGTTATGCAATTTAACTTCCTGCCTTCCCTGTCCTTACCATACCCCCCAGAAAAATCATATTAGGCAAAGGCCCTAAAAAGTCCTTTTAGTAACCTGAGATGTTCATATAATTTATCATCCAAATTGGGATACTTTTGAGAAGAATGGGGATGTTATTAACACACTGGAACAACAGATATTAACCAGGACTGTGTGTGACAAACAGGACTTAGTTAACCTTCATTAATAACAAAAGCAAAATACAAAGAGGAAAGGAAGAAGGAAGGGAGGGAAAAAGATGGTAAGTGAGTGTGAGTGAGTTGGAGGTGGAATACTCAGGGCTGCTGGGGTCTTAACGAACCAAGTACAGACACCAAGCTGCTTCTAAGAAAGCCCATCCATTCCTGGTGATCCTCTGGAGAGGAACCTGGAGGAGCAGGATCCAGGTATCTAATAAGAAAGGCCTTCCTCTTTTTGCCCTGAGTGGAATATTGGCCTGAAGAACAGCATCAGCCTTACCTTGCTCTGGGGGATTCAGTTGTGGGGCCAGGAGAGCTTGTTCCTAGGGACTCTGTATACTAATGGCCCCTAGGGAGCTCCTAGGCTTCTGACCCTCTCTTCAACTGTCTGCTGCAGGAGGCAGAGAAGGAACGTTTACCTGTGGAACCAGGATGGCTCGCCCCGGTAGCAGCCATCATCCTTGGTGACTGCAACGCTGCCCAGAGCCATCAGAGTCCTCTGCACAGCTGCCATGTCCTTCCCTGGAAGCCAATTAAGAGATTAAAGCCAAGTGTATTTCAGGGCCAAGGAATTCTGAAAGGATGTGGCTGGCTGCACACCCAGGACAAAAATTCTGATAGTGGGCTATGGATGACCACATCCAAGGGGGAAGTGCTGTCATTTACCAAAGTGGTCCTAAGGTGACCATTCCCAAATTACTCAGAAAGGAACAAAAACCGGCCTGATTAATTATTCTCAATTCATATCAGTTGCCTTTCCAATCCACTCTTAGTGGCTATATGAATAAATACTCTGAACACCTGCAGCTCAGATCTAGAAAGGTCCCTGACCTAAGGAGAGGACCTTGCCTTTGTGGGTTCCACAAGCTGCATGAAAGGAAGTCCTGTGGAGGGGTTGGAATCCTGGTCTACAGAAGAGTACTTTTCTCCGGATTAGAAAGAGAAAAGAAAATTGAGGAGAAACTGATTGGATGAAATGATTCTGCCCCAAACACCAGGTAGCTCCCCTCTTGTGCTTTATCTGGGTTAAGAGGGTCTAAAAGCATCCATGTTCATCAAATTGAGTGTTCACTTGGCTCTGTGGGTCAGAGGTCTGGCAAATGGAGAACAGCAAACCAACACAGAAAGCACGCCATGTAACGCAAGTGAAAGGCCCTTTATTTTGTGCTGGGTGAAAGGAAGTAAATGGAGACTATAAATCACTAGCTTAGAGAGAGAGAGAGAGAGAGAGAGAGAGAGAGAGAGAGAGAAAGGAATGGGAGAGTAAAGAGACACATGAGGTACAGCCTGCATGGGAAGGGAGCATTGCCACCCGAGGAGCCTGTGGAGGAGGCAGTTGGGCCCCACAAGTCAGCCTGTTCCTCCCATCCTTTCTCCTTTCCTCCCTTCCGGGTGACATGCCCTGGGCTGAGAGAGAGGCTACTGTGCAAGTCACCTGTCATTTAAAAAGCAGAGCAAAGGTCTATGCAAGACACCAGTGTGGAATACAAGAGCTGAAAGGCACTTGGTTAAAAAAGGAAAGGAACCTTCAGCCAGGCAGGGAGGCAAATATGAAAAGTCCTTCTTTGGACAGAGTGAGCCATCTGTGGTCTCTGGCCTGGCTGCTGCAGCTCGGTTACTGGGGAGTACAAAATTACAGGGGAAAGGCAGATGGAAAGTGAGAATGGAGTATGAACTGTAATAAAATAAACAATTAAGGCTCTCACCGGAAGTTGAGTCCAGGATGTGCATTTATACAAAGAGAGTGCAAATCCTCCTTCCCTGGCCTCTCTCCTCCACCCCCACCTCCTGCATTAACCACAGGGTGATTGCCTGGATCCCGGGGGCCCTGTGGGACTGGCTGATGGATACAGGATGAAATGCTGTCAATGGAGAATCCCCAGACTCAAGGAACAGCTGGGGTGGTGAATGGAGTATCTGGGCGGCAGATGGAAGGGGAAGGGCAGAAAGAATACAAGGGATTAGGAGAGAGGAAATGCAGAGATGGTTGTTGACTCTCTTCCACAGATGAAAAGCATTTCTGTAATTGTCACTGTATGACAGAATGCATTTTTTAAATAGTACTGTAGTAATGACGTTTTAAAGAATTATTCTGGGAAAAGATAGGGAGTACGTTTGGTCTTAAGCACAGCATTCTTAAAGTGAGTCGTGGAACACAGGAAGACTCAGGTTAGGTTATACCAATCTTCTTCACTCTGTTCAAAAGGGCACACAGGAAATCTGTTTCTGGAAGTTAGAAGGACCTGGCCTGAAATGTCCAGATCTGGGGAAATGTGAAGCCTGACACCCAGCAAGGCAGCCATACCTGCTATCCTGCAGCAAAGAGTGAAATGCAAGCTTTGCTCAGCCACAGACGTCTCCTTCACCAGGGAGAGCTAATTAATCTATGCACAATGTGAACCCAAAAGGGATAGGAAAAGCTGTCCCAGGCAAAGGAGAGATGCCCAGAAACACCCACCCCCACAGACACACCCTCATCACAGCAGAGTAAAAAAGGAAGGGATTACCTGAGGGAGACAGAAGCTGGAGGGGGAAACATTATTTCACAAAAACAAATCAGAAAGATTCTCCCTTAAGAAAGGTCCCAAGGCAGTGGATTTAATATCAGTTATAAGGTAGATGCTTTATTCTGTTATCATAATTAACCCCATAGAGTTGGGATTATTCCTCCCATCTGTAGATGGGAAAACTGATTCAAAGAGGTTAATGAACATGCCCAGAGTCACCCTACAGGTCAACTGGAGCCTCGTTCTATCTTGGATCAGCCTGAATCCAAAAAGTTACAGTCCATTTGACCACATGCCCTGTCGCAGTACCCCTTGCAGGTTGGATTTGGAAGCATATTCCTCAGCAGGAGCCAGTGATCAGGGATGATGGGAGGGGTCACAGTGGCTGATTTGGTGCCAGACCAGTGGGAATGCAAGGGAGATAAAACCAAGGCACAGGTTTTGGGCTCCACAGGATCAAATGCATCAACCTCAAATAGCCGTAAGTCTTGAAATGCTTTTGTCTGGAATAATTTTGCTGTATCTTTACCCAAATAACACAAAAGCAAAGAGAAGCTGTTGAAATCAGTGTGCTGACCAAGTTAATTACTGTCAGATTCTAACTAACATTATGACTAGAAATCTGCCATCTATAACCAGTTCATACTAGCTCACCATCTCCTCATGTCTAGTATATTTTCTAGTAGAGGTTCCCTGTGGAGACTTTCAGCACTCCTGGGCTGATGAGGCAGTAAGAGGGCCTTTTTCCAGCCTGACCTCTCTAGCCAGTTCAGAAACCCTATCAAGTATGTTCTGTTAGATGAGAAGGGAATGAGGAAGGATCTGGGGTCACTTGTGGAGGCTGATTCCTGTAATCAGGTGTCAAAAACTGAAGTGTATAAAGAAGCAGTGAAGTTTAAGAAAACCTGTGAATGGGCTGGGGAATGAAATGACAAAAGATAAACTGTTTGTATCACAACCAAGTGTAACATCTGCCCTGTTGTGAAGTCTTCAAAAATATGAAAGTAAAAAAAAAAAAAAATGGCCATACACAGTTCATTCGGAGCAGATTCCCAAGGCTTCTTGGCACATTATGGGATACAGGAGGAGGCCATCTTTTTAAAAATATGAATTTCGAGGTTATTGTCTTGAGAGACAAATTTGGCAAGTTGTGGAGTCTACTTTTTTAATAAATTCCCCAGGTGATTCAAATCATCAGGCAAGATGGAGAAACTGATTTTTTTTTTAAACCTGGTGACTTACAAAGCATCAGAATTACCTAAGCATCTTAAATATTTAGATTCTTGGTCAATCTTTTTAGATGATTCTGAGGCAGCCAGATGGACAGACAAGCGCTACTCTAATACTTTGGTTTCCAATTTTTTAAAATATCACAATGTCCAACATGTTGTGAATACTAAATAATATTTGTTAAGAAATAACTTCTTCCTTCATAGATATCTTCCACAAAGTCAAAAACCAAAACCTATCATTAGAAGGGCTTTGACCCAAGTTGGAAGCCAGTCCAGAGATCTGGCGACTTAGAATCACATTGCTCCCTGAGAATGCCCCTGGATGTTTTGCTGGATGCTTGTGGGCTCTTCAAGTCAGCTTGAGCACCACAGCTCAAGGCCATTCTTCCAAGAAAACAGAGAAGAAAAATAGTCTAAAAAAGGGCAAACCAGAGGTTAAGAATTTTCTAGATGCAGCAGAAATGAGATTGAATCTTGATGGTCATCTAAGAATAGACCACTAACCATATGAAGGAAAGTAACACAGGAAAGAGAAGGAGCCATATTAACACTAATGTCTCAGCATTTTGATCGGGCTCCCTGGTCTCTTCCAGACCCCTGCCATGGAAGGAAGCTAATATTAGGCTTGAAATTTTTTAAAAATGCTGGTAGAATCAGAAAGGGCTATGAACTGTATCATTCCAACTATATGACAGTTTGAACAAGGCAAAACTAGAGAGACCATAAAAAAATCAGTGATTGCCAGGGTTGGGGAAGGGGAGGACCTGTGGACCATGAAAAATGGACCACAGAGGATTTTTAAAGCAGTGAAAATATGCTATATAATACAACAATCGTGGACACATGTCATTGTACATTTGTCTAAACCCACAGAATGCACAACAGTAGGGGTGAACGCTGTGTAAACTGTGGGCTTTGTGTGATAATGATGTGTCAATATAGGTTCATCAATTATAATATATTTACCACTATGATAGAGATAATGGGGAAGCAGATGATGGGAGGAGGGCATATGGGAAATATCTACCTCTTAATTTTGTTGTAAACTTAAAACTGAGTGAAAGAAATAGTCTTAAAAATTTTGGCATGGATGGTAACTCTCTCTGTCTCACCTGGCAATTTGAAAAAGAGTGTCAGGTAGCAATGGATGCTTTTATTTGACAGTAGAGTATTCCCTACTTCACACATTATCACAAAGTAATGTTATTCCAAATATGGTCATGTACTGCAGACTACTACATTATAATCTGGGGAGTGGGGCCAGAGGTTCTGCACCGTAATAATCCAAACCAAGGATTCTTAATGCTGGTAAAATTTGAGAGATATTACCATAAGGATAGTTCAACAAGAATTTTGTTTTCTTAATTTTTATTACTTCCAAGATATCTTATGCATATCTTTGGAAAGAAGAAAAAATGAGGATAAAGAGAGATACAATGGCAATAGAGAAATCACCTCGGTAGCAAAGTCAGGTCAGCCATGCTCTATTTTCTATTTCTACTTTTAATACTAAAAACCCCAGTCTTAAGTCAAAATTGTATTTTTCAGAGCTACTTCTATTTTATATTAGTCCCAACCTTGTAACTCTTGGAATCTAGACTCTTAAAATAGTGTTTCTTGTACTTACAGAGATAGCAAGAAGTAGAATAAAAATCATTTCTTATTTCCCTGAATAATAACTTAGGCACAGCCTCCAGTTTTCTACTCAAGGTAGAGAAAACATTGCTATAGTCAAAGGGTAGGTTAGATTTGTTCTGTAGGTTTTATAAGTTTCTGTTGCTTGCCTCCCCAGCATAATGAAATATTGCAGGATAATGATTCTCAAAGTGGGGTTCCCAGGCCAGTAGAAGGAGCATCACCTGGAAATTGGTAAGCAATGCAAATTTTTTTACCTCACCTCATAGTTAATACCTCAGAAACTGGAATCGTGGCCCATCAATCTGTATTTTATTAAGACTATCAAGTGATTCTGATGCAGGCCAGTTTGAGAATCATTGCTAAAGGTAAAACCCATTAATTATGATTGACAGCAGCCACTTTAGAACAAAAGCATTGAAGACTGTGATGATAGAAAAGGAGGCGTCAAGCAGCAGGCATTTGTTATGTCTCAAGTACCTTGCAATATCCCCAAATATCCCACACTGGGTGGAATGACTCTTCTGCTCTTGCTGTTGAGGAATGGCACATATAGTGACACCTCCCTGAAGAATACATTTGAACCTTCCAGGCGCTCCACTTCCAGTGTAAACCACAACCCTCAGCTTTGAGTCATCAAAAGAAGGGAACACGCATGACAAAACCATGCATCCAGGGTCCTCATCAGTGAGCTAACTGAGAAGAGTAATTGGACTGGTTGATCTTTAAGCCTCGCCTGCTCTGACATTCTAGAATTCTTTATGTGTAACACTCGCCAAGTGGTTACACAAATAAACCAGAAAGGTCACTTACTGATGGGTTAATTGTAGGGGAAGAGAAGGTGACCTTTATTAGATGTCTAGGAGCCAGGCCCTGTGCTAGGCTGTCTACACTTGATCCTTACAATAAATCTGTGAGGGAGACACCAGGCCTGTTTACACAAAAGAGAGCAGAGGCTCTGAGAAGCTAAGCAACCTCAACAAGGTCACACTGCTGGTATCCAGCTGAAGAAGGGCTTCTATCCATCTACCTTACTCTAAAACTTATGCTGGTCCCATTTCTGGGTCTGAAATCGGACAAGCTACATGTTGTGGGGAAAGATACAAAAAAGCAATAACCACTGAGTGACAAGTCTATCAAGTGACTCATACAGCTGGCACCTTTCTATGTGCAGAATGACCAATGAAGGCTCCGCAGATGGCAGAGAGGGCAAAGGTCAAACAGGCCATCTTATCAGCTCCTGTATGTGATCATTAATTTAGTCCTTTGTTCTAAGAAGAATATGTGACTTTCCAGACCCATTCCTCCAGCTCTTACTTATTAGTCTCAGAAAGAACAGGACAATGACAAGAATAATTCTATGCTGACAATACTTCATATACTCTACTTTTTCCAGATACTATTCTATCATCCCTCATTTATTTTTTATATCAACTCTAAGAAGTAGGTACCGTTATCTCCATTTTACTACACCTGAGAAAATGGAGGTTTAGAGGCTAATTGAAAAGCCATGGAGCACAGATCTGCTCCTGGCAGTCTAATTTCTGACTCAGGAGTCTGTACTCTCTTCTCCCTTCCAGGGTAAGCTTTCACTGCAGTCTTTCTAGCCAGACACTGTATTAGCACACTCACTCTCATGCACTCTCTAACACACACACACACACACACCCCTCCTTTCTTGCTCCTCTCTTTCTCCTCTCCCCTTTCTATTCTCAGAAAAGATGCTACAGTCTTGCCTACAGCACACTCTCCTCTGCATCATAGACAGATGAGTTGGCTCCACCCCACCTCACCCAGGCATCCATAGCAATCGGAAAGTAATCTGCCAGGACACTTACCTTCTTTCATCCTAGAGAAAAACATCCCAAGCCTCCTTCCATTCTTCTAAACTGTCCTCCCTTCTTCTCTATCACCAGAAGGAACTGCTTACCCCAGCTTCCTTTAGAGTGGACTTCAGTAGCTTTTGTCTACAATGTCCCTGTGATCAGATTTTGTTCTGGACTATTCAATCTTTATTTCCTTTTTGAAGAATCTTGTATTCTGATTGTTCCCAAGTCCATTCCAAATATTCCACCTCAAAAGGGTTTAAGGTCAGTAGATGTATCTAGGGCCCCTGCTTCTATAAATAATTGAAGACTAAACAAGAAGGCATTTGGTAACCCTGGACTTCTGCAGCTTTACTGGTTTGTAAGAGAGGCAGCCTGGAAAGTCACCAGTCCCATTTCTGGTACCCAGGGATCTGGGCAAGCAGATCCCTGCTTAGGAAGAAAACATCAAGCCAGGGAAAAGGGGGATTGAGAGCAGTTGAGTATAAAATATCTGCAGAAGAGAAAGAAAACTGCCCTGGAAAGAGGGCCAGGGCCACAGCAGCCATGGCCACCACAGCCATGGTGCAGGGAATTTGGAATTAGGTAAGAAAACTGAAACGTGAGGACAGACTTGAAACCTCAATCAGGGGTAGAATTGTAGGAAGAATGTGGGACTAAGCTAAATGGCTAGTCCAATATCTGTGTATACAACGTGTATGCCCTCACGTGAACACAGACACATAAAAACACACCAACCCTGCCCTGCAACAGCCCTTTGATTTCAGCTTAGTCATCCCTAAACTCATGACTAGCAACCAGCTCTTGAGGAAGGACTCTGGCCATGCTTGCTACTTCCATGATTTCACATCACCAGCCCAATCCTCCCTGCTTCTGTTCAAGGAAACCAACATTTCCACCTCTGATCAATTATATAGTAACCAGCTCTGGCCAGAGCTTCAGACAGAGATCCTGGGAAATATCAAGAGTGCTGTCCCAATCATAACCTGCCTCCCTGACCCCCGGCCCCCAGAGGCCTCTGGCGTCATTAGGAAATTCTTAAGCATCTGCTTTTCTGTTGTCTACATTTTCTCAACTCACCCTAACCTTCTGCAGAGTCTACATAGTGTTATTCTGACTATCATCAGTCACAGCACCCTTGGAGTGAGTCTCTTTCCTTCTTTCCTTTAAAAGCTGATCCTTCTTCTGTGCTAGTGATGGGACCCTTAGTGTGTCTTTTTCCTCTTTTTCTAGAAGCATTATCCTATCCAGGGGCCAACTCTTCACAGCCCCATCTCAGGCTACCACAGTCACACTCACGCCTCCTAATCTTCCTATTCCTTAAGGAGGATCCAACACAGGGGCAGGAGCAAGTGGTGGAGACCTTCACCAGGGATCATTGCTCCCCACACTCTATTCTTCTTGGTGTAAGTACCTCCGAGGTGTAAAGCTCACCTTCATGGTCTTTGGACAAAGGGGGAAAGGGGGTAAAGCCTCCTAAGTAACATAAAAACAGGAAAGTTCCCTTGGGATCCCCGCCTTCTATAGACCTCCCGGTTTCCTACTCCTACATACTTCCTGCACTTGGAGGGGGGCTCACCAGGGTCCCTGCCATCCACACTAACTCCCAATCCTTCAGTCCCACACAGCTTTGACTCATTCTCCTCATTATTGTCATCATCAGCAGCAGCAGCAGCAGCAGCAGCTGCAGCTAGTCACTATTATGATTCAACAGCACATTCACAGTGTAAGAGAAGGAAACTAGGCTTCCTGGCCAAAGAATGCCTAGAAGACTAGTTAAGGCCCTATTCTTTGGCATCAGAGGGCCTGGGTTTGAGTCCCAGCTCTTCTAACTACTAGTTCTCTGATGGTCACACATAACCATGGGCATACTTCAACAACTGTGAAATGGATAATTTAAAAACACTTACCTTATAATTTTGTTAAAAGAACTGATGGCATTATTCAGTAAAGCACTTATCCAATGCCTAGTGTACAGAAGAATGTCAATGAACAGTAGCTGTCTTTATTAACTAAGGAGAATCACCATAGGTTTGACCTAGAAAGCAGGCACCAAGGCTGGACCATGACACACAGGGACTTGGAGGCAAGTGCCACAAAGTCCAGTGACCCGGCCTTAATTTTGGGGTACATGAGTTTTTAAAGTACTGGCAATAAGCAAGGTAAATCTCTTGACATCTTAGGATTTTAACAATTCATCTGTGAGGGAACATGAAATGGCTCTCTGCGTGACAGAGGTCCAAGGAGCTAACTGAGGGTTACAGAGGTAAAACTGTTTTTTTATAATTTGCTTGGTAAAGTGCTCCTCTGCTAAAAATCTCTTCCAACCACCCTCTGAATAGCCCTTAAAATGCCATGCCTTTGATCAGAAGAACATTATCCATTCTCACTGCCAGCAAACCATTTGGGTCACTGGCCTGGGGATTCTATTGGTCAGGCCAGGATGATGGCTAATGACAATGAGCATGCGGGAGTCAATCTGGCAGTCCTGCTTAGACTCGTCTGTATCTCTCAGTGCCTCGGGTGGGCCTAGTCAAGAAAGGACCCAGCTGCATGGATGGACAAAATGTTTTCACTAAAGGGTCACTAGGCCCTGATAGTGTCTCCAGTCACATCATTTCCCCCAATAATGGTGGAATGCTAAATATGTCTAAGAATGTGATTTGATTTTTATGACTTTGAAAAATTTCCTCACCAGGTCACTTCACAAAGGTGAAAGAAAAAAATCATTCGTCACACTCTCTGAGCAGAACACCTATCTGAAAGGTAGAGTCACCACGCTCCCAGATCATTGTTTAGTGAAAGATTGGAGTGCTATTTCTCGGGTTGAATGACAACATTGCACCAGATGGCTTTGTCTGCAAGCCTTGCTGCTGGTGAGTCAGAAGCACACTGGCCCCCTGCCTTCCTTCTCCTCCAGTAGTTATGATTTGCTATGCGAGGGCAATAGAAATAAAAGGCATCCATGTAACCATTTTTGCTTCCTTTCTGTGGAGGATTCTGTTTACACACTAGTTTTCTGAGATCCTTTGCCATGCATGTCCTCAGGGTGTGCATTCCTAGAGAAGAGTACCCCCTGTGAGAGAACATCACAAAGAAAAAGGCTAACAGGGTTGCTGAGAGCACTCCCCACACACCCACAGGCACAGGGAAGAACATCTTGAGCGGCTTTCACAAAAAGGGCAAATGGAAGGGGTGTGGGGGCAGGGGGGAGAACAGACCCAGAGGCTGAAGGGCTGTTTACCTTCCCATAGATCCACCGTCTGAAAAATGTCAGTGGTCCTGACGCCATAGATCTCCGCAGCTTTTAGGAACTGGGAGATTTGCTCCATCTGCTTAAAAGCCATCTTTGACTCTGAGATCTTAGGAATGGGCTCTTGTCCTGGTGGATATAAACTGTTTATCAGCTTGCACAGGACCTGAAGGGGGTGGGGTGGGGACACAGAATCAGTGTTTCCCTTTTTAATCAATGTCATAAATGAGAAGTGAATCCCTCCCCCACAATACACACAGCAGAAGACACAGCTCACCAGGTTTGGTAAGAGCAAGTCATGAGGCCCAGGAAAGCATGGGTTCAGGGTTGTGCAGCCAGGTTCCCACACTACATCCCCAACACTCAGACCGCCCCATTCCCACGGCTACACCTGACCACAGAAAGTCCTGCAGCCCCTTCCCTCCTTATTCCTCCCTTCCTTTTTCAGGGCAAAGGAAAGAATATTCACAAATAGAGAATGGCACAAGGTGAGGAGGACATGATTCTACATTTTTAATGAAGAGATGAGTTTGTGGTTTCTGGGGGAGGAAGGGTGGGTTCTGATCTGCCCTGTACCAAAGGCAAATCAGAATCAGCTTTCAATAACTCATCTCACATATGTTAATGATGTGTAAAAGAACTGAACATTAACATGGGGTGGTATCTTCATGCAGACACCTATAACCCAAGTCTTGGGCCACTCCACAAATGTGTGGAATAGCAGTTATGTAACAGTAAATCACAGCTTGCAAGAAGAGATGGACTTGTTTGAATCAGTTCAGCCTATGGTCCTCAAATCCCCAAACACACATGAACATCTGGTCAAAACAGCAGTTATCAAAGAAGGACTCTCTTCAGGTTCCTGAGAACCCATCCATCCACAAATGGCCATTAAGCACCTCCAGGGAGCCTGGTTCCCAGAAGGTTGGGAAGGAGGCTACCCCCACCCCCACCCTTTGTTTTACTGTGTAACCAGCTGGTTCCCCTGGGGGAAGAAATGGCCCAGAAGCGCTGATGCACCAAGAAGGCTGCTGAGATCACAAGGAAATATTTATTTCTATTCTCAATGGGAAAATCATCAGGGTCTCAAATTTGCCGGCAACTCAGAAGGAAGCTCTGATGCTTGGATGGGTAGGGAATCCTCTGAGCTAACTAGGGAATTGTGCAGGGAGCACGAATTTTCCAACCCTGAAGAAATAAAGGCATCCCCATCCCTCCTGTGAGAAAGAGCTTGGCAACAGCCGCTCCTCCCGCGACCTCGCGTTGAAAGAAAGAGCCCAGGGGCGGGTTTTCCTGCCCACCACCCCAACAGCCACGATCGCTGCGGGTCTTACCGTCCCGTCCATTAACCATTTCTGAAAATGGGTCCTGCCGGGGGGCGGGTGCTCTATGTCCTCGGCGCACTGCAGGATGATCCAGTCCACCAGCTTGTTCTCCAGGTCCGCGTCGTACTTCTGCTCGATCTTTTCCTGAACCTCTCGGCTTAAGCCATAGCTCGGGCCCCTGTTAGCCATGTCTGGAAGAGAAGAGGGGACACGCGCGGCATCCACACAATAGCAACCGCAGCAGCGCCGGGGCTCCCTGCAAACGGGTCTGAGATGCGGCTGGGCGGCCGGGCCCAGCAGCAGCAAAGCGGGCAGAAAGCCGGGCGTGGTTTAAATCAAGGAGCCAATGAAGCCAATGGGGTTTCACCTACAAACGCGAAAGAAAAGCGCAGCCACGCGCCAGTGACTCTGGAATAAAACCTCGGCCAGTCCAGGGGGGCTGGAACCCCCCTCTCAGTCCCGCCTATCAACGAGTCGAGACGATGTATGTACAAGGACTCACAATTGAGCCTGAGCCCCCAGGCAGTGAGGGGGAGGGGGGTGGTCGTTTCCTCCACTCTCAGTAGCGCTTTGCAAAGGCAAGAACCAAGAGAGCGCGAAGAGCAGGTAATTAACAGGCCGGGAGGAACGCTGCCCTGACCTACAGCTGCTGATGCTGCATCGCGCCTGGAAGATCGGCAAGCTGATTTGATTTTCTCAGGGCTGAGGGGGTCAAACCAGGGCCGTTGCTAAGAGCCCTCCCAAAGCCTTCTCCTCTCCTGTGTCGGGCAAGCCCGCCAATCTCCCTTCCGCTGAGAGCTTCTTTCTTGACTGTACCATTCTTTCCCCTCCTCTGGGAGACAGCAATTGTCTGCCACGCCGGCAAACAGCTGCAAGAGAGGATGAGGGCCTATAGGAAGGTCCCTATTGGTAACTCCATCTGGCAGGAACAGCCAAAGCACCTTCCCCCTGCCCTGTGTGGCAGGGCAGGATGGGGGAAACTGAGAGCTGCAATCATTTATTCGTCAGCCCAGCTTCATCCAGAAACTTCCATGTTATGAGGAACTGTTGTGCTTCCATCTAGTTTAAGGGCTCTTTTCAAGGCTTAAAAAGAAAAAAAAAAAAAAAGATGTTTTATAAATTTATGTCCTACACACTCTTAACAGTAAAAGAATTTGGTAGAGTGTGGAAATGTTATCCGTTTATTTCAATTAAGGACCACAAAGACACAGTGGAAGGCTGTTGGTAGTAACAATATCTGCACCAGCAAACAAGATCTTAGGAGAAAGCATTTGGTTTAAGTTGTCTTGAAATTATTTTAACAGTCAAGGGGCTTGGCATTTTGTTCTCCTAGAGTGTAAGGTGCTTGAGGATAGATGGAGTCCTGCCAGGGTTGTGTAAGTCTCTGGGTACTTTTCATGCAAAACCAAAGCAAACAAACAAACAAAAAAACCCAAACCCTCAAATATTTGTCTTTTGGTTCATTTCTTCCTTGAACCAACATCTATTGAGTGCTCCATTGTCATAATACTGGACTGGAAAATATAAAGTATAATTCTGGCTCTAGAAAGAATTGATAAATTCAATCAAACACATTAGAAACAGCAATTTTGGTACATGGACGGGATGGTAATCACTGTCCTTGTGGGAAATTGATCAGAAGCCATGCAAGAATTAACTGTTCAAATAATACATGTACTGAGAAAAATCTTCTGATGCCTGAGTCCCAGAAAAATTACTTACTTAAATGATATGTGAGTGGTGTGCCTGAGGAAAGACTTAGTGGTCAGTACTTGAAGATCTAGAAGAATAAATTCTGGGAAAGACAGAATGTGTGAAAGAACCAGGAGCCCTTGGGAGAGAAGGTTTAGAAAGAAATAAGAGAAGGGCTGACTAATAAAGGCCTTAATGCTGCATGGAATTTCAGTTGAAAAAGTTCTAGAGAAGTTCCAGAGACCCAAAGCGTAGGGGGAGAGTTGAGAGAAGGGAGATCATCAGCAGAATTATGGAAACCACTATTTGCATCTTGGGTGGCAGCAATAAGGTTAATACCAACCTGGGACTCAGGGGACAGAGGCTCATACAGAAAGCATCTATCTTTCTTCATGGCTGGAATTGCTCTAAGGAAGACCTTGGTTTGATATACAAAGCTGGATTCAATGCTCAAGATGCACAGTTGCCTCCCCTTACTCCATGTTTTGTATCCAAACATTCCTTACAATTATAACAGAATAGCTGATGTGCTTTAAGTGAATGTTGAAGCCAAGATTCTGGTACAGTGGCTAAGGGGGACCACATCAAGGCATAGGTTAAAATGGCCAGAAATCCAGAGGAAGGAGAGAGGGGTGGGTGGGGAGAGAAGAAATGCTTGATCTCCTACAGGGGCAGATGTATGACAATGGAAATTTGATGAAACTTGCATTTTCCGAATACCTACTTACATTATAGTTTTTTTTTCCCCCAATAAATTTTCAAGAGCATGTGTATGTAACTAAGATACAAAAAATAAATGAAACATAAAACCTTGGTTTAGCTTAATAAACTTCTACACAATAAATGCCAGGTACTCAGGCTGTTTCATCTATTAGAGGAAGGGGTCAGGGAACTAGGGAAAAGGTTTATAAATGAGATGACTTTAAGTATTGAAAGAGGAATAGGTATTTGCCAGGTGGATGGGTGAGGAAGGGTGTCTATGGAAGGAAGCTAGAAAAGTCGGCTTAATTAAGGAGAAAATGTTCTAGTATCAATAAAACATAGGATTAAAGAGTAAGACACAAAATGTTTTTAGGAATTTTGAGAACCAATTATTAAATTCAGTCATTATTAGCAAGTAAATTTTACAAACTTATTCTTGCAGTTTTACAAATTTAAATACTCAAATTGCTTGCTAATTTAGTTTGCTACACTTTCTTATTACCTGTGTTCTTGAGAATGTTTGCGCTGATTGTCTCTATATGGGAAAAATACTGCGTAATGGTGTGCTAGTGGGCATTTCTTCTCAACTTTGTATTCAGAGATGTCATGGTAGTAGTTTCAAAGTCTCGATGTATTAAGCCAGGTTTTTTGTTTTTGTTTTCCTAGAGCTAATTGTTAAACATTTACCACATTTGCATGGGCTTATGTATCATGCAAAGGAGTTTGAGCTTTTTCACAGGGAAAGAAAACCATAAGATATAATTTGGGCAAAAGGAGACAGCTAGAATGACTCACAGTTTAATTTGTATAACAGAAGTAATGGTGGTGTCATCACTGCAAAAAGACTCATATGTAGGATGATACATAAAGGGGGAAAGATAATAAGGTTGGGATTTACTGTATTTGAGAGGCTCATTAGGCAGTTGGTTTTATGAGTCTGGAGCTCAAGAGAGAAATCTAGATTGTAGGAATATACTTGATTCATCTGCTTGCAGGTAGTAGTTAAAACCATAAACATGGGTGATGTTGCTCAAGATGAGTAAGTAGCATAAGACTCCCAAGGGAACATTAAAAGCCATACAAAGAGAAGCCCACAAAGGTGATGATGTGGAATGTCAGAGACATCTGAGGATAAACAATGTCAAAACAAATCTGGACTCAAAGGTCATTTGAGAGAAAACGGCTGGAATATAGGCTGAGAAATTTACTCTACCACTGGGCTACATCCCCAGCCTTTGACAGCAGTTAAGTTCTGTCAAAAAGGCATTGAAAAACTGGGAGTGGTGGCACATACTTGTAATCCAGCTCACTTGGGAGTCTGGGACAGGAGGATACAAATTCAAGGTCAGCCTGGATAACTTAGCAAGACCCTGTCTCAAAATAAAATAAAAAAGGGCTGGGATGTGGCTGACTAGTAAGCACTTTCTGGCATGCATTAGGTCCTGGGTTCAATCCCTACCAACACACACACACACACACACACAGGACCAAGCAATGAACAAGAAAGATGGGGATGAATCAGGAAGGTCTTCACAGAGAAACTAACTGGCTGTTGCTGAAGGCAGTCAAGAATGAAAACCAAATTGAGCTGCTGCTTTTTTTTTTTTTGAAGGGGTTGCTGGGGATTCAACCCAGGGTCTCAACACGTTAGCCAAGAGCTCTGGGTTATATCCCCAGCACAAGCTTTTTGTTTTCAGGTTCTTTTAGTACTAGAAGCAAGCTAAATTGTCAGCTAAAACCTGAATATCCAGGAAAAGGAAGATAAAACAAGAAAGGATATTTTCCCACAAATATACATTTGGTTTAAAATACTGCCTGCATTTTTCTAGATATATTCTCTAAACATACCATCACATTTTTCATAAACCAAGTTATATATTCTGATTGTTTCCAAACCAAAAAGTTAGATGTGTAGTTAAAGACAATCTTAATAAAGGTATATACATCAGCCCTCTGCAGCCAGTTTACATATCGGAAGATCCATCAAATGCACATTTAAAATCAGCTGAAAAATACTGTGTACTGAATACGTACAGACCTTTTTCCTTGTCACTATTTTCTAAAAAAATATAGAATAACAGCTATTTATAGAGCGTTTACATTATATTAGGCATTATAAGTAATCTAGCAATGACATATAAGCAAGCTGGATGGCAGAAGTTATAAGAAGGATGCTGCATTATTTTACATAAGATACGTGAGCATCCTTGGATTTTGATGTCTCAGAAGGTGCTGAAACAATCCCTGTTGCAGCGAAAGGAGGTTTAAATTTCTCCCACTTTCTTCCCTACTCTAGAAAATAAGGGTTCTTTAGATTTTTTTCTTAACTGTTTCAAATTCAATTAGACATGGTTACTTTGGGGATTGTCCTGGAATTAATGAGGTGAGGTGCTTCTCTTAGCCATCTTCATGTTTTTAAAACTCAAGTCTTGTCTAGAACTCTTCCTCTCATCCATACAGACCTTTCTATTGGCTGCTCAGAGACTGACATATTATTCAAATTTGTGTCTGGAAATGTTTCCAAGATCAACAGATATGGCAAAAACAAAATATAAGATGTGGCCTCAACCTGCTTTTCCATTGATATTTGCTGTATTCTTTTCCATTGCACATGCTGAAATAGTTTAGAGGGATCACACACTTTTAAAATAATACAGAAATTCCAGAGGATAAGGCACACAGGGGCTGCTGGCTCTTCATGCAACTCACATCACTGAATACACAGGATGGGGCAGTCCTGGGGGGAGTTTTGGAGAGTAGAAAAACTACAAGAGTAGTTAACAATGTACTAGAATACACTAAATTTAACCTTACTGGGAATTTGTGATGTCAATCTCTGCAAAGCTAAATTTTTATGACATTTTTCTTTAGATTTTGAATTTTCCTTTTTTTAAAACCACTGGTATTTGAATGAGCATCATAAAGTTAACATTTTAATTGGGACCCTTGTATTAGGAAAGCCAAATTCAGTTCACCTTTAGTAGCCTTACCCTCTTCTTGTTTACACCATGGATTATTTATTTGTGCCCATCATTCTTACTGGACTGTGCTCTGTACACAATACAAATAAAATCAAAAAGGTAGTACCTCCCGTGTGTTTATCCTTATTTTCTATTATCTAGGTTTATATTGTGCCACTTTACAGATGAGGAAACCAGGGCTCAGTGATATTAAATGAATTAGGCACAGAGCTAGTAAATGGGGGGATGGGGGGGACAGAATTCAAACCCATGCATGGTTTCTGCCCTTAACCACTGTTATAATTACATGCCTCTAATTATACTCACTTCATTTTGCAATTATGTTTAACCGTAGAAAAGTCTCACAGGCAGAGACCCTTTCTTCTTGTTTTTCATAGTAATCTTCATGCCTAGCAGTGTCTGGGTAAAATAGGCTAAAGAACAGGCAGTGCCACCTCTATCAATCCATAGCAGTAGGCACTATGCACACAAATGATTCACCTTTTTTATGATTTTTCACTGGTATACAACACAACAAATGGATCACAGCTTAAGTGTATCTGTGTCAGACATCCTCAATACCACCCCCAGGTTCAAAAATTTGGTAGGACTCACAGGTTTCAGCATGTAGTTCTATTCACAGTTATGACTTATTATAGTGAAAAGGACACAAAACTAAATATGCAAAGGAAAAAGGCACGTGGTGAATGAAATCTGGGAAAACTAGGTGCATACTTCCAAGATTCCTCTCTCAGTACAAAGGTTGAGTTCAGTTTGCCAAACAATGAGTTTTTATAGCAGCACATGTGAAATTCTGTCCACCAGGAAAGCTTCTTAGATTCAATGCTGAGGGCTGGTCATGTAGGTATTTTATGCTGGGTATATATCAAAATTCTGGACTTCCAAGTGTTTAGCACAAACCGAATTTTGTACAGTTAGGACAGAGTGAACTGTTTCAATCAGGTCTGAAAATGGTGGAAGGCCCTGAAATTCAAGTTCCCAGATGCCAGCCATGGGCCAACCTCCTAGGTCTTAGAGATACTCAGTCTGCCTGCTCACTTTTCTACACAGCAATTTTATCCCAACCTCTTTTCTGCAATATTTATAAATACTCGTTTCTTAAAAATATCCTTTGAATCAGTTTACTATCTTCTGGCTCCCTCATTAACGGGTTAAATAAGTCTTTAACACATGCTCATTTTATATATGAGTCATATAAAGTCAACTTATAAAGTTTTACTTTGTCAGAAATAACCCAAGCAGGCCAAAGTCAATTCCAACCAAAATTAATAGCTAAAGACTACCAACTCAATAATATCAAGGCTGACTACTGAAAAAGTTTTTACTTATTAAAAACTTTATACTTGCATTTTATGTTTTTACTGTCTGGTTACACTTCAGAAAGCCCTTTAAGTGGCAATCACTTGGCTATTTGTACTTAGGGCACAAATTAATAAAAAGCATTTATGCAAGTGGGCAATAGAAAAAGATCAATTTTCTCTTTAGTTTTATCAATCATAATATTAAAATGCTACATCAAGGTGAATTTCCCATTTAAATATATGACATGTAATCAAAATTTAGAAATGTCTTTCATATCACTGTAAAAAGCTGTGAGCCTTTTAAAGATTAAAACTGTAATTTTAAGTTCAAATATGACATTCTTATTTTTGAACTTTTTTATGCTTTAGACATTTCAAATTTATTTCAATAAACACCTTCCTATCTTTTGTGTACTGCATTTTAAAATCAGAAGTAATTTTACAACTTTCCATTTATAAAGGTAGCAAACAAAAACCAAAATATTTAAATTTTATTAATAAAAGAACATAAGAACTGGCAAGGCTAACATATACACAAGGAAAGTAAAATATCTATTGAATAAAAAATAGGAAATATTTTAATGGAAAAAAGATTGAAGGAGAAATTTTTCTCAACAGCAGCCAGTATTTCTATCACAATATGTATTATTTGTGCAAAGATATCATTAAATAAATACTTTCCTGATATTTACAAAATAGAGGTAAGAGGGAAAAACCTACAGTATCAGGGTCTTTGATTTGCTGTATCTCTTTCAATATTCTGAATAATTTACATGCCTATTAAAAATGTGATTCTAGTTAACTACGTTCGTTGAAAGCTTATCAATCAAGTCATCAATAGTGTAAACAAGAAGTTGAATGTCCGCTTTTTCCTTCATTCTATGATCACTATGTTTTCGAAGGATGACATCCACGTCTTTGCTGACGACTCGGTCAGCAACCTGCATGGATGTGTGCCAAGGTACAATTTCATCCTTCATGCCATGCAGCAATCTTATAGGGCAGGTCACAGGAATTGGACTACGTAATAAGCAGTGGTGTTCTGCTTCCTTAATTAAACTGTACTGAACTTGATAAGATCCATCCTCTTGGTATTTTGATGGCATGGACCACACGCCTTTTGTCTCCACTTCCTTTTTTACCTATTGGGAAAAATGAGGAAAATAAAAACATATAAGTAACATTAACATATGCTATAGGCTTTGTTTCAGGAAAGCAGTCCTTGTATAAGAGGACAAAAATATAAAAGAAATAATTATTAAAAATTAATACGATGTGCAAGGTGCTGTAATAGGTACTTTACATATATTATCTCATAGACCGTGATAATAATTCTGTATTCATTCCATTTTTATAAAAGTGGATATTAAGGTTTAGAGAAATTAAAAATCATGTTCAGAGTTCAAAGTGAGTGATTGTCATGGCTATAAATCAAACTTAGATTTATCTAACTTTATCATACTGCTTCTTAAATCAGATGTCACTTCATTCCAACTGAAAAGGGAAATAGAAAAGAACAGTAATTTCTAGAAATCAGTCCAAGAATACACTTATATTAATATAAAATCAGATCTTAGAATAAAAGTTGTTTAGATTTCAAAGTCATAAAACAAAAAGAAACCATAAGAAGTATGTAGAATGGGTATGGAGTATGGGAAGAATTCAGCACAGAATTAAAAATGAAAAATAAGACATCAATGATCCTGGAACAATAATGCACATGCTCATACAATTTTAGGCTGAAGGTAAAATGTATACTGTTTAGTTTTTACTTTTCAGCACTCTAGAAATCAGACAAAAAAATGTTCTGAATAACATTGATGTTTTCCAAATACTTCTTAAAAACTGAAAAAATATCTTTTCTACACTTATTCCCTTAATACGAAATATTACATGTCCTATAATCCTTTTGAGAATTTCTAATTTTGAGATTATAATTTCTCAGTCTTTTTAAATTAAAAAGTAGAATTTTCAATGAATAACATATATTCATTATAGAAAGTATAGCAAATACAAACAAGTACAATGCAAAACAAAATCACAATCCATAATCCTACCTTATAGAAATAACAATCATTTACATTCTGGCTTTCAGGATTTTTCTTTATGTATTTGGTTTTTATATATGTAATATGTAAAATGTCATCTATTACATATCCATATAATTTTCTATACTGGTTTATTTATTTAGTATGTATATTCCTGGGCTTTCCAAAATTCTATAGTTTTTAAAGGCTGCAGAATGGTACTATGATCAACTTAAGATAATTAGCTTGACCATCCCCATATTACTACTCACTGAATATCTTTGAGAGAAAACATTTATATATAATATCTGAAAGCTGTGCTCAGGATGTCTCCAAATGGTGTTAAATTAATGAAAATTCTATAAAAGATACAAAATGTATGAATCTATATTAATTTGGGGTTTTCTGTAGTAAAACAACATGTAAACCAAATGTTTAAAGAAAAAATGATATTCAGTTATCTTCAAGCAAGATTGTTCATGAATATGTACATTTCAGTAATTAAAACAGTTTCATTGGTTATTAGCTGATATAGAAGATAGGCTAATTATCGAGATACTGGATTAATAATATTCATATTAAGCATCCCTGATTCCCAACTATCTTTGTTATCTGCCATTGCATTAAATGAATATAGTTCATTTGAAGAACAAAGTTAACTTTATAAAATATTTCATGTCCCAAACTCTCAAAAACAAAAAGTTCAGAAATAGCAAAAACAGTATTTGTAAATTTTGCATCAAGAAGAAATTATTATCAAGGCAATGTGATTTTTAGAATCTTAGATTCCAATCAACTGTGCATCCTGCCTGAAGAGGAGATAAAGATTAGTCAGTTATGAGGGAGGTCAAGTTCCAAGGCAAATAAAGAGAAATGTTG
The DNA here is from genome assembly GCA_020662805.1 of Glaucomys volans. Classification (NCBI taxonomy): domain Eukaryota; kingdom Metazoa; phylum Chordata; class Mammalia; order Rodentia; family Sciuridae; genus Glaucomys; species Glaucomys volans. The sequence continues at coordinate 396,905 of JAJEJO010001380.1, read as the reverse complement.
TGTTTAATATTCCCAAGGATATAAAGGATATAATTCTCTCCTGCTCCCTTGTTATGGCTAACTATTTGTGTGGAGAAGAGATAGTGGTCCCAGTATCCCTGCTCTTTCCTTTTACATGCTTTTAAGTTAACAACCACTTGCTAATCCGATCTAGGATTAGCAAATATATGCCTCGATCTGCGCACTAGAGGTCTTTTCAATCATTAGGGATTATATACCCCATCTTCATGAAGTGATGTGGATACACATGTACAAAGCAAATGTACACAAATTTTGTTGTATGTACTAAAAAATCAATTCCTTTTAAAAATAAAAATGTTTTTAACTCCTTTTCATTCTGCTGCATCTTTGAGATAATTTCCTACCTTGAGAACTGCATTACTGAGTGAAGTGAATGGAGTCAAGGGTCCAATATTTAAAAAGATGCACAAAAAGACAATAGTAGGAAAAGCATGAGGACTGAGCAATTCTGTACAAGTAAAAAAAAAAAGAGAGAATATTTCAGAAATAAGAGATAAGTGCAAGGAAGACCAGCTTTGTACTTTCAGCCCTAATAGGAAATAATATGCAAACTCTGATTATCCAGACAATGCTATTGCCTAAGAAGCTGAGAGCAACATGAACAAAGAACAAACTTAGAACAGGTAATATACAGCACAGATTTCAATGTAAACTTGAGGTAAAAGTCAATGACATTTTACTATTCAGCACTACAATTTTCTTCTTTTTATTTCCTTCCTCCTCTTCCTGAGTTCTCCACAGCAGTGGTTCTCAAACTTTACTCTGATGACCTGTTACAACAGATTACTAGATCCACATCCTCAATTTCTAATTCAAGGTAAAGCTCAAGCTCAAGAATTTGCATTCCTAACAAAGTTCTGAGGTGATGATGATTGGCAGGACTGGGGATTGTACATTTAAAACCACAGCTCTAGGCTGTTTTTCATTCATTAATTTCTGTGCCTCAGACCTGCCAGGAGCTTAGTCCCACAGGGTGAAATTTAGGTCTCTAGGAAAAAAGAACCTAAGGAGAATTCAATTAATTACAAAACAAATGAAACTACACAAAAATAAGCACCTACTACTCATAATTTTTTTTTATTGTTGCAGAGAAGTGATATGCTTCAACATATGGTCAAGAACAGAGTATAATAAATTAGCTATCTTGCCAGTTATTTCAGAAACCTCATTTCTATCATGATCTGCTGCTAATAACAAAAAGCACTGCCCCAAGAATTTGAAGTATAAAAAGAAAGCAACTAAGTAATGAGTCCAGAATGGCAATTTTTATCTGTGTGCACTGACTGGCTGATGTCTGCTGTCTAGAGGATCTGAGGCTGTTTTCAGGCTCAAAAAGATTTTTAAATTGTTCAGTTCAGTCTAAAATAGTAGGGGGAATAGGTAATACTGCCCAGATGCCACAAAGTAAAAATGGGAGGCACAAAAGTAGATCATGCTATGTGAACCAAACACAGAAATGGGATTAATGAAGAAATTCTTCCTACTTAGTGAGACCCTATCTCAAAATAAAATATAATAAAAAAAGAGCTGGGGCTGTGGTTTAGTGGTAATGCACAATGTGCCCCTGGGTTCAATTTCTGTACCCCCCCCCCCAAAAAAAGAGAAAGTCTTTGTAAAAAAGAAAAAAAGAAATCATAGAGTATGATTTTATTATTAATGTGGTTCAAATATTTGGAAAAATGATCCGAAGGGACTGTGAAGGAAACCTTAAGCAAGAGACTGAACAAACTTGGTAAAGAGACTACACAAAAAGCAGCTAAGATAAAAGATGTGCCAGCATAATGTCAAGTGACAGATGATACATAAATATTCAAAAAAAGATAAAGCAGAAGAATGACAGGAGGTACACCTTTGGGGTTGCCGAAGTGACCTGTGACTTACCTCAACAGGAAGCTGATTAAACTGTGTCACTAGGCCATCTGCAGCTGTAGCTACACCAATAAGAGCCGCGACCTTGCCTGGCCGTGCAATTGCAGCATGAAGCATAAGCCATCCACCAAGGCTAGATCCAACTAGTATCTAAAAATAAAATTGTTACCATTTTAAGAGGAATGTTTATAAGGGAAGTGAGCAGTTTAATAGAAATGTCTGTACTTTTTTCTTCTATATCCATATAGCTCCCAAACTTTTAATATTTGGCACAAAGTAAAATTCAATTATAATTAACTTTGTAAAACTATTAGACAAAATTTTGAAAATAAAATTTGTACAAATGAAAAGTAAATTGCTTACTTTTTATTAGAAAGTGAAAACGATGGAACAATTTTAAATCAAAATTGTTCATAAAACTTACTGTTAAACTATTAAACTATCATATCTAAGAAAATAGCTTGAATGTCATTAGGCTATAGTCTGTAGTCATCACAGCTAATATAAACAGTCACCTGTGGTCCTTCAGCTAATTCATCAATTACAGAAAGAACATCTTTTCTCCATTTTCCCACAGTACATTCTTCTAATTTACCATCTGATTCTCCAACTCCTGAATAATCGAACCTGAAAAAAAGAAAATATATATTTATACCTAAATGTTTATATATCTCTCTATATATCTGCTTCTTTAATTTTGAAGAAAGATAGTACATTCCTTGTTATTAAAATCAAATAAAGTAAAAAAAATCACAGTCAATATATATTTTAGCAAATTGTATTGGCTTAACCTTCAAATATCTTCCACTTCCAATCACTTCCTTATCTGTTCCACTGTTACCAGCTGGCCCAGATCATTATCATCTCTCAAATGAACTAATAAAAATTGTTTCCTTAAATCTTCCTGTTTCTATTTTTCATTTGCATTTTCTATTCTCCACATAGTAGTCAGAGTGACCATTTTTAACAAATACATGTCTTACACAAACCCTCCAAAGGTTTTCTATAATCTTTAATAAACCCCGAAGTCCTTATCATATTTTGGACCCTGATCAACTCTCTAATATCATCTCTTACTGTTCTTTTTCCCTCCACCCCAACTGTATTCTTCCTTCCTTTACTGAATTCAAAGAACACACCATCCACTACCCTGCCTCAGCAGTTTTTATCTGTATATGATATATTCTTTCTCCAGACATCTACTGCGTTGCTCTCTCACTTCATTCAGGCCTTTGGTTTTAATACTACACCTCTAGAAAAACTTTCTCTGGCTGTTCAATCACTAAAACTGTGCTTCTTTCATCATTCTGTGTTTCCTTACTGTTTTATTATTTTTTTTTCAAAGCACTTTTTACTTCTTGACAGATAAAACACTTGATAATTTATTTGTGGCCTGTCTCCCACATTGGAATGGAGGCTTCAAAAGGGCCCATCATTTGTTTTGTTTACTCCTGCTTTCCCAGTGTCTAGATCAGTATACCTAGCAAGTGGTAAACGCTCAATACATATTTGCTGAATTAATGGTAGGGAAGGAGACCAGAATCAAATTCATCATCCTGAAACTATACATTTCCCCTTCCAACTTCCAACTGAGTATCCAGACTCAGTTTACATGATCTGCAAATTTTAACTCTCCTTCAAGACTAAATTCAATGCATCATGAAATATCATACCATGCCCACAGATTATCCAAAACCCCAGTCATAATAAACTACTCCCCTTCCCCAGACAATCCTTTCATAACTTTGAGCCTTTGCATGCTGTTACACTGTTTATGTCTTATTTCTCTGCCCAAACTCCTAGCTGTCCTTTAAGTCACATCATGGTAACTTTTTTTTCTGCATTCTTTTAATAGACATGGAAACCTTACCCAGGATAACAACATCTACTAAATGAATAAAACTGAAGATAAAAAAAGAATTACTTTATTCAAATATCAAAGTTTTCTTGCTTTTCTGATTCTTAAAATCTAGTGAAAACTAATGAATCTGTGTTTTTAGGGTATATGAAATATATACGTGAGATACAGTATATACATATTTTTAAGTGATGAAGAAAAAAAACAAAATTTTCTTTAGGTTTGAAATCAAATGACTTTGTATCTTTGGGAAATCTGAACAAGGGTGCTGCTGTAGGCTAAATCACAGTTATTATTCCCTCATCAGTCCAGGGTACTCAGAAGATCAACTAGGGAGAGGATGGAGAAAGAGACCAGTCGATTTCCTCTTTTCTCTCCTTGGTGGGCAATGAGACATCACTCCATGCTGCATATTTTACAACTGCCCTCTAAATATACGGAAAGGATGCAAAATATGTGTGAAGTTCCTTCATGAAAAATACAGGCATACCTCAGAGATATTGCAGGTTCAATTCCAGACCACCATAATAAAGAGAATATAACAATAAAGAGAGTCACACAACTTTTTGGTTTCCCCAGTACATATAAAAGTTAGGTTTATACTATTGGGTGGCCAATTAAGTAGGCAATGGCATTATGTCTAAAAGAAAGTACATACCTTGATTAAAAAATACTTTATTGCTAAAAATGATGATCTGAATTGTTGGAAAAATGGTGCTGAAAAACTTGCAGGGTTGCCATAAACTTTCAATTTGTAAAATATGCATTAAAACATTGAGTGATGCTTATACGTTACAAATAAAAAATATATAGTTTCCTCTTGCTGAATCTTAATCCAGAGGCAAAAGATACTAATTCAAACACATTTAGCATTTTTAAAATGTTTTTTCCCTAGTACTTGGGATTGAACCCTGGGGGAATTTACGAATGAGCTAAATTCTCAGTCCTTTTTATTTTTGAGACAGGGTTTTGTTAAGTTGCTGAGGGTCCTGCTAAATTGCTAAGATTGACCTTGGTTGTGATCCTCCTGACTTAGCTTCCCAAATCACTGGGATTATAGGTATGTGCCTCTGAGCCCAGCGATTTTTAAGATTTTAAAATAGTAATACAACTTTGTTCTAGCAGCCTCAATTTTTCAGAGGCAAAGCCTCAAATTAAAAATAGTACTAGAGGCTGGGGATATAGCTCAGTTGGTAGAGTGCTTGCCTTGCAAGCATGAAGCCCTGGGTTCGATCCCCAGCACTGCAAAAAAAAAAAAAAAAAAAAAAAAGTACTAGAAATAATTGTGAGAATGCCAGCCTGAGCAGCATCTTACACACACACACACACACACACACACACACACATATGTACCATTCTTATCTAATAAACCAATCACTTCATCATTTAAGATCTAAACTTTATAGTGAACATTACAACAAAATAAATGAAATTGGAAAAATACGTAAATACAAAACTTCTTATAGTAAACTAAAATGCAATCAGTGGTTAATAGTGTTTACACTGTAATGAAGTTTGATAATGGAAAATAAAAAGGAACCTGATCAAATTAAAAATTTTTAACAAGTTAAATTTTTAACAATTTAAAAAAATTTTAACTTCATAAAGGTATACTATATATAATATCTGAAATGCAGAAAATTTACATTATGTCTTATAGAAAGAAAGGAACAGGTTATAGCTCTCCTAGGATCAGGTGAAATTCAAGAATCAGTAAAAAGGTGATTTGTTAATTCAGTTTGGGGGGGGGGTTCAAGAAACAGTAATAGCAATATTTGTAATAGGATGTTTTGCTCAGGGTAGCCTCCCTCCCTAGACAGAACTTCCTTCTTATCTAAATCTTAATTATTCTTCAGAGCTCCTTTATGAGATTTTTTCTACCCACTTCAATCCTCAGTTTCCTTTCTCTCATCTTACATAATTAAGTATATTGCTCTTTTGACAATAGCATTCTGGTGAGTATTTTTGCCTCATTTCTTATCTGAATTGTCTCCACCCTAATTGAAAGAATCTTAAGGACAAGCACAATGTTTTATAATTCTTGTATTACTCAGCACCCAGTATAATGCTAAGGAGTCTACTTAAAAAAAAAAAATACTTGCCTTCAGACTGACAAGTCAGAAGAGATTTTAAAAAGTTCTGACCATGAAAATGAAATAGTTCTCATAATTTGGGGAGAAAAAGAATAAATCCATGTAATGAACATAATTTCTGCTTAATAGATCAAACAGCTAATGTCTAGCTATATTTTATAGAACTACTGAATATTAGTGAAATTACTCTAAAAAACTTGGGTGAGCAGATTTTTAGGCAGATAGCACTAATAAAGAACTCAAATTATATTTCATTTAACCAGCATTTTTTGATGACAAAATTTGGCAGTGCTTACTGATGGACCTGTTTGTCATCATTATTGACAGAATTTACTATAGAACCCATTGTTCTTGAATTCCAGCCTAACCTCTTTTGACTCAACCATACTCTCTCTGCTATTAAATTAGATGATAAATAAGTGGCTTTTATAGATAAACCTGACAACAAAGTGAATAAATTATTTTACTAATTGTTGGTATGAAAAATTAGGAAATGCAAAATTAATCTTTAAACACCACATATCCTTATTGTGCTCATAAATATTAAGATTATAGGAGTGAAGAAGAGAAAACTCAGCAAATATGTGAATCACACAGTACTAATTTTACAATACTTTTAAGTACATAAATTACTTTTAGATACTTTGTGTTTATGTGTGTGGTGCTGGAGATCTAACAGGGGTTTACACTAAAGTACACTAAACACACTTTTGCAACTTAGCTACACCCTCAGCACTAAATACAGTTCTGAGGCAGTAAACAATGGTCAAATAAATCCTTATGCTTCAAAAGGAAAACCACAATAAAATTACAAGAGATTACAAGAAAGTCAACTAGTATATCTGTTTTTGTTATATATCCTTTCCTACCAGTATTGTCAGCACAAAGACCTTTAAAAAATGTCTTTTAAAGGTTGCTTTTACAGTGACCCTAAATCACAAGATAAAAGTTTACAGACCATTAAAATAAATTAATCTAGAAAAGTGCTGGTTACAGAAGTAATTCTCCACCACCATACTAAATGGTAACAATGTTTTATGAAATGTGCTGTTCCTACCTTATATAGGCGTGACCTAGAGATTTGCAAAACTCCTCAATCGCCAATGCTTTTGTACCATTCATATTAGAAAGATAACCAGGGATGAAGATAACTCCTGGACTTTTGCCTTTTAGTCTCTTATAAGCCAGTTTTGGGAGGTCTGGTCGATTAAGGAAAGAGACTGATGTCTTTTGTCTGCAAACTAAACAAAGTACACAAAACATAAATTATAATTTCCAAATACAGTTTTTTGAAAATCATATATGTAAACCTTAACTTTATTAACTCATTGATATTAAATACTATTTCATTTTGATGGGGGAAAAAAAGACTAAATTAACAAGTACTAAATTCATGAGACATGCCATGAGATTTTTGTTTTAAAACAGTCAAAACCAATAACTTCGTTGGGCAAGGGCCAATCTTCCAAATACACAATGAAGTAGAAGCTACAAGACAATAAAAGACAGACACATCAGAAAACATTTTCCTATTGCTGTTACATGATCTATCTTCAAAAGTGTTGAGGAACATTCAGATTTAACTGCACTAGTTAAAACCCTCTCTTGGGAGATTTTTTTTCTTCTTTTTTATTGTTTGAGGAGTTTCACATTCTCTACTCTTTGAGAAACTGTTTCAAAGGGGAAGTGTTGCATTCCTTTTACTAATAACTCCCACTCATCCATCCCACTCTGAAATCATAGGCCATGGTAACAGATGGTTATAATTTTGTATTGGATGCAGGAGATTCAAGGAACAGTTCCTTTACAAATAACTTTGAGTTACAAATGTTTTTAGAAAAAAGATTTCTCATAGGACTCTGAAATCACTTTGTTTTATTTGTGTTGGTTTGGCTTTTCATGAATGATACCCACACATATTAGGGTAATTTAAATAGGCAGCACAAATGGTAAACCTTACAAAGTTAATCCATTTCATTTTTTAAAAAATGTTTTCACTAGAATAAATCAATATTTGATTTTAAAAAAATCAAAAGATACAGTATTTAACACAAACACACACACACTTCACTTTCTCCCTCCAAAGCCATTATATTTGCATACTTCCTTATGGTGTTTTTTCTGGACTAGCCAATTTCTTTTACATTAAATGGCGCCTTCCTCTACTTTCTTGTGGCTAGCGAAAACCTTTCAGTTCCTTTCATATGTGCTGTGAAAATTTTCTCCATTTTGGATTTGTTGTGTTTATTTTTTTTTAAAAAGACTTTTTTTTTTTGGTACTGGGGATTGAACTCAGGGGCACTCAGCCACTGAGCCACATCCCCAGCCCTATTTTGTATTTTATTTAGAGACAGGATCTCACTGAGTTGCTTAGGGCCTCACTAAATTTCTGAGGCTGGCTTTGAACTCGCCATCCTCCTGCCTCAGCCTCCCAAGTGCTGCGATTACAGGCGTGCGCCACCGCACCCAGCTAAAAAAAGCCTTTTTTAAAGGCTTTAATGATCTCCCTTTTACATGCAAGCCTGTTTCAAAGTTTCATTGTATAGAGAAATATGCTCAATTTAAAACCTTTGGTGAAAAACTGGGCCAGTTGCTGGTCAGCAAATTGTATCAACAATTGTCATTTTCCATTTCCTCAGTTAAGCACTCAAAAAAACCCTTTCATCTTCCAGTTATTACATCCCAACCCAAGAATTTCCCTGAGACAATTACAATTTAAAGTGAACATATTCTTAACATCATACCCATAAATCATTTTTGTATCATAAGAATTAGCTGAAAGTTTGGTATATAAATGCTCAATGAATATTTGCTAAACAGAAGACTGTTTTACTTTTAATGAGGGACATACTATACTTGGCTAGTACTTAACAGTATTTTTGGTTGTGTACAATTAAACTTAAATTGACTATATAAGTTTAACTTCTTAAGTTAGAAACAAATGCTCACTACCGTGACCAATGAATTACTATCGCAGGTACCAAGCATCTGACAGCTACACCACAAGGGTGTGAAAAGACAAAAGGATATAATTCAAAATGCTGCGTGCATGTGTATGTGTGGGTATGTATGGGTGTGTGTGTGTGGGGGGGGAGGTATGTGTGTATGAGGTTCTCTGATTTTTGGTCCAAAAACTTGTTTCCTTTGTGATAATAGTTCCTTCACTGAATGGGAGCATCAAGAAAACATTAGAAAATTAGGATTAAGGAGGGGCAGCTACACTTTTAAAAAGAACATGCCGCATATTTTAAGTTTCAAGTCATGGGAGAGCAGGTCTAAGCATTTTAAATAGTAAAGCCCCCAAAGCTAGTAATAACCAAGTATATTAAATGCACATCTTAATTTTTCCTTCTGCTGCTGTTTAATGCAGAAAAAACAGGCAAGTAGACCGCAGGAGCTCCTTAAACTGCGGAGAGTAAAACGCCGGCAAGGACCCGGCCTTCCAAGATTACCCCGGGGCCCCAGCAAAGCTCGCCTCACTGCCTCCACCAGAAGTGTACAAAGCGTTCAGACCTGGAGTGCTAAGAAAAAAGGTATAGCGCTTTTGAATGGAGCGCCACAAACGCACCGTACAGGAAATGACCGAACGCCGAGGGTTCGAAAGAACGCAGCTTACTCCCGCCTTTTGGACACTAACCTGGGAGCCACCGGGGCGCCCGCTGGGGCTTCCGTGGAAGTAACGCGCTGAGCCCACGGTGTGGGCCAAAGGAGACGGCTGCCCAGCCCCAGCTCCGACAGGGTACCCAAGCAGCCACCGCAGCCAAGCCCACACCCGCCATCTTCCCAGGTGTCCGTGCGTTCAGCCCGGTTCTACTTGGACTTGCATCACGCCTCGTTCCCAGGTTGCGCATGCGCAGCTCACTGGCAGGCAGAACTTGATAAACCTTGCAGCGCAGCATTTTTCTAGTGAGGAGTGCGCATGCGTCGAACCTCTGTCTTAGTTACCCTTCCTGCTACTGAACTGTGGTTTCTTCTCTTAGGGAAATTTGCCTGTAACAATTTGGAGTACTTGAGTGATCTCGGGAAGCTGCCTTCTCAGCTGGCTGCTGAAAGCTTGGAGAGGAACCATATTCAGCGTTTCTAGATAGGAAACCCTCTCATCGTCCGGAGGACCCTTGGAAACGGAAACAAAATGCTTGCTGCGTCCCAAGTTCTCGTGACGTCCCTGACACTTAACCTCTGCAGCAAACGCTTCCAAGATGCGACCTTAATCCTGATGTGCAAATGCCTGATGTGTAATCAGATATCTTCTGGTTCCTTGCCCATTTTCAAAGCATAGTTTTTGTTCTACCTTTTCATGTATCTGACCCCTGCTTCTTGCGATATGGACGAATGACTTCCACAGATTAAATTATCTAAATGGAAGAATAGAACTGAGAAGAGTAAAGAAATTTTAATCGAATATTTTGTAATCCAGGAATAGAAGGGAATTTTTAAATCAATATTTGAAACTCCCCAATTATACAGAAAAATACATTTGATTGTATATGAATTTAAACCTTTTTAATGGCAAATGATACATTAAGTCCAAAGAGAATCTAGAAAAAGCTAGACTTTACAGCATAGATACATTGATTATATTCAGTTTACTCTTAGAAATAAGAAAATCAATTTCGATAATCTGACCAACAGGTATAAATAGGCAGTTTATTTAAATAAACAAGATGCCTAATTGAAAAATGAATTTAAACAGTAACATGCCATTTTTTCCACCCATCAGATTGGCAGAAATTAGAAAGGGCAAATATTTGCAAAGATGCTGGAAACTGTCATTCACGTATGGTTGCTGGGAGGGTGAAATGCTAAAATCTTGTCAAGTAATATGGCCACATTTATTATAATTTAAAATATGCATTATTTTCAATGCCCTTTGACCCAGTGCCTCCCATTTGTGAGTACCTTATTGAAAACAAGCAAACACAAGTCCATTACAATGCATGTTATCTACTACAGCACCATTTTTAGAGGAAGACAAGAAAAAGAAAGGGACAATAGAAAAATAGTTGGATAAATTATACAAATATTTCTTGTATAAACTCTGATATCGTTCAAAGTAATTCTTTAGGGCCTCAAGTATCAACCAGTAAGCCTTCTCTAAGATTTGTCTGCTTAAAAGTTACTGTGGCTGGTGTAGTACTTTGGGTGAAACCACTTGACTATTTTAGTTATAAATTTTGGAGCAATGACTGGTGCCAGAGCTAAAGGCAAAGGTTGGACATAGTAAATTCAGCATGTCTTTGGAGTCTTAAGAACCTGTCTTAAGAACAAACTGGAAAAGTTGGATAAATAGAGACTGAATCGATCTCATTCTTAAAGATGTAATGTCTTTCAAATAGGAAGGACCCAGAATAAGGACTTAACTTCAGGATGTACTCCACAAGGTGTAGAGCTATTTTGCCAGTTTTTCATTAGGCCTGTTGTAGAATACAAAGGGACTGAATCACAAAGGTGATACCCAAGGAATGTCACTTCACCATTCCTAGTATTTTAACAACAAAACGATCTCCTTTTAGTTTTTGGATAATTGCAAATATGATTCCTCTTCCTTCTTTCCCCTTTCTTTTTTCAGGTCTTCTGGCATTATGTGGGCAGCAGAATAGTGGCAATCATCATACTGGGAAAAACACTGCACAAAAAAAGCAAACCCATGAATCATTTTCTTTATTCATTCCTAACCTAGCAATTTAGGAACATTTGTAGCTTATGACAAGTGTAAATACTTTTACTGATAGTGATGGGCTGGAAGTTGACCAACTTGTTTGCATTCTGGTCACCTCCTGTCAATGTTGCCTTCATTAACAGACAAAGGGGTGAAAGATCATATTGCTGAGGACAGTTTCTCTTTCAGCAATCTGCTGTCTTAGTTTAGAGAGAGAAATGAAGTCCCCATCAAGGAAAACCTCAAAGCTTTCCTTCACATTTGCATTTTTTTTGTTGTTGGATAGAAAGATGAGTAAACATGGTCCTTGCAATCCACAGTTATCACTGCATCAGTGCAAAAAGACAATAAGATGTCAGATTTTTTTTTCAAGTTTCATCTCATTTCACAAGCAACAGGAAAGTGACCAGAGATCCTCCTATTTACTTATTAAACTAAAAATCATAATGTTGGCACACAACAATCTTTATATGGATTCTACAATTGAGTTTTGCTAATTAATCTATCTCCCATCATGTTACAGATAGGTAACTTCTTAATGAGAGAGGAGTTTACGTTCAAATGTGAAATCAGGTCACCATTTTAATCCAAACAACATATTTAACACATATTTAAAAGGTTTTCATGCAAATTGATTAGAATACCCTTACAATCCTATGGAGATAGTACAGTACAGAAAAGTTATGTCTTTACATTAACCAACAATCTTAGCAATTGCATTTCATTCTTTTAGATTATTTGAGTTTAAAGGTGATCTCTGCAAAATCAGATTTTAAAATTATCTTCTACAATCATGATTTTTGTCCTTCATTGTTCAAGTAAAATCTTGTGTTATCCAGTTGCAAAGTCTTATGATTGGCAACATTATGCATACAAACTACATTGCAAAATAAAAAAGAAAATTGTGCCCAATCAGGCCTGACAGGTTTTACAGATGCTTCTAAACTAATCATTTCCCCTTTGTAAGTAACGTCATTATTTTCTACTTTTATTTATTTGTCATGTTTGGGAAAGAGTATATTCATACTTACAAACACACAAAACATGAAAACCTAGGATAAATGGCATCCGAAAAACCATTATAAAAGAGACTTGCCTGAAGTCATTTAATCCACAAAAATTAATTTAACTCTAAAAAACAAAGGCTAATTGAAAATACATAATAAACTATTACAGAGAATGTTAAGTGAACTTTGCTTGCCTTTTTATAGAACTACACCATTTCTGCAAATAGGTATTTTAATTATTCTGTTCTTTGGCAAAAACAGAGCTATGGTTTCAGAGTTAAGTCGCGAGAACTGCAGTTAGCCGGTGTGCTCCATAACAAAGAGGAATAAGACAATCTAAGAAAATGTGCTACTGGTTGCCTTTATCTTCAGCATCAGGAATAGAGAAATCTTCAGCAAAATACAGCTCCCAACAGCAAATGTTCTCTTTATTTAAAATTGTCCAATGTGAGAGAACATCTGTTGTCTACAGTGGCTTTTTCTTTGAAACACACAGCTATATTTCTTCTTTTCTTACAATAAGTGGTTTACTATATATGTTTGGTAGCTTATACTGGTGGTGACATTGCAAAGTCCATTTCGGGGCACTTGATGGCATCAAATATTTTAAAATACAGAGTAACACTAAGCGCAGTTCACTACTTGAAACTTCTACTGTTAAACAGAAGTCATGCCAAGTCTTTGGTTTTGGTGCAGTACTTAAAAATTAAGACAAAATTCTTAAAACACATTCTCCTCCAAGCCCTTATTTGCTTATATTTATAAAATGCTATTTTTAAAAAGTCAGTTGATTACCAATAAGGTAAATGGCAATGATTTGGATGCTAACATAATTCCATATTTTTAAGTACATATATACAGACATTTTGTAAACTGTTAGTTCATTTCACCAAAACCGACAATAGATAAAAAGTAGTTTATATGAAATGTTCATATGTGATGCTATTTATCAAAATAGTGTTTCTCATAGGAGCTTCAATTCTTTTGTTATGCATGATCAAACTTTGAATTAAAGCCTCTTCTTTCTTTTTACAAAAGACTTCTCAATATGAAAAGAGTTCTGAGCATGTACAGTTAAAGGGAGGGGGTCGGTGGGGTCTTTCCATCTGGGATTGAATATGGCTTCATTCTTGTAAGGGATTATTGCAGTCTGCCCTGAAGAGGACGGTTGCTTCCATTCACTACAACAAGAAGTGAGTGTACCCTTCCGCCCCGGTAACTATCACATCCATCCAGATCCGCATGGCTTCCGGTGATGGGGCCACCATGTAATAGATTCTGTCATGTGTCTTGACGCTAAAGGTGAGTAATGGATTAGGACTCTAAAATTCCAAAAATGAAAAGAATGTCAAACAAGCATCTTGAAGTTAGAACAATAAATACAAAGACATATGTGAAGGGTTCTTCCTCCTTAAATGTTCCTCCTTATAGAAATTTATAGAGGCATTACTTTTGATTAACTATAACTCCCATGCCCACCCCTAGCTCCTTTCTCAAGATTGACCATCTTTCTGCACATGGAATTAGAAGAGTCAATTTTCCTAGTGGCTACTTTGTAAAGCAGCTGATAAGAGGTGCTTCATAAATGGTGGCTGATATTCTCAGCTCTATTAAGATCTTACTAAATTACCATTCCCCTCATAACTATACAGTAGCTCCTTTCCATAACACTTGCGGGGTCATCTTGCCAAGTCTCGCAAACTAATATGTCCAGAATATTTCCTCAATTTATCATGACTTCTTTCCCCTTCAAAAAGAAATATGCTACTTATTTCAGTGCTAATTTTCCAGAACCATTCTGATCATATCTATTTGTTCTGCTGGAACAAGTAAGTTGCTTAAAACCTAAAAATATATTTCCCTAAATTAATTATGCATTCAAATTGTATGAATTTAGAAAACTGATGCTTACCTTATTAGCATTCTTAAGGTGATCATAATATACTTCTTCAATGGCTTGAAAGTATATTACTCCTTTTAATTTAGCTTCATGCTTGTCTGCAAAGGTAAATGACTATTAAGTACTTTAGCACCACTGATGGGTAGGAAAACTTGTAAATTCATTATAATTATCCCTAACCTATTTATCTAGCCTTTGAATTATCTAAGATTAATTCAGATTAATTAATTAATTGGGATAGTGCATTAGGCCTGTTATTTATCAAGAGAAAATAATAACCACCACCACCAAAACCCATGAAATACCCAGCTCCAAGCCAAAGAGACTAAATGACTTGGTCCAAGGCTCTTCAGCAAATTAGCAGACAAAAGACAATTAGAACTATTGACTATCAGATGAGCACACAAAGAAAGTAGAAACATTGCTGGAATCCATGCAAAAGATTTCCCCACATTCTCCAAGACCATGTTCATAATGGAAATATTAATATGAAGATTTGTTATAGAGAAATTGTTGTGTTTTTATTTATAATTTAAATAATAATCTAATTGTATTTCTTTATCAAACTTGTCCAACATGCTTAATTTCCCCCATTTTGAATGAAGCTTCCCATCAGTAATTTACTGCAGCATTTTGTAACTTGTTTCCAAAGATTTCATTAGATTTTACCATAAAAATAAAACATAAAACAATAAAAAACCTCCAAAGAACAGCACCACTCCATGATTTACTAAGTTCTTGAAATATTTTATAATTTGAACTCTATAAAGATCACAATGCATGTGAGACTGTTAAAAGCATGGGTCAGGAGGCAATGAAATAAACTGTCACACCCAGTTGGTGGCAGTGCAATTGAGACAGCCCCTTTTGGATGGCAATTGGTAAAATAAACACAATTAAAAATGCAAAAATCCTCTTAGTAATTCCACTTGAAAAAATTTATTGTACAACATCTACTCTGTATGGCTCACAAGCTGCAAGAAATCTGCTTGAGATTTAATAAGGGACTGATTTAATTATAGGCCAGCCACACAATCGAATCTATACAGCCACTGAAACCACTGTGGTCTGCGTGTACATGCAGACAGGAAAGCACTCTTGACATACTTTTATGTGAAATAGGGCATGAACAAAGTGAATATTTTGTTACCAAACTGCACAGGAAAAAAAAGAATCTATACACATAATGAAACGTATAAAAAGAAGGATAGGGGCTGTGGTTGTCACTCATGGTAGAGCACTTGCCTAGCAGGTTAGATCTTCAGCACAGCATCATGACATAAATAAATAAATAAGGTGCCGTATCCATATACAACTAAAAATATTTTTAAAAAACAAGGACAGAAAATCTGAAAGAATATTTCAGACTTAACAGTGGGAGACAGAACATCTCTGATGGGAAAGAGATTTACTTTCATTATATAGATTTGTTTTATTTTGAAATTTTTTTTTTTACTAAATCAATGTCTCTTTTCCTCAACAGCAATAAAAAGATGCATCTAGTGACCCAGAGAAATTCCTCAGAAAATAAACTTAATATGTCTAATTACATTTAACCCAGAACTTCTCTATCTTATTTGAACATGGACTATTGTGTGTGTGTGAGTGTGTGTGTGTTGCTTTTCCTTGGGAAATACTGTTTTAATTAATACACATATTTAAATTAATACACATTTTAATTAATACACGTTTCAATCGGTTTGAATGAAAGAGGTCAGTGTGTCCCTCATATATTTATTGGAAAGGATCCTGCAGTAATCAATGGGAATACAGTGATACCTTGTTATCTCAAAACAGATACAAAATAAAATCTGGAGATAAAAGCACATCTTGTCAGTGTTTCAAGCAGACAGAAAACTAAGGATGAAACTTAAGTTTGTAGGGCCCTTCATAAGCCCTCTGTATAACAGAAGCCTCTCAACCACACTGAGCTAAGAAGATCAATGGTGCTGCTATACAGGCACAAGCTAATGCTGTTTATTCTGTCCCATTCAACAGCACTATTCCCTCAATTTATGGACATTTTTTCTGTGCTTCAGTTTTCTTTCCAGACTCTCCTAAAGTTTCCAGTTGAGGCACAGGAGGCCAAAGACAGAACTAGGTCATGAACAAGGGACAGGACTGGAATTTCAGCTTTTAGCACTCACACAGCTCCTTCAGGCACGCAAGGCCATGCAGGGACAAGCTGAAGGGTATGGCTCCTGGGGGGTCAGGTCCAGCCTGAGCAGCTCTCTGTAGGACTAGATGAGAATGGATCTAGGCCTGTGCTTGTTGGTGTTTGGGAAGGGGACCTGGTTGGGGTGTGAGTGGACAAAGCTGATGGTGATGGCTAGGAACAGAGCCAATTGAGCAGTATTTGTCCCACTAGGTCTCACTGGTCAGTTACCTCATATGTAAGTATTAGAAAGCTGATGAAATAGAATTTTATCTGTTATATGCATGAGCATTCTGAGTAGTCTTTCATATACCAGAAAACTTTGGATATTTAAAAAAGAAATGAAAACCAATCACCAAAAGTTTCAGTTTGGAAAGTTACATTTACATGGGTCAGAAGGATTCAAGTTTGAGAAGGTGGCCTGGGTGCTGAGCCAGTCACCTGGCTGATTAATGAAAAAATGAAATAAGGCTGATAAAGAAGAGCATGGGAGAGGAAAACTTCTTTGAATTTCTTTTAATGAGGTTATCTGCAGGGACTAGCATGCTGCAAAATTTTGTTTATTCATTTTTGCCAACACGAGGTGGGATTTCTTATTAAATAGGCATCTTTTCTATTCTACTCACTGAAGAGAGCTGCTCTGGATTTTTATAAAACCCAAGGTCAGAAAGTCCTGGAAAGGAAAAGCAGGGACCTATCAGGGATAGGCTATTTGCTTCAGTCACTGACTTCTGAAGTACCTGGATCCCACCCAAAGAGCCCCTCACTGAAAGGCATACACCCCTGCCCGTTCCTGCCCCAATTATAGGGTTCTCTGGCCAGTGTGTCCTTCACTTCACAGGTGCCTGGGTTTTCATGCCCCTCCTTGCACACAGTAATCTACACTAACTGGATGAGTGTTAGATGACTAAACAGTTATTTTATATTTTCTTTCTTTCTTTATTTTTTTTGGAGACAGGGTGGAGGCTGGTCTCAAATTTGTATTCCTCTTGCCTCAGCTTCCCAAGGCACTGGGATCACAGGTACACACCTCTGCACCCAGCTGTTTTAGATTTTTACACTGACACAATTTATAACAACTCCTGGAGATGCTCATGATTGCTGATACTGTCACTCCAAAGCACAACATTTGATATGATACCCCTCCTCCTCAGGAGCTGGAAAGAGAGTAGAGCTAGATTTTTGCTAATAATGAACATATTTCACATATGATCTGAGTAAATAAGAGGCTTCTAATAAGTAGGCCAGTTACACTAATATATATATTATATATAATATATAATAATATTTTGTATTTATATAAGATTCAGTAGGGTACATTTCTCATAATCCAGAGTGTAAAATCCAAAAATGTTTTAGAGATTTACTTTTTACTAGTTCGCAAAGGAGCTTTACTCTCTGTACTTAAAAGTTCATACTAGTTTGTAAACATTAGTTGAATGACTGTCAGCTGGGGCTGCCTAATTGTGTTAAATAAAATATGTGGCAATAAATAAATAAGTAGGAAGAAACTTTTTTCTGGCCTTGTGGTTTAAAGGGTAATATTTTAATATTAAAACATAAATTCCACTTAATCTGTTTGGGTTGCAGTTAATTGCAGAACTTGAATGGACTGTTTCCCACTTTAAAACAATTTTTTATTATTTGTAGAAATTTAAATATAAAAATACAGTACATCTACAAGGCTAATGTTGCCATTACTCTTATTACTTACCAACCTATCTGTTTATACTGAATCTCAACTGCCTTTCCTCTTTAACAGATTTGAAATATATCATTTCAAAATTTTTTATCACCCACCTGCATAATAAGAAAATGTTCTCTTATTCCGATCAAAAACAAACCAACGTTTCTTCCAAGTTTTAATTTTTCCACCCATTTTGATGAGGAATCCTCGACAGGTCTTCTCTGTGATGGATACGTGATAACAGGTGTCAATATTGTGGCCAGCAGTCTCTACATGGCTCCGTAGATCAAAGTCTTCCTTCCGGACAGGTAGATATCGTGTCAAAGGACGGGCCTGAGAAAGAGCAAAACTCATTCCATCTAAAGCTAAGCATTTGTGTCATTAGGTTACAGATGTTTAGAAGCAGACACTAAGTGAAAGTCTAAGTTTTAAAATGCCCATATGATTATAAGAGCTTATGATAAAATGCTTATCACTTGGAGACTGAATGATGGATATTATTTTGAGTAGGACGCTACTATATGGAGAGGGTAGGTAAACTCAGACCAATATATTCTATTCCTTGAGGTGGGCAGATGAGAGAATGGAAAAATGTCATTTGTTTTAGCTTAACAGAGGTACTTAGCTCCTAACAAACACAGGGAAATGAAGCATGAAGGTATCTGGGTTGTTCCCTGCAAATGAAGATTCCTCCATAGGGAGATTCCCAGGAGTTCTCGCTGACACAACTTAGCAATAGATCTCCTTAAGTAATCCCAGTCATGGCATGACTGGTTGAACACTATTTAGTAAGTACAACCTCAGGAGATCTTCCTAAATTACAAATGTTGGCTTATCTACACTTGAAGAGAAATAGAAAGAAAAAATGTATGTTTTGAAAAGTGAAGCTAAGATAATTTTAGAAGTAGAATCAAAGTTGGACCTAATGTAAGAGCTGTCTAGGATCACAGGTCAAAGGGAGGTATTTGGATGTTTTGCATTGTGCTAATGGTTAGTGGAAAGGCTCATCTAACCAAGGGAGTGCGTCTTACAAAGGATAATATTTCTGAAATGGTGCTCTGTTTTATCCTGTTCAATAACCCCACCTCTCTGCTCTGGGGAGATGAGGCAATCATACACTTGGAGGCAAAACTTATAATCAGGATTAAAATAGAATTGTGATTTTTTTTTTTGGTTTGGTTTTGGATACTAAATAGGCATGGATGACCTTCACTGCAAATCAAAATTTGGCAGAGGCAGGGAAAAATGAAATAAACAAGTTTTTATTTTTTATTTTCTTTAGTAATTTGGCTTCAATTCTGTGGTACTGGACTGTGGTCGTGTGTCATAGATAACTGAGCCCTCAGAACACACAGAGCTTTAAAGATAGTCTCCAACTGCTGTATTATCAAACTGCCAGTAACAGAAAGAACAAGGGAAATGATGCTTTTTGCCTTTTAATTTACTAGGTAAATGTGCAACTTTGATACATTGATTTGAACATTAAATTACATAACACCTACAATAACAATTTTATTTTTTCTTTAGAAAATAGACATTATATAAGTAGGTATAGTGACAAGAACAGAGATTGCAAATCAATGATGATTAAGACAAGGAATTAAACAAAATGGGTGGTTTTCTTGAATTCTGCTTGAGTTTGGTAATCATGTGCACATGTGCTGCCCTAGTGTGTCAAGGGGACATGTGACAATAGTGTGGGAAACCACCAAGAACCTGGGCAGGTAACATTAGCCTGTTCTGGCATGTTTGTCCTTAGAATATGGCTTCATGCAACCCTTCTTTTCCTCTACCAAAGGTTCTGTGTGGCCGTTGTCTTTGCTTTCAGTGGCTAATGCAGATGCATTTTTCAAAGCTGTTCAAAAAAATATTCTCCTTTTAAATGTATTCCAGAGAATGGGTAGAAGAAAAAGTCCTCTCCCATCAATACGTTCCATGGAAATGAAATTTCATTTGGTTGGTAGTTCCCTAGAGGTTTTGAAATAAAAATCACGTTTTGCCCACTCGTGGACACCTTTCATTGGATCATGCTCTCCAGCGCTCAGGAGAGGGGTGAAGGAAGGGGCACCCCACACTGGATGGCTGTCTTCTACGGAATGAACACCAGGGGGCAACCCATGCTCATTCATTCGGATTGACCGACCAACCTGTGCCCTTTGTTTCTCCCTTATTTTCACTTCCTTCTCTATTAACTTCTGCCTCTGGCTAGTTTCTTCCTGCAGTCGTTTTTCTAGAAGTTCTCGGCGTCGTTTTTCTTCTTCCAGTGCTCGCTTTTTGGCTTCCATTTCCCGTTCCTAATATCATTATGCAGAACAATGATTATTTTAAGACATACTGCTTATACTTGGATGGTTCCAACAAATACCTAAAACAAAATTCTCATCAGATAACTTTTGGTTTGTATTTTACTCTCTTAAAATGTATAACCTAGGTTAACACAACCCATAATCACCTCGGGCACAGCTTTCAGACTCATGCACAGAAATGCAATCATTACATTTAATTAAAAAATCTTGATCTTAATTGAAAATCCAGCTTGTGACTATATGCAGTCCTTGTGTATCCACGACCATAGCTCTCCCATCTTTAATAAAAAGTCTCATAAACTGTTACCCGACACTAGTCATGGGGTTTAGCTTTTCTTTGGAAGGCTGTATTCTAATTGAAGGTCATGGGTCCTTCCAATTCCTGTTATTGCTCCATAGCTTCCTGGCTGAAGGTCACAGAGGAAGCACATAGGGAAGTTAAAAAGGAAAGGAGGTGCCCTCAGGGCAGGATGCAGAGGCATTTGGGGGGATTCCTAAGGAAGTTCGGGTTCTGACTTGAAATACAATCACAATGCCTTGGAGTTTTTAATATTACAACCGTGAAGTTAGCACAAGCTGGGAACGAAGGGAGAATGCATAAAGATAGGACATTCTTCTCTGTTCCCTGGGAAAGGGAAACATCCAAGTGTCCATCGAAGGGAAACCACACTACACTCCATTTCAGTATATATCAACACTCTATGTATTTCAAGTTATGGGAAAATGTAGTGCAGTAAGAGCCTTAGAAACCAACCCTCTAACATCTTTACAGTTCAGAGAAGAAAGGAGAATGAGAAGGCTAAGTGACTTTTCCAAGATCACAGCCCTTGTTAAGGCTCTTCAAGGAGTACTTCCTGATGTGGAATACAAGGCTCCCTGTACCAATTACCACATCACTGACTCTGGCGTGTAGGTATCATGCTTACCCTGGATTCAAGCAGCCGTGTCTTTTCTGCATGAGCCTGTTTCAATAGCCTCTCCATTTCTTCTATTCTGGCAATATTTGAAGTGCTGGCACTGAAACAAACACAGAAGCCTTGTAAGAATATTGGTTCAGACTCATAGGTCTTTCTGACACACACACACACACACACACACACACACACAGGGTCAAGGGAGTTGCATGACAAAACCCAAGCATACGCAACTTAAAGGATGTTACTTACAAGTCATTGTTCTGAAGAGGCAAATCAATTCATCTCTGAAAATTGTAGGTGACACTGACTTACCTCAGTTTAGGAGTTAACACTAGGCAAGCAAAATAATGCCAATGCAAACTGCTTTGCTCATAAATTATAAACCAAAGCCAAATCTTGCCAGGTGTGACTTCAAAACATATCCTTCAAAGTCTAAAAATGATAGCTTCTGGAAGACCCTCCCACTGGTTTAATGATTCAAATGTCTGGCCAACAAGACTATCACCAAAGTTCTATGCAAATGACATGAAATGCTTGAGGTCACTTTATTCAGTGTGGAATGTGTCTCCAGCAGCTTTTTGTTGTGTCTTTCTATCTGTGGATGTTTTACTCCTTAAATGACGATGCCAAGTAAAATATGACTTCCAAAGATGCATCAGCTGGGTGGTGGCCAGTTTGGTGAATGCTAACCTACCCAGTGTACAAATGACGAACCGCACAAAGGGAATCAGGAGCTTCCAAAGAAATACATCTTGGAAGAGACGTCACGCAAACAAGGAAAGGAAAACGTTACAGAGGGAACACTGCAGGAACAGTTCAGGGAACTCAGAAGGAAAAATTGGAAATGTTTTAACATGAGACACTACATTTTATTTTCACTTGTTTACATTTTACTTGACTTTCTTGGGAAGGCTGACCATGATCTGGGCCACAGCCTCTTTATCCTGGTGCTCTCGCCCTGGAGAACTACTGCAGTTCTTGTGCCTGTGTGCCTTGAAGTCATTAAGGGCCTGTCACTTCCTAGATTCTCCTGGCCACAGACAGGCTTTTAGGTTTGTGTCTTCACAGCATGGAGCCTGGTACGAACAGGGACTTGGGTGTCTGGCACATTCATGCAATAATGAACTTACAACAATGCATGTTAAAAATGAATAAGCTGAGCCTCTTGGTCATAGATAACTATTAGTATAACATCCTTACGTTTTATTTTGGACCAAACCAAACTTAGGCTGATTCAAATCCAGGGCTAAGAGTTCTTTTGAAGAGATATAAGACCACAGCATCACAGGGCATATGGCTTCTCTTAAAATCAGTACTGTCAGCCCCATTACAAAATACATCCTTGGAAGAGAGGGAGCACCTCAGGAACACTGGGTTCTCTCAAGCTTAACAACTAGGCTGGGCTTCATATGGTGACTTTGGCCCTATTTTTTAGCCAGGTGTTTCCTCCTGAGAAAGAGAACCCAATTATTTCTTATTGTCATTAGCTATTGGGAAGGTACAAAAGAGGAAGGTTTTTTTATTTTTTTGGGGGCTGGCAAGAATTTAAGAAAAAAAAAATTTAATGTTTATGCAAGAATTCCCATTCTCTGTCTTTGACAATATCTGATTTCATGGATGGAAAAGGGATACATTTCATTCGCTCAACTGAGAAAGCTGAAGATATATAGTGGTAGATTGCATAATGTTGCAAAATTATACTTATATTCCATAGTGCTGACTATGACATCAGATATGTATATCTTGTGCCTGCAATTAATTTGGAAATTATTTGAATTTTATTAAGATCCAGTCTTAAAAACTCTCCAATTTAAAAAAAAACTCACCATTAGACTACCCTTATTCACTTTTATACAATCCATACTATTTAGATTTCATTGTCTACCATTTTGTTTTCTTGTTTCATTTTCTCTCAGCTTTATTGAATATATATGCATATATACACACACACACACATATGTATATAATTGACAACAGTACAGATTTGTAGTATAGAACACGTTTTGATATATGTATACATTGTGAAAGGATTATCATGACCAACAATATATCCATCATCTCACGTAGTTTTCGTGTGGGTGCGTGTATGTGTGTCTGTGAAGATGCACTGTCCCTTAATTCTTTCTATGACAGTATTATGGAATGATTGATCCTGGCAAGTACTTGGGTGTGGCCATGATAATCGTTCACATTTGCTTCACACAGAACTGTTGTGCTAGCAATCACAGTAGCCAGTCCTCAGAGTCAGAAATTACTAGTACTGTTTATGATTTTCCAAATGTCCAAAACTGAGAACAAAGTACAAGATTCCTATGAAAGATCAAAAGTGAAAGGGAGAGAGAGAAGAATGAGTATTTCTCTTTGGTGGCATCGTCTTCCTTAAAAAAATTCATGTCACAGTAAAATTAGATTTTATCCTTTATTATGATGGAAAATAATGTGATAAGTACCAGGAAAGTAAGTAATAGGAACTAATGTTTGAAATGTGTGTCATGACAAAACATCCTAAGTAGGGAAGTTCTTGAACCCTAGTATATAGAATAATAACAGACAAAAAAAAAAATTGGCTGTGTTTAAAGATTTTTTCAAAATTATGCATTGAAATATCCCCAAATTATAAGTCTATTATAGAGGTAATTCCATGCTGAAATTCTAGTGACATAAATTTGGTCTTGTGGTTTATTGTGTCACAAAAAGTCATTTGTAAAGTTATAAAATTACTTGGTTGTGGGTAATTTGCCCCCACTTTTTGTTGAGACATCATTTTTGTGACTACCAGAATGTTCCATGAGTTGGACATTGTTTTTGCTTTTTCAGCACCATTTCTTACATGTCGACAAATGTAAGGCTCAGAAAATAGGTCTTGGGTCTTAGAACGCTGGCAACTGATAGTCAATTCTGCACAAAATTCCTATTTTACTAAAATTATTGAACTCTCTTGTAGAAGAGTCTTCTGAATGCCACCTGCAATGACACCTGCTATTGCTGTTTCCTTGGTTGTCTTCCTGAGCCCTGACTCTGAGCTCGTACTTTCAGAAAATTGTCAAGTACCAAGATGGACAAAGGCTCAGAGATCTGAGAGTTCCTTCCCTCTAGGCCAAAAGATGCTCTGTGGGGTGTCAGGAGAGAACAGAGGGAGGATGGGGCTGGATTCAAGTGCCAGGATCCACATCTGACTTTACTCAGGAAGTAGCTGGGCATCACCAAAGAGGAGAAACATTGTGACCAGCTTAGATTTATGTGTGCCTTTGGCTCCAATTTCATAATGCTACTTTTGCTTGCCTCAAAGTATGAAACAAATGTGAATGGTTAAATCCTTACCAAATTTTAGTATACGTCACAGCTAAGGCTTTCTTTCTAATAAAACATAAGGATAAAAAAACCTCTAAAGCTCTGACTCTATTGTTGGAGTTTATTTTTGTATTTAATCAAAAGCAGTGCAAATGAATTTGGACTCCATCAACAGAGGGAACTCAATTTTGAAGCACAGTATAAATGTGAACTCAAACATAAATAAATAAAAGTGGGGAAAATGGACTACATAATGTCTGACTGGCTAAGTCACACAGGTTCAAAGGTCACCCTGACTCCCAATCCTTTTGTGCATTTGACTTTGCAATGTACAGTGTCCCAAACTGATGACTTTAGATTTGAAAACAGAAGGTGCTTTTTCTGATCCAGAAAACTTGCCCATAAATTTCTTACCTAGAGATATTGTCGGGTGAGCAGGCAGAGATGCTGGTCTCCATGCTATCAGAGCTGTCCAGGCTCAAAGTGTCAAACGCCTGGTCCTTGTAGCTGTGATCTGGATAATGGAAACTATTCAAGTACACATTTGACTCAGATGCTGTGCGGTTGTAAAATTCAGATTTCTGCCTTTGTCCTTCACTCATCTGCTGGTGATTATAACCTAAGGGAAAAACCATAAATATGCAAATAGGCCTCATTTATCAGTCTTATAATCTCATAAATCTACAGGCTCAAGCCAGCAACCAAAAACATCTACACACAAAGTCTGGGTCCTGGTCAAATTTGTTTTGTAGCCAGAAAGATCAAAGAAACAACATCATGCTCAGTGCAAGCAACGATTTTAAAGAAGTGGTCTTGTGAGTAGCTGTGTCAGTGGGATCACTTGGCACTTTCCTATCCCATGATTCAGTGCAACTGAGAATAACATATCAGTACCCACAAAAAAAAAGACAAAGAAACAGAAAACCAGAAACACAATTAAAGATCTTGAATCCTCTAGAAATAACTGTTTAAGTGAAGGCAAGATGATGCAGAGTGACAAGCAGCACCAGAGTTAAGGGGCACTTGCTCCTTCAATGGCATTCAAATTTCAGGGCACTTAGGTCATAAAACAGCAGGTGGGGGGCTGGGGTTGTGGCTCAGTGGTAGAGTGCTTGCCTCACATGTGTGAGGCACTGGCTTCCATTCTCAGCACCCCATATAAATAAATGAATAAAATAAAGGTATGTTAACAACTAAAAAATACATTTAAAAAAAACCAGCAGGTGGACTGTTTAGGTGTAGGATTTGAGAGACTCCATCTCATGTCATGTCTAATGTTTTTAATCTGGTTAAGATCCAAATTGTGTTCTTTCCTCATTCATATTTATGCTCTCTCTCTGCCTCTTGTCTGCCAACCCATTCTATTGGTTGGACTCCTCCTAATTACTGTACATCTAAGTCTTTTCTTTTCTAAACTTAACCATCAGTCTGTAACTAGCTGGTGATAACCACTTGAAAATGAAGGCATGAATAGGATCAAAACCACCATAAATAGAAGGCATTTTCTTTACCCTGGTACTCAAACATGTGGCACATTAGGTTATTGGTTTTATCTTGAGTTATTACTGTGACTCCCTTACCGGTAGGTGATTTCAGGCATTATAAATCCAACCATCATCTTTCCAATGTTCTATAACATATTCAGCAAGTAGGGATCATGCTGATGAACACATCCCTAAATTCATTAAAAAGTTTTTCTCTATCATTTGTAATCTCTTTCTTCTTGGTTAAAGAAATGACGACTTGAATAGTTCCCCTTGTCCAGGGAGTTAATGCCAGCACGATTAAGAGTTTACAATTGAACTACTCATATTTCGACTCTTCTCTTATGCTCTATTTACCTTTCAATGAGACTTTAATTAGTAATAAAGTGGCTGAAAGTAGGCAAGAGGACAATAAAAAGGGGAGGGGAATTCCAACAGTTTCCTCAGCAGTTGATTAAACATTTGCATTTAGAATCAGGAGCCACATCCATGATGTTTTAACAAAGCATTATCCACCCAAAGCTTCTGTAAAGTCATTTTAGTTTCATGCAGAGTTTTCATGCCATTAGTATTTGGAGCAGCTTTAGATATTTAGGTAAAAATGTCATTTCAGATTAATTCATTTCTGGGAAAATATTTTCTTCATTTAATCTGCTTTTATAAATCATAAATACATGCATATATTTTAAAGCCACATATCACTTAGCTAAGGGAAAATGCAAAACATAAAAGCACACCATAAGCCGAGATAGAATATCATTAATAACACTGATTAAAGCATGCAGCATAAATTAGGACAGGGCATTCCTAAGTGTGGAGCTTATGTTTTTTGTTGTAAAGAAAGGCAAATAATTCATTACTCATATATTTACCTTTTATACTTGAACTTTTGGAATTACTAATTGCGCCTTTTAAATTGTTTCCAAATATTCATTATGACGAGGACAAAAAAAAAATAACAGAAATTATTTGAGAAGGTTACACATGTATGTTTTCTTATGATTTCAAAAGAGGCTGAGACATTGAAAACTCACATCTGCACCAACTATGTGGAAGACATTTCCTTATTTTCATATGAAAAACATAACCCTAAAAGACAATCACATAATTTAAAACATGCAAGAATTATCTCCCTGGCATGACTGTGCCAAGACCTCCCACTGTCCTTCAGTTTCCTGGAAAGAGGAAAAGCCAGTGGGAGGCACCTCCTGGCAAAGCAGAAAGAGGGTCTGTTTCTTTGTGAAGCAACTGTATGTCCCTCCCTTCAGCTCTTCCAGGGTTGAGGTTTTTGGGTTAGTTTTCTCCTAAGTATCAGAGAATAAGAAAGTGAGCTTGTAACCTTCAGGTGAGAGGAACCAGCAAACTACAATGACTAGAATCTTCCAGATGGTGCACAAAGGGCTGCTATGGTCCAGTGCACAGTTCCTAGGGACTGTGGACACAGATTCCTCAGATCCATTTGATATTCATTAAGGTTTAACTCTGTCTGAAAGAATTGTCTAATCATTCAGGTGGCAGGATAAGCCACTGAAGCCAGAATTAATGATAGGCAGTTAGTGTAGAATAGGTAATTGGGTTGAATGGAGAAAATGAAGGATTCCAGGAAGTTGGAAACCACCCCTGGGAGACTGGAATGTTCATGTCTCCAGAGCCCTTTGATACCACTCCTCCCAAAAAGGTTGTTAATGAAGCAACTCCTGAGCAGACAGAGAGCTACTCACCAAAGCCCCCTGGGCTGCTGCTCCCTTCCTGCCTAGCACTCCACCTTGGTCCTTCCAGCCCACCTGCTCACCCCCTGGCCATCCCACAGGCATTTCCTGGGCCTAGTCAGGTAGGCAGGAAGGAGAAAATAAGAGGGGAGGGAGCAGGGGAACAAAGGAAACTTTAGTCTATAAAAGGGCCAGTGCATTCTCACTTCTTGGGATACCAGAATACCAGCCATGACCCCCTTCTTCCTCCTGGGAGAAGTCTGTGTTACTACCTTTAAATAAAACCTGCTTTATATGCTTGCCTTGGTGTGCTTCTCTAGTGTTCAAACTTCAACATTTGAGGAAGCAGAACTTGTCACTGATAACCAGCGGTATAACCACTTCTATTTTCATGGCAACTTGAATGGAAAAGCCTGTGGCTAATGAGTCTGTTTTCCCAGAGCAGGATTTTCATTTGCCATTGGTCCAATGTGAGTGAGGATGTCCACCTTATGGAGCTACACATTTCTGCCAACTGGCAATACTTCCCTGGTGACAGTGAACCCAACTGTCACTTGGCTTGACCTCTTCCTTATTGAACAAAGTTACCTACCATTATAAATAAGGGTCAGGACCTTTCTCTTCTGGGACCCTGGAATTGCACTTGTGTGATTCTGAAGAGCTGGTTTGGGGACTCAGTCTCTGGCCCAGCCTTGCAAAGGCATTGGTACTTTCCACCTCATAGAAGAGCAGAGGACTAAAGGAGGGTAACTGGTAGGAGCCCAGGAGACACTATGAGGACAATGAAGGAGCACTGGGATAGCCATGAACTGGGCTAAGCATCCACCAAGTAATATCTGTCAGGGAGGCAGAATGTCCTGCTCACACAGGATCCCCATTTACTTAGTATGTGACTGTTACAAAAAGTCATTGAATGATTTTTTTTTTCAGCTGTAAATTCCAACTGCTTTAGTGGCCAGATAAGGAAGTGGAATGCATCTACTTTAGGGGGCAGGACAACAGAACTGAACTGGGAAAAATGAGACTTTCCCAGTCCATGTCTACTTGGATTTTGTTTTGGTTTTTGATTATATAAGCAAGAATAACATTCAGCAACGACTAAGAAGTAAAAAGAGCCTTGAAAATTCCCTAAATTCTTGCCATCCAGACAGATACAGTGCTTAAAGGGGGGTTTATAAAGATCATCAAGTGAGAACTGATAATATCCGAGGTTTGCCAATAGCATACACTAGGAAACAAAACAACTCCGCTCCCTTCTTTGCCCAGGAAAGCCAATAGATCAGGTGTGAAAGGTCCATTCATTATCATTATCATTATTGTTAATGTCAGACTGTATGAATTCTGGCTAATTGGCCCAAAGAGCATTTTGGAGTTAGCCATTGTGAGATATAGAGTCTTGACAATAGATTCCAAATGCACGCTATAAACTTTTATATAGTTATCTAGGTCTTAATATGAAAATGAGATGATCTAAAATTGTAACCTGAGCTTAGAAGGATAAAATGAGCCAGATTTCCAACACTTCAGCCTCTCATAGCTCACCTGCTGAGGAATTCATTCTTCCTAATGGCAGTCCACAGCCAGAAGAAGAAGATACAGAAGAAGTCAGGAATGAAGGAGGAGAAGGATGGAGAAAGGGAAAAAGATAAAAGATCAAAAGGTGACGAGGCTACAAGAGAACTATCTAACACTTCCAATATGCAGTCTCTGATGGTGTTAGTAACAATACCAGAGCAACACAGAAGGATGTTCACATTTCTAGATTAAATCTAAGTTTACAGAAGTTAAAAAATTCTTATGATACATGCATAGTTAGTCAAAAGGAACTTTTAGAGGGAAAAAAACATTTTACCCATATGCATCAACCAGAAAAAAGGAAGAATGATAATGTTACATTTACAAAACAATTCTTTTTCTAAGCAGACAATAACAAATAGTTTTTAAGAGATAAGGTTTTAAAAATGTCATTCAATGATTTGAAGCAGTCCATCAAGCTTTGTGACAGGTCTTCTAACATCCTACATCTTCCTACCTCGCCTCTGTAATAGCCAGCTTGCTTATTCAAGCCAGTCATTTCAACTACCCCAATCTCTACCAACTCTTCTTTAAACTAGGTGTAAGTGGAATGAATAAGTAGGAACTCCTTAAATCCTTCTGTTCCACTCCTCCCAGCCTGCCTTATTTATTTATACCTGGCCTTTATAAAGGAGACACAGCATATTTTATACTTTGCTTATATACATCACAATGCTCACTCTTCTCTTTATATAGATCCTGAGCCTTACAAGTCAGGGGTCCCACAGCGCCCATATTTCCTGCAAGGTCTGATCTTGTGATAAAAGGCCAAGACAAAGAGGGTCACACAGCTGCCTGTGAATGGACGGCAGCTGCCCCCAGCATTGTGTTTTTTGCAAATGTGCAACAATTCTTTCTCTATTGTGTAAAAGGAATAATCATCTAGCCTAAAAATCCACCATCATAGAATTTAAAATCTACTCATTTCTTAAAGATGACTTGACAATGACCTTTTAATATTTGCTGGAAACAAAAACACCACACAAGGAGGTTGTCATACCTTTCTTGGACTTTCCTGTATTTAACAAAAACAGAAGAACAAAGATTTCATTCATTCTAAAGCTTACAAAGGAACAATTGACAAGCTGTGCAAAAGCCAAAGACCATTCCAACCTCAGGAGTTGGGTTCCTCAGCCCTTAGCTTTTAACTCTTTTTTCAAGATCTTTATGCAAGTCCCACTGTCAGTGCCTTGAAAATGATACTGATGTGGGAAGGCTTATACTTACACCATCGTCCTTGACGCATCCATTATGAATAGCAGCAAAAAAAATGGTGCACTTAAGTTAATTGTGTAAGTAAAAAACAAATGATAAGGTCTACTAAATTTTAGTTAATCAAAAGGTGCTAAGTACAATTGTTTATCAAAACCCTGGAGTTTGAATTGCATTTGCTATTTTAACAAAACCAATGAAGGCCAATGAAACAATTCTAAATGAATACATGATTCATTCCTCCTGGTCTTTGTGGGCCACTGGTATGGGCTCTGCCACTTTTACCATCTGCTCTAGGTGAGGGATCCTGACCCTAGCCTCACAGGACACGTCTCTGGGTTGACATATGTACGATGGTTCTCTGTTTCCTCAGAAACTGCCCTATTCTTGCACACACTCTTTCAGCAGAACCTCATTTCAGAGCTGCTGCAAAGACTGATGTTGCTATCTTCTCGGGTGCACAGAAAACATATCAGTGAAAGAATCTCACAAAAGATAAATCAAACACATCAGATTTTGCTGGTCACACATTCATCATGTGACAGAGAGAATTGGTTCAGTTTCCCTATATGAAACCATCAGGAGGAGTCCCATTTTTTTTTTTTGAGCTGAGAACAGAGATCAGAAAAACAAAGATTAGGCATTCCTTCAATTTCATTGTATTCTCACAAGGATCTGCTGACATGATAATGTTAACAGCTCTTAATTTTTGCACATCTATCCGTTTAGTACAAAGATCTATTTTTCTTCCTATTTTAAAAAATTCTGTCAACATAGAATTTAATCATGTGTGATCTCACCCTCTGTCCTTAGTGCTCAATCTTTCCCTAAATCACTGTACTACATAAAGCACATGAACATATGAATGGTTTTGGTTGGTATCATGGCCAAAGCAAGCTTTGACATTTTTAGCCAGTGGGAAAAATACATTTAAAAAGAAATTTATTAATAGTACAGAAAAATACTTCAACAGAAAATAGACTTGACCCACAGGTTAACAATGATACATGAGAGCTGAAATAGACTCAATTTATGCTTATTATTTATGTATGTTGAGATATTTTAATTTATGAAGAATTATGTAAAAAAATAAAATAGAGAAGGTCAATCAAGAGTATTCTATTTAAATATCACCAGTGTAAATGTCTCTTATACATAGCAACCGTTCATGAATCTATGGCCTGTATTAACTTTTGAATCAGTTCTAGTGTGAGACACTAGTAATAATTTGAAATCCTTGTTCAAATATATATATATATATATAACATATCACATAAACACATATATATACACGCATGTATTTATAAACTTATTTACAAATATGATTATGTATAAGAGATACACACACACACACACCACACACACACACACACACAAACACACACACACATATATATGTGCATTTTTTCTCTGCTGGTGGGAAACCAGTGATTATTCCCCAGCACCACAAGCAGAGGGGCCAAGTGGTCAGAATTGAATTTCAGGGGCTGCAGTTGTAGCTCAGTGGTAGAGCACTTGCCTAGCATGTTTGAGGCACTGGGTTCTATCCTCAGTACCACGTATAAATAAATAAATAAAAATAAAGGTACTTTTTTTAGTTAAAAAAAATATGCATTTACTGCAGATTACTGAAGTCATCTGTTCTGTGTCTTCTCTCTCACTAGGCAAGGATCGTCATCTATTTGCATTCTTGGTACCTAGAACTCTTCTGCTCAAAAGTTAGGACCAATACAAGTTACTGATGTGAAATACTGTGTTAACACAATAAATCTATCTCAATGAGAAGCTCACTTCTGGAACTACATTAGAATAATTTCTTACAGCCTCACGAAGACTATTTTAGAACTCTCATAATCACACTATAATTTTACAAAGAAAATATGGGAAGAATCAGAGTCCATCTAAAACACAGTTAACTACACAGTATAAGAGCTTAAGACTACGTTAAAAGGCTCAGTGAAATTCTGTTGTGGGCCACCAGTGCTCTATGTCTGTGTCAACTAAATGACCTCAGCACAAGGCTCATTCAGCATAGTGACTCAGCCACAAACCAGGAGAGCGATCTTGGTTAAGTGCCCTGGTCATCTGCCTGGATCTCAGTGGTTTCTCTTTTATTTCTACCAATCAAATGAGAAGTTAGTAATTCCTTAGGAGTCTTCCTGGTGGGAGAGTTTCTACTGATGTTATAAAATACAATGGGTATGTTTAAAATGTACCAGTTTTATGCATATATAGGAAAAGTTACCTTGATACAATGAGAATATACATATATCCTTCCCCCAAAGTGAAACATTAAGAGTAAAATTTAGGACTTTGGCTGCCCCCCTCTCTGATCATTCCTAACACTATCCACACTCTCTCTCCATGAGGAATTCTAATTCTTAACAAGACTGTGGCACTTGATTTAAAAGACACTTACCTCTGAGCATCCTCCGAGATTCTGAGTCTTTGGTCATGGTTGCCAGCGAGTGAGGGAGCACACTGCCACAGCTGTTGCTCTGTCCCAGAGGCAGGTGAGCCTGTGAGAACCAGGAGGGAACACTTCAGCCAAAATGCACAGCAAATGGTTCCTTAGGAAACGTCCACATCCCTGTTTCCATAGCTTCTAAGTGTGGAGGGCAGAGAGGATAGGTTCTTGTATTCTGTTTATTAATGCTAATGGTACAGGCTCGCTGCTGTCCCTCCCAAGAAACTCCATGGCAGTCTCAACATCACAGCACTTCCTCTGAGGGCAGCAATTCCACAAGTGAAGACAGTGGCGAGAAGACACTGTTCACAATTATGTGAGAGAATGTCTGCAAGTTCTTCATGCATAAGGAGCAGAGGGCAGATGCAGGGGCAGGAATGCATGCACTCCATGCAGAAGGATAGGGAAGATTTACATTCATTCTAAATGTACCAATTTCCATCTGCCTCCATATGTAGTAGGATGAGAACTGGAGAAAATTACTGATACTTCACTGTTTTTAACATTCGTTTTAGAAAGCACACTCCTTCATGTAAATAACATATGCTTGAAATACCAATTTATAAGATAAATCAAAACACAGATATTCTGCTTAAGGGCAGGAGAAGGGTCCAAAGTCTCTTCCACTAAGGACCCCCTTCTCTTCTTCCGTTTCTTCAATGACCCCTTGGACATATCAGCAGCATAAGAGGGAGGGTGCAGGTGTCAGAACACAAAGTTCACATTCTGGCTCCAGCAGTACTGGATGAGGACTCTTGGGTTAGTCAATTAGCTTCCTAATGCTTCAAGTTATCCATACATACAATTGGAATAATAATTAATAAGAACTCTATTGCATAATATATTACTGAGTTTTTAAATGAGACAGTTGACAAAATGAGCTAATCACAGGGTCAGGCACTTAGATATAACCCAATAAATATTTGGTTCTGTTATTCCTGAAACTCAGAGAGTAGATCCTATATTATTGCTAAATCTGGGATGCAGCCTTGAGTGTCCATCCTGTGAGTAAAGTTCACCCATACCACCTGTACTGTGGTGAAAGAGAAAATCCTGGACCATGTTCTTTGACCCCAGAAGGTACAATTTCAAATATCCTCTGAACAGGATAGAAAACCTGATTTAATTGTGATGTCTGCTGAACAAGCACATTTAATGGTTTATTATTTAGCATTGTTCTTAAAGGCCTTTGCACATCAGTGAATATAAGGAGAAGACTCACGGATTGTGAAGTCCGTGGCTCTTCCGTGTCCTACCTTTGGGGCGGTGCTTCTCCCCATTGTAGCACTGCTGAAATGTGGGGAGATGGAAGGTGTGGTTTTCTTTCGAGGCAAAGTGTCACTCAGATAGAGGCCTTCTTTATGCTGTTTTTTCCTTTCTTCCAGACTTCTAAAGTGCTTTAAATGCAAATGTAAAGCAAAATAGCAAAACTTGACTAACCGAAACAGATCACTAAAAAAATGAAGAATTATGCATTTAAAAAGAAGTTTTGGAATTTAATACAGATTTTTTTTTATCATATTGAACTTATCCTTGTGCTCACTAATAGATTTGGGTTAGCATTTGATAAGATACTAGACACTGGAAGAATTTGTATCTGAACCTAGAACACATTTTACAAATCTACCTTTCACTTCTATAGTGCTTGCTATTTTGAGGTTTCAGGACAAGTTATGAATTATTATGATGGCCATCATGTGGATGGTAGGACAGCCAGTGGCCAGAGCAAGTAAGCAGTTTTGCCCCAGTCTGTTCAGATGGTCTATGTGATGGACAGATCCCAAAGTGAGGGGGACAAGAAAGGGGAGGAGGAGGAGGATGAAGAGAAAGTGAGCAGGGAAGGTGTTTGAAAGTGATGACAATTTTAGTCACATAAACACAACACTCCAAATCCATATAAACTTTCCATATAAGGCATCCTTCTAGGTTATTCTTGCATTTAAAAAGATCTTGGCCAAAGATCTTACAGTAATCCCTCAAAGTTAAAAATCCTACATTTAACTTCCTTTCTTTCTTTCAATTTAAAATTTAAGCAAAGTTTTCTTGGCCTCCTCCCCAGATGTCTTCAATAATAAAGTGACTTCTTAATTAAAAGTTTCTTTAGGTTTGATCATCTTAAACTGTGTTCAGGCTTTTGAAATATATAAAAATTAATGCATGCCAGTTATGACAAATTTTAACTTTATGATCACCTATTTGTACTAGCTAATGTCTACTAAGAGTGTGCTGTGTGCCAGGTTCACTGCTCTACATGCTTTATCTCATTCAGCTCTTATAACAATCCTGTGAGGCAGGTACTGCATACTTGTTTTACAAATGAAGAATCTGGATGCAGAGAGGGTCAGTAAACTTGCCCAAGGTCACATAGCTGGAAAGTGGCAGAGCTAGAATTCATGGCCAGGTAGTTCACATTTCAATAATAAAACTTCATGGTTTGGTTGATGAATTCTCTAAGTTTCTGTTAGAAAGATGATATCTTGTTCCTGGTATTAGCAAATGTCACAAATGCCAAAATACAAAACTTCTCAATATTTCATAATGGCAACTTAATAAAATAGGAAAGAAACCCCTTGAAAACACAGTCTAATGGATACTTGCCAGAAAACAACAGTTTTGAAAACTGATTGTTTTGACACCAGAGATGTCTTTTAACCTGAACAAAACTATTAATGAGATAAACATGACATCAAAATTGAAGATATTTAGTTCTTCATTCTCCTGGTTCTTTCCTTCTATACATTACCTGTTTTGATTCACCTTTTTAAAAATCAATTCTTGTTTTGTTATTTTTATCAGTACATAGTAATTATACATAATAATGGGATGCAGTATGTTAGATATTTGTATGTGCACTTAACATAATTTGATCCATCTCATTCCCCAGTACCTTCCTTTCCCTTCCCTCCTTCCTCTCCCTGATCCACTTGCTTTGCTCTACTGATCTCCCTTCTATTATTGGTGAAATGCTTTCTCTCAAGTGTGTGTGTGTGTGTGTGTGTGTGTGTGTATGAGAGAGAGAGAGAGAGAGAGAGAGAAGAAAAAAAGGAATTTATTAAAAAAGGGGATCCCATTAAAATAGAAGGGAGACCAACAGAGTAGAAAAAGGGGGTCTAGAAGCAGGGAAGAGGTAGACCATGGGGAGTCCTGGAGAACAAAATCTACCAAATTATGCTGTGTGCACATATCAACACACTACAATGGATTCCACTTCTATATGTAATTATAATGCATCAATTCCTTTTTATACCAGTCCCAGTGACAGTAGCCTAAAGGTAGTGAGGTGATACAAGATGCAATCTTTAACAAATGGTGATAGTTAAAAGCACCTTCAAGAAATGTAAGGATGCAACATAACAAACCAGGACTCCTATACTTTGAGGAGCTGTAAATTAAATGGTTGAAATGGAGTATTGAAACAGATTTTTAAAAAATAAACATTAATTTACATGTAAATGTACTAAAATGAATGCAATATAATAATAAGTTGTTTATTTAGAAATCTGCTAAATAAAAACTGTTTTTCTGTGGACCAAATGCTCTATTTCTAATGTGACCTTGGACAAGATACTTAGCTAGGTTAAGCCTCAATTCTCTAAATTCAAGACAGAGATAAATCCTATTTCAATGGATTGTTAGAAGGATCAAAAGAGATATTTGTAAAGTGTTTAGCAAATTTTGGTATATAGCAAGGGAATGAATTCTATTATGGTTTCACTAACACACACTAAAAGCATTTGGTGTTGGCAACACAACATAGCATATTATGGATTTTATGGAAACACCTATTAGCATATTGAGAAAGACCCAGATAAGTTGCAATATTTTGCAGTGGGAAGTGAAACAGGAAGATATGAAATTTGCCAGTTGAGGATGAATAAGGTCTCAAAATTATAGTAATCCTAACACCCTTAGAACATCCAAAAAAAAAAAAAAAAACCTAAGAAAAAAGCAAAGAGGTATGAAACTTTCAAAAGAAAGGTCTTTGGAAAAGTTGAAGATTCCACATAAGTAACTTTGTCATCAAGGTGAAATTCCCACACTCTATGCACCGGTCCCTAATTACCTGTGGTTCCTGCTGCTGTTGCCTTCTGTGTTTCTTAGCTGGTAGAGGAGGAGGTGTGTCATTTAAAGGGAAAGTATCGACAGATGTAGCCATGACTTCGGGCCAAGGGGTTGATGGAGGTTGAGTGACAGGTTGAGGAGAAAGAGTGGAAGGAAACATAAATCCAGAACAGACAGGTGATCTTTGCTTTATACGAGAAAGAAAAGGTATACGTGTGTCCACATGAAATGAAAGGAAAAAGACAAAGAAATGAAATTGATAATCTGATTATTCTATTTTGTTATAAGTTAATCAAGAAGTCACAAACGATGGACAGTCTCTTTCAATTCAGAGTCTTGTTAAAATCCCACATGACAAGCAAGCATCCTGAATTCTTAGAGGGTATTGTACTTTACTATTATGGGTCACTCCCAAGAAAGCTTTAAAAAGGCATAACATTAAAAAATATACAGATTGCAAAAATAAAGTCAAACTGTAAAGGTGATTCAAACCAACAATTTTAGAAATACTTCTTAGTTTCTAAGAATACTAGGTTAGGTTAGAGAGCTAAGGCATTGAACTCATTTGTTTGCATTACTTCTTCTAGTCCCCAACTCTGTGTACCACATATTTCATGGTTTCTAGTATTTTTAAGTGGTGGAGAAAAATTCCTAAATAAGTATATCTTATAAACTTAACGTTGTTCTGGTCCTTGGATCAAACAAACACGTATCTGTCACACACACCTTCATTTTGCTTATTCTCAGTTAACTGTGGGTTAATTTTTGACATGAGGAAAAGCAGTGAATGAATGAAATGTCATGCCAACACACCTCCGTACTCTGTGGCTGGCTCACCGGCACAGCCGAGGCAGGCTCAGTGACA
Organism: Glaucomys volans; assembly: GCA_020662805.1. NCBI lineage: Eukaryota > Metazoa > Chordata > Mammalia > Rodentia > Sciuridae > Glaucomys > Glaucomys volans. Next base: position 358,768 of record JAJEJO010001380.1, on the reverse strand, counting down.
ACAGCATCAGCATCAGCAGGGAACTGAGTGGAAGGGGACAGATTCGTGGAATTGCCACATGGCTCGTTAATTTCACTTACACTGAGATAGCCCTAAAAGGAGGAATTCAGAAGTTAGACACACAGAAAGCAAAAGCTGAGGCATGCGAGAGTATTAATGTTCCCAGTACAATGGAGTTAGCTGAGAGCTGCACAGCCAGCTATCTGGGTACGATCAAATGTTCATCAAGGAAAAAATCAGCAATTAAAATGGATTTATGGTGCTTAATCTTGACAAATGGCATTCTAAACATTAAACAGAATTTTTCTGGTGAAATCAGGATGACTGTATTATAAGGAACCCCACTTCTTCAAATTCAAAATATCCAGAGGCATCAGCATTCATTCTGTGGATGGAATGAGGTTGTCACTACACACATGCTGGAAAGAATCACACATAATCACACATCAAAAAATCTGACATAAGAAATTGACAATGTAATCATTCACTGCCTGTGGAAAGAGCCTTTTCCACAAATCTTCACTCTTAGATTTCCCCCTCTTCTGTTTCCTGATGAGTTAGAGGGTCAATAAAAGTGGGCTGAGGGCTATTGGGTTTTGCACTAAGAAAACACTTGTAAAACAGTAATTCATTTGTAATGGAATTTCACTTTTGAGCATCTCAACCACATGAGAATAAAAAGGAAACTATCTTCTCATTAGGTGAGCACAGACACACACCCTTGCACACACAAACACACACACGACTGTACAGTTGCAACTGGAGGGTGTTTCAATTCAAGGCAGTTTTCCGAGCTCTATCCCTAGGACAGAGAATTTCCAGTTTCTTTTAAACTCAATTCAATTTGGCTTCAACTGAAATAAGATACATGATTCAAACTCTCTGAGCATCAGAACTCCTGAATTTTTATTTGTGGAAAAGGCACTTGAAAATTGTCATGAAAAGTAATCACACAGACCACTCATGATTTTTGCCATACCAATAAAACAATATTAATAAAAGATAAAGCATAAAATCACATTCTTTTAAAAGCAATTTAAATTTAACACTCAGTTTCTTCTATTAGCCCATCAATCCTTTCAAAAAATGACTCTAGAAAAGGTATAGCGTTGTGATGTGATGCTATTCAAGCAAAAAGTCCAGGAAGGAAATCAAAGTTTTACTGAGAACTTATAGTGACAATAAAGTAGAAAAAACTGGAGTTGACTTTTTATAAATTGGATCTATCAAAGTCTTGCATTTCAGAAAGGGCCAGGTTAAAAGGCTAAACAGAAGAAAGGAAGTAGTTTGCTAAGTTGTCAAATTTCATTTTATCTGTGATAATGAATCAGAAAGAAAATTAACGACTTGGAGTTATTCTTTTGCTAAGTTGATAGTTTCAAAGCCTAGATCATACAATTCATTGCTTAAAAAATATATTCTGCTTGTCAAAAACTCTTAAGAAGTTAGGTTATAAATTCATCACTTCTTAAAAGGAGGAAGAGAGGGAGGGAGAGAGGGAGGGAGGTAGAGAGAGAAAGAGAGAGAGAGAGAGAAAGCAAAAAAACAGTAGAAAAAATTAAAGCAGGAGTAAACACGTAGCTGCTCAACAAGCACTAGTGGCAGAGGTACCCCAAATAATCAAAAAACAAATGGGCTTTTGACACCATAGTCTGCAGGAAAAAAAAAATAAAAGACCAATTCATTAATAAAAAGGAAAGATTTTATTCTTCTACAGGTAGATAAAGAACTGAACCTACTTTATGCATTTAGATGCCACGGACCTTCAGACTCACTAGGTCCAGGTCGAACTCCAAATCTTCCCTCTTAAACCTACTCCTTCCCAGACTTCCTTTTCTTAGGAAAAAGTACTCAGCATCTACCTCATTATTCAAGCTGCAGTTGGCATCACTCCTGACACTTCCTTCTATTTACATCATCTGTACAGCATATCTATCAGCAAGAAGTCTCAGTTTTACCTCTAAAATATATACTAATGCAACTGATTTTCTCCATCTCTTCCCTGTTGCTGTAGTTCAAGCCCCCAGCATCTCCAGGCTGCATGACTGCAACCATCTTCACACTAACGTCCCTGCCTCTCCCCAACTCCTCAAGATCCAGAATTCACTAAACCGCCCAGAGTGATCTTTAACAAATGGATATCACATGTCACCTCCCTTCTTAAAGCCACTTGAGGGCTTCCCATCACATGTAAGATAAGCTGCATTTCACCAACATGACTCATAAGGCCTGTCTCTAACCATCTCCTTGACATTACCTTATGACACTACACTTCATTTACAACCACTCTTTGTTCACTGAACCTGCCGGTTCCATGTACTGAATAATGGAGAGAAACTACAAAACTAATAATCTGATGAAATGGTTGTAGAAATATTTTTAAAAATGCTTCCAAAGTACAATTGAGTCACACTGTTAGTGTGATGCATGATTTACTTCATATACCTACATGCAAAAAAAAAAATCTTTTGTCTAGAAATTTCAAACTCGGCTATCCTTTGATAAGTAACTTGTAAACAAAAGCAAACCTTTTGGTTATGCAGAATTTTATGTAGAAGCTAGCCTTTTCCTGAGCCTGTAAATATAAATAAAATTTCTTTCTTAGCATTATAATTTTCCAAATCAGAGTTAAAATATTCTATCCATGAGGCAGTGTATCTTTACAAGAGGATATTTGGGAAAGATCATTTTTGGGGACTAGGGAAAAATAGGTAAAGGGTAAGTGCAGCCTAATGTAAACAGGGGTTCCCAATTTAAGGGAGAAAGTAGCAGAAAACACATTGTGGGGAAAGAGAAAGAGAAAAGAAAGAAATCAAACAATGTTAAACATTTTGGGGCATTTTCTTGTTATATAAGACTGTGGAGAAAGAGAAGAAAGGGGAAGAAGTGAGAAAGGAGATGGCAAGCAAGAAAGAGAAGAAGGGAAGACTCATCTTGATCTAGATCCTAAATATTTCGAAACTCCAAGTTAACCCACAATGTCAATTCCAAGGAAACTACACACCACACATACGTGAATTGGACATAAAGATTATCCCAGGGGGCTGTGGTGGTAGCTCAGTGGTAGAGTATTTGCTTAGCATGTGTGAGGCACTAGGTTCGACCCTCAGCACTATATTAAAAATAAATCAATAAATGAAATAAAGGTATCATTTGCATTTACAACTAAAAAATTAAAAAATAAAAAATAAAAGATTATCCCTGGAATTCTCAAAGCACAAATGATGAAAGGCATGAAAACCATCAGAGCATTGGGTCCTCCTGTAAGTCACTTAGGTTAGTGATGTTTTTACTCCTCGCTAGTCACACAACACCAGGCACAGCTCCATTTCTAAGGTGCTATGAGTGGACAGGTAGAATCATGACTTACCTCTTTCAGAGTACTGGGGTTAACAGGAAACCCTTTTCCCCCAGAAAGGCTGGAGTATTTCTTTTCCAAATTACAAAGATTCTCTTTTTCCTGAAGGAACACAAAATCTGTTAAGTGTGGAGTCAACCTTGGATACCACAGATGCATGCTCCTCCCATATCCACCTTCCCTCCCTCCTCACCCTTGGTCAGAACCTCCTATTAGTATGTACCTTGCCTTCTGCTGGTTATATGATGCCTGAATTGTTTTCAAGTACATGTAGCTCTATAACCTTCCATTCAGGATAAAGTGTACAGAGTGACAGCATATTTAAGAAGAAATAAGTCAGGTGTTCTAATTGAACCAAAACTGGAAGGAAGAACCTCAGAGGCCCTCTCAGTCCTTGTTTTCTGTATATGCTCTAAAAATCAATTTTTTTATTTCCTAAGAAAAAGGTAATCATGTACCTTCTGGTGATATAAAATCACAATTCACAGATACATCTTATTTTGGAAACTTTATGGTGTTAGCTTTTGTGGTTAGGTCTATGATCCACTTGAATTAATCCAGTATTAAGCCTCAGGAAAACTATTTATAGGTCACATTATTTATTGTGGTATGATTTCCATACACAAGGTTTAAGTACGTAATTTGATGGCTTTTAACAAATGGAACATCATCATAACCAAGATAAAGAGCATTTCCATCACCCAGATGTTTCCTTATGCCCCCTTCTAGTCAATCCTACCCATGAGCAAGCACTTCCAATTCCCATAGCCTTACACTACTTCTGCCTGTTCTTCAACACGATCTAAATGAGCCATCCGGTGTGCAGGCTTCTGTACTACCTTCTTTCACTCTGTGATGTTGCAGCATTGGTGGTTCACTCCTACTTATTGGTAAGGAGTTCTTTGTGCCACTTTGGATGGTTACTAGATTGTTTCTAGTTTTGTGCTTAATATAAAAAAGTTACTTCAAAAAGTCTTGATACTTTTTTTGGTAAATATATGTTTTCATTTTTATTGTGTAAATATCTAGGAGTAGCGTTGCTGGGTCAAAGTGTGGGTGTATAGTTAATACTATAAAATAAACTTTTGAGGAGTTCTCTGAAGAGGTTGGACATTTTACATTCATGTCAACAATGCAGCAAAGTTCCAGTTGCTTCACATCCTTGCCAACATGTGAAATTGTCATTTTTTTTATGTAAGTCATTTTAGGTGATGCACGGTTGAAACACATTATTGTCTAAATTTATATTTCCTTGATGACCAATGATGAATGCTTTTCTATGTGACTTATTGGCCCTTAGTATATATAATTTTGTGAAGTGTCTATTCAAGATTTTTAAAAATTTTTTGATATCATCAACGTTTACAGCAGCTCAACTCACAAAAGCTAAACTATAGAACCAACCTAGGTGTCCTTTGACAGAGGAATGGATAAAGAAAAAGTGGTGTATATATATATATATATATATATATATATATATGATGGAATATTATTCAGCTTTAAAGAAGAATGAAATTATGGCATTTGCTGGTAAATGGATGGAGTTGAAAAATACCACGATATGGGGATATTGATGTTTTTTTCTTCCCATGGTTACCCAGTTGATCTGGTATAATTTGTTGCAAAGACTCCCTTTTCCTATTGAATTATCTTGGAAACTTAGTGAAAAATCAATAGACAGTATATACGGGGGTCTATTTCTGGATTCTAAGGTCAGTTCCATTGATCTATTTGAATATCTGTATGCCAGCACAACACTGTCTCAAACACTGTAGCTTTTTTATAGTAAACCTTGAAATGAGATAGTATAACTCAACTTTATTCCTGTTATTCAAACTTGCTTTGGCTATTCTAGGCTCTTTGCATTTTTCATATATAGCCAATGTTCACATTTGTGGTTGTTACATTCTACACTGTTGCCAAAAACACTATTTAAGTACTGAACTACTTGAGGAAATTCAGGGTTGGATTTCTATGAGCCTCTGGTCATATTTTCATAAACTGATCAATACATGACTTCGTTATGTGTGTGTCTGTTTGATCATACCTTATGTAGTTTATGTTCTTGGGGAATTAGCATTTAACAATCAACAGCACTGTAACTCATGCTAAATGAAACATCTAACACATGCATTTTCTCCAGGGGACACATTAGCCTTCTTGCCCTTAGGAATGCTAGCAGCACTTAAGCACTATGCTTGGAAGCCATTTGAAACAGCAAAATTACCAATTAAAAGCACAAAAATGGGAAAGCACAGCCTGAACACTCCACAAGAAGGATGCTTGTTTACAGTATGAGAGCTGCAAGGGGAAGACTGGGTGCTGTCTCATTCAGCCCTGGCTGGGAATGTGCATTTGGGTGAGTTAAAACTTTCACTGGTCTGAGTATGTCTGTAAATGACTGCAAAAGTGCTGCAAGTATAGATTTTGGGGTTACAAACACATTTTAACAAGAAGGTAAAAATCACAAATGTAGAATCCATAAAATGATGAGAATCAATTGTAAATTTTAATCCCAACTTGCCAGTTGCTACAAACATATCTGTTGAGATTTTGATTGAGATTAAAATATGTTTATAGGTCATTTTAGGAAAACAAAAATATTTATAGTTATGGTCTGCATGTTTTATAATCCACTTCAATTTTATATATTTCTAATGAGGAACTGTCATATCTGTGACTGTGCCTACCCATTTTTAAAGATCTATGACTTAGAGATATTTTTCTATGCTGCGTTTCTAAAATTTTAACAGTTACGTAAATACATATGATGTTAATTTAAGTTATACCTCTGAATATTGTGCGCCAAGGGTAAAATGGTTGTTCGGAGGCTGATGACAACAGAGTTTATCCCCACAGAGCAGGACAGGGGATTGGGGTGGAAAATACATCTCCATTTAGAGATTTCTAGCTGCTGAAAAGCCAGGAGGAAGGTATCAGGAACCTGTGAGGGCTGCATAGACACCCCCTTTTGGAATCATAGCTCTATGAGGCGGACCTAAGGAACTTTCTTCACCTAGAAATAGCTAAGATGGGAATGCTCATTTCTTGTAGGTAGGAATGTACATGTCACAGTACAGCCTCTTCCTCTAATCCTTCATTCTGATACTGGATTTAGTCTTCCTCCTGCACCCCATTTTAGGTCCACCTGATATTTCCACGATCCAGAACGTTATTTTCCCAGGTAGTGGCCTGCATGCATGCATCAAACTTGAGACTGGCCCCATTGACTTTTATGTCTGATGAAATTATACCAGTAACCATGTCAGGAAGTCAGGTACAGGTTGCTTTTAATGGTCTTTAGCTGAAAGACTCCCTTTGTCACTTTAGGTGCTGGGATAAACAAGGACATGGCTCCTTTGGTGAGTATGATCTTGTCACCCCTCTAACCAAATCACACGGAGTGCCTAACAATCCAATTAAGTCAGTTTAACTCCAATGTGACATTTCCAGGAAGACACATGCACAAATAATTGGAGTTCAAAACACTAGTGTAGCTGAGCCACAATATTTGACAGCAGTGAAAAGAACATTTTTCCTTAAATCTACCCTGAACTTGTGTTAGAATATATCCTATTTGATGGAAAATGTGATTTTTTTTTTTTTTAAGAAAAGAAAATGAGGAAAAGTACAGATTTTCTGCTGAATGTTAACCACTCACAGGATCAGCTTATCAATGTGGAAAATCAAATTAAAATATACACAAAAATCTTCCTTAAATTCTGAAGGCATTCACTTTTCAAAGGCATTTCCTTTGAAAGAGGCAACCTTTCCTGAGTTGGAAACTCTGTTATTTTGTAACCAGTGCTGAATAGGAAAAACTTACTCTTTGTAGCATCATTATTAAATTATTCTTTTCTTTCACAAAATGGTCTTGTTCTCTCTGAGCCTGCTGAACAATGTGATTGGCTTGCTTTTTCAGTGCAGAAATTTTTTCCTGTAGGAAAGAAGATGGTCATAGAAAGATGCACATTAGACATTCCAAGGTTTGCTAGTCTGTACTTGGAAAGGGGAAGAAGGTTTTTACAACTGAAATAGTGGTGACCACATTTGAGTAAGTGATGGGCAGTCAGCATTACTCAGAGACGAGGAGGCATTTACTTGGACCTGCCAAGCTCAATGTTTTTCTTAAGGCTAACACAGCTTAAGTGATTTAAATTCTATTTGAAGAGCCCAAAAGTCAACAGGAAATCTTGATTTAGACTATCAATTAATTTTTGACATCATTTTGGAAGATGACTGGTTGGGAAAAGATAACAATGGCATTTCTTATTTAAACTGCGAGTTTGAGAAGTCACCTTTTCCTCCTTTCCTCAATTTTATCCTTCAATTTTATCAGATTAGAGTTCTGGGGTGTAGTTCTGAATTTTGGAATAAGAGCCAAATTCTGAACTGGACACGTAAGTGTTGGGTGGAGTCAGTAGTAATCTGCATGGTATTTGACTGGATTGTTTCTAATGGTAAATAAGCTATCTGCCAGGTTGGGGAACTACTGAGCAACAGAAACAGAAAATTCCAAATTAGACTTTGTTCATAGAATTACTCGAATTTAGTTACTGTGCTTTCAAAAGGAAGCAATTTAAAACAGACATCTGAATTCCTGATTTTCTAGATTTGGTTTTTACATAAATGATAAAACTGGATATTATTCATGAATACATTTATAACATCATGGAACAATGACTGTAAGATGTTCAGAACCCCACTTACCACATATATGGCAGGCTCCATAATAAGCCAAACATAATAGGATTAAATACACAAAGATTTTCAGATACAAAGATACACACACCGTAGATATATGAATGCTCATTATTGATCATTGTCACATAGATGGTGTATATCTTGATTTTTCACATTAAACATCACCTGGCAAAGGTACCTTTCTAGTGACTATGTTCCGCTGATATTCAGCCACTTCACGCAGGAGCTGTTGGGTCAAGTTCTCCTTTTCCTCATCCAGACGGCTCTCATGCTCAAGCTGCTGGAATTCTAGGTCTTCAAAGTGTTTGCTTTCAACATCCAACAGGTCAGCATCCTTTGGAGAAAAGGAAATGAAAACAATATACACCAGAATGGCTGCAACCTTCTTAATATAAAGAAACAATTATTAAAAGTTGTAATCCAAGATAACTTTCAATTACAACACAGACCAGGGTCAGAATATGATGATCTGCTTATGGAGTTAAACTCCAGAGCAGTGCCTCGACAGTGGAACTGAAGGGGACACCACAGGAGTGGGTAGCATTGACTTTACCTTTTGTTTTTAGGTTGCTCTGTGCTTTAGAAATTCTTGCTTTAAATCTACTAAGCAGCTTTAAAATGGATACTGAAGTATAAAAAGAATTCAACACATAACCTAACACTATCTGAAAATCAAAGATGAGATATAGTTTCTCAAGCAAATTCTTTTCCACAATTTTTATATAAGACTTTAGTATAAAGATCAAATAATTCAAAAGTTAGCTCATATACAAACCAGAGTTCTCTAAGAGGGATTCATGTACTCCAAATGCACACAACACAATCCACTGGGATGTGAGGAGTTTTATTTTCTTTTTCAATTGCTTAATAAATATTTTCTAATGTACACGCCAGTATAACAGTACATATACATAATTTTAAACTTATACTTTGAGCAATTTGCCTGCAACAAATATATTTATAACATAGGTTATATGTTTGATATATGTAGGGTACATATGCTCAAATGATTTTGTTAGAAGGATAACCAATCAAAAACATTTGGATATGGATTCTGGGTGATAATGATGTGTTATTATAGGTTCAGCAATTGTAACCAATGGAACATTCTGGTGGCGAATATTGATAATGGAGGAGGCTGTGCATGTGTGGGGCAGGGACCTATGGGAAATCTCTTTATCTTCTGCTCAATTTTGCAGTGAACTTACAACTGCTCCCCAAAAAAGGAAAGTCTACTTTAAAAATTTGGAGATCAAGATTTTTAAAGTAGCATTTTATGAATTGATTAAAGTCATTTACAATTTTTTTTTTTTTTAAGCATTGAGAGTAGAACAAAGGCCTTCATCAAGTACAAGGTCAACTGGAAAAGTTAAGCACTACTACTCTAAGAATAATCATGAAGATAATTAAAGAAAATCAAAAATCATGATGGTCTTGAATAGGAATACTCCATACCTATGAGATGCTTGACAGGATTACTATGGGTTACTAGATAGGAATGTTATTTGTGTATCTGTATTCGTGCAGGGATCAGTATACATTGTATGAATTATTCTCCAATACACTTTTAAAAATAAATTTTAAAACACTCATTTGACTTTAGAGTTTCTGACAGAATTATAAATGTGTTATATGTAGATGAATTTTTTAAAATAAAAATTTTAAATAATATATGGGCAAAAGGAAGTGGCAGCTGGGCTATGTGGCTCACAACTCTACATAGCTAAAATAATCAGGGCATTTCATTATGTTTAAATCCTCCAAGAGAACTGGAAAATAATTGTATGGTAAATTAGTTCAACTTTTTAAGTAATGACAAATTAGGGTTTTTAATCAAATGGAATATATTTCTATCTTCTGCAATGAATTATATTCTAGGGATGATTCACAGAAGGGCTATTAGCTACCATGCAATTACAGCCAACACTATAGCAACACGGCTATTATGTTAACATAGACTGTGGGTTCTCCAATTTTAAGAGCAGGGAAAACACAATTTGTAAAACATAATCAGCATTTCTTAAACTTCTTTACATTTTATTTGGCAAAAAAAAAAAATGCAGTCTTGATTTCAAGTTTTTGGTTGACATTGTCAGTTTATCAGAGATTTCAAGTTTATAACATCTAAATGAATGAATTAATGAAGGGAACTAAATAAGACATAACTGAAGTGTAATATGTTGTAATAAAAAATCTGCAGTCTTGATATAATGGACCAGCTTATATATTTACTCATATAGTCATACATATTCAAGTTTTCCAGGTCTTTCAATTAAGCTTAGTTTGTGGTCAAAGGTATTGAGATAAAATATTTAAACGCTTTTTTGGTTTATATCTTCATTAGAAGTGGACCTATGGCTCACAATACACACATGCACTCTACACTAGTCCTTCACCTACTCCACAACTGGTTAATATGAAATATATATTATTTTAACCTTGCATAAAGGCCACAGACTCCCTAAATTATCTGTAGTAAATATTTGAACCATTGCATGAAAATTATAGCACACCAGGTTGAAAAGCTGGAAATTAAGCCAAGCTCAGCATCCAGATTCCACAGTGTAATCATCTAATCAAGTCATCTAAACCATTAAAATATGTGCCTATAAACTTTGACTTTGAAAGTAAAACTATTTGGGAGGAGAATAAAAACTTTTAAAATATTTTAGATAAGAGTAAGAATTCAAGGAATGGAATTTGGGGGCAGGACTAGTTTAATTGAGACAGAATAATATATACAGGAAGCTTGAAGTACATGACCAGCTGAATGAAAATTTTAACTAAACTTTAGTCACTAAAAGGACATTACAAATCTCCATTGACTGGCAAGCTCAGGGGCCCAGCATGAAAGGAAATAAAACACCTGTACTAAAGAAAGTTCTGTGCAATTCCTTTTTTTGTTTTCCAGCAGCAACTATTTTTTTTTTTTTGAGAATTTATATAAAAGAAGTGTACACACAAGATCTTTATCTTTTCTTTGCCTAATGGAGGAAGAAGAAGAGAATAGATGTGGTATGGACAGGAGTAATTGTAGAAATAACCTCATGGTGGGTTAAGGTCAACTCTGGAAGCAATGTAAATGGGGCTCATTTTATTAACCTTTTCTCCATTTTCGGCTTCATCATCAATACTTTACATGCTTTTAAAATGTGAAAAAGTCAATAGTTCAATCTCTTCTTTGGTATGAAGAGATATTATGCCTGTAGAGGTTGAATGACTTTCCAAGACTAAAGGATAAACTGATTTTTAGAGCCAGTGATAGGGCTGAAGTGGTTTCTTAATTGTGGATATCACTCGGTAGAATTTAAAAACAAAAACAAGAGACCAAAATCAACAATTCGGTTGAGAAATATCAAAAGTAGAAGAACACTGCACGAACTAGATACCATCACCTTCTCTTTACATTGGGCCCTTTCCTAGCAAATGACAGTCACTTAACTTCAGCCTTCTCTTCCACACTGCCAGTATCCCAGGGTTGGTGAGTCCACACTGACAGCATGCCAGCCACAGGCTATGAAGTCAACACCAACTGAAAACCATACTTTGACTCTAAAGCAATGATTTAGAAGTATGAAGCCCAGCCATAGTCAAAAATGTAGCATGCACAAGATCATTCCATAATTTCAGCTTACGTATTCCAAAGACCATGCAATTTAAGAAAATGATTTTCCTTCTGTTCACGTACTTTTAAGTTATGTGACTTGCCACCTAATGAAGTTAATCATAATAAGTTTCATCACATCAAGTTTAAATGCCTTTGGAAAAACTTGGTAATGAAATGGTATTCTGAAGTTTCAGAGTCTGAAGAGAAATAGGTGTGATAACACAGTAAGTTCTTAATATGAAAGGACTTCTTATGAAATAAATGAAGTTTAACTGATTAAGCCTAGGGACCAGTGAAGAGTTACACTGATTATCATCCCTAAAAACAGAATTAGTAGGCCTCAGTATCAGGTGGTAGAAGCTACCACAGTCAGTTAACTCTGCTAAGGAAAGGGGTCTTTATGATAAGAATTGTACACTCTGCTTAGAGAGGAAAGGGAAGGAGTCTTTGCTTTCAGTTAATGGAACAGACTGTCTGCATTATTTCCTTTCCTCTTTTGCGGTCAAAATTCTTAGAACATATAAAAATTTATGAGTTCTCATTCAGAATCTAGATCATGCAAACAGTAATTATTTAAAATAAACAGGGTCCAGGTTACTAGTAGAACCTACCAGCTTCAATTGGAAGCAACATTTATAAAGAATACAAACAATAAAAGGGAAACTAGAGATAAGGAAGAGCAAAATATATAAGGACGATGCTGACCCTAAATGATGAATGACAATAACTGGGTAAAATCATTAGCAATGAGGGAGTTGAAAAACAGTAAACAAGTATAAGGTTCAGTTTTCCCATCTCTTCTCTGAAGTGGGATAAACACAATTACCAGCTGAAATACTTTTATACATACTAGTTTTTTTTTCCCTAATCATTTTTATCACATAATTTCCAGAGAATTGTGACACCAAAAGATAGCAAGTTTTATCTTCTCACAGTAAATTTTCACCCTTACAGACTAAAATGAGTAAAGAGGAAGATGCAATTGTTACAACTTTCTTTGATTCAACGGTGAAAGAAATAAATATTAAAATTGTTATGCTGATGTTTCACTTCACTGCATTGGATACACTATTAAGATGCTCTCGACCTCCGCAGTACATTAGTTTAGATTGTGATTTTTTATTATCTAGTTATGTTTTCAGGTGTATCAAGTATTTTTGTTTTAGAGGTCACCTTAAAATTTTTCAAAAGTGTGTTCACTGACTTTTTAACTTGCTTACTGAAAAGAAGGAACCAACAAAACAAATGAACTAGGCTGCTTTTTGACTCATGTGAAATCATAAATGGCTACTCAGGACAAATTACTATTACATGACTCCTTTAGAGGAGCAAGACGGTTAACAACGACAGCTGCCAGCTGCCCTGGGATGACAGTTGGTTTGGGCTGCTGTTCAGAGGAAACAACTCAGTTGTCAAGAAACTGTGAAATACTAAGTAGCCATGGCGATGTTTGTGAAATTATCCACCCTAGGAAGTTTCCTTTGCGGAACAGAAACAGCATAGTTGTGTTAAACACTGCAAGCATTCAGGATAGGAGAATAACCTGAGGAAATTTAACTAGTAATAATCATTTTAAAAAATAGGGTGCTTGTATAAGAAGATGCTGAGGGCATTCCTAATGCCCTGTGTCTTGAATCTTAGTGTTTGACTGCTACAATCATGCTAATGAGTTCCAGCAGGACAAAATAGAAAAGCAAAACAATGGGAGGGGGTGGAGGCCAAATCAGAATAGAATAATTTGGGGAAAGAATATAAAATCAAGCTAAGAAAAATAATCAAGGAAAAAATAGTACAACACAGCAGAGAATGGGAGGGAGATGTCAGCTGATTTAAATGCTACAGTTTTGGAGTTGGTCCTAAATCGGGAATGAGTTCTCTTTAGTTACAAAAAATCAAGTCCAGAAATTGCTTTTGCATTATTAATTAGGGGAGGGGTTCTAATAAGGAATATTTTAACTGATTAGTATGGAATGATATTTACTGTTAGCATGCATATTCCTATTGTCAAAGTATATAATGACTAGAACTTAGGTAAATTTATCCTGTGTGAAGTAGTGAGCCATAGGTAAGTGGAACTTAACTGGGGAAAAAAAAAAGAAAAAAGAAAAACAACGGGAGCATTCCTGTTTGCTACTGACCCTCTTCAGTTGTTGTTGTAACTGTTCCCTCATGGACTCAGGACAATTGTCCAGCTGGGTCTTCTGCTCGGAGTAAAGCTCCTGAAGCCTCTCTAGTTTTTCCCTTTCAGCATCAAGCTTTACCTTCTCCTGAAGTTCAGAAATCAGAAAATAGAATAGAAATTACCTTCACACCCCAATCAGGTGCTAGCAAACATTTCCAAGAACAACACAAACATACACAAACTCTAGATATTCTATGAATGTAGAAACACAACTTGTTAGTGATTACAATAAAGGGATATAAGTGGAAGTTAAGACAAGGGGGCCCAGACTGTGCAATCTCAAAACAGCCCATTTAGTTGGGTATTGACAATGACCCACCCTTCCTTCCTTCCCTCCTTCCTGCCACCCTGTTACAAAAGCAGGGAAGCAATGGTTAAGGTTGAATGTTGGTCAAAGGCCAGCAAAGTACAAAAGAAATGCCAGCCAAATTCATGAACTAGCCTTGAAAAAATCACTTGTCAGGAAACCAAAGAAAAAAGTGGGCATTTATTAACATCAAAGTACTATCATGGTTCTATTTGCTCAAGGTATTTGCAAAACAAGTCCTGGAAATATGTTCTTAGGTCAAAGTCTCTCTATGTGCACTAGCTGATACCCAGGTCATCTGAAATAGTTCAAGCTATTTGGAACCTTCAGAGATTAAGCAGTTAGAAAATCTTATCTCAGGGAGAGCATCCAATTTGGGGGCTGAGAGAGCTGGTAAAATGGAAGACTGAGAAAGTAGCAAGGGGAAGGTATGGTGAGCAGCTTGGACACAGCTCAACTGTGTCACTGTGGAAACACAGACTTCCTTAAAATGAATGACATAAAAGAATAAACGGAAACATGAAAAACACGAACTGTGAAAAAGAAGGAGAGAACAGAGAAAGAAGGTAACACTAAATCCTTCTCCAGTCACACATGCCAAAGTGACCCTAGGCACACTCCAGGATGTAACAGGTCGTACTGAAACACCATGCTTATCCTGCCTTGAAGGCTACCTCTCAAATGGAGAAACAAAACTTCAATTCTATTAGTGCCAGTCTGGTCAACTTGTGGACCTTTTATGATGCTCACACTTGAAGCAAATTTTAGGTATGAGTCTCTCCATGTGTAACTCCTTCAACCCAAAGTAAAGCAATTTATGCAGCATTATGATGATATGACAACCACTTCACTTTCCTTATGTTCTCTTTATAGAAACTGGTAGAAATAATCCTAGCTTCTGAACATATCACAGAAGGAATTTTTAAAGGATAAACCTCTAAAATAGCCCTGTCAAATTATCCCTACTATAATTTCTTAATCCAAATAGTCATCATTTGCTGTTAGCACACATTTAGATTCTTGACAATGAATCTAAAACTCTATGTTCACTTGAGCCTCCAGTTTTTATTTTATTTTAAAATTTCAAAATTATTTGAAAAATATTTAACTTGCAGCTTTTCTCACAAAATAATTAAATCCAGAATTCATAAACTTGAGAATTGTGCTTCATATTTAACATTTAAACAGTCTACAAAGAAAGTTTGTTCGATTTTTAATGGGAAGTTTGTTCAGTGTGCACACCTATTGATCAGGAGCTGAAGAAAGCAAGGGTACAGTTGAAAAAGAATTCCAGAAATTTAATCCATAGGAAAACTGAATGTAGTAGTACTACAATGTAAAGATTTAGTCTTTGGTTTCAGAATTGTTTTTACCCTTAATAAAACCAGCAATATAGAATACCTGTTGACTTCTTTTTCTGCAATACTGGGGATTGAACCCAGGGTCTTGGGCTTGCGAGGCAGGCACTCTACCAACTGAGCCATATCTCCAGCCCACCTGTTGATTTCTGGGTAAGAAAATGTGCTGTTTCCTCTGTATATGGATCAAAGATTGCCCAATATATACAGCAAGAGAATTTCATCCCAAAAGAGTTCCATTTCTAAATATGTTATTATCTCATTTTGCAACAACTCTAATTCTAAACAGGAAGCTAAAAAATAAATAAAACTATTCATCGCAATTAAATACCATATGTGCAAAGCCCTAAAGTTCTGATTACCGAAAACATTGATACAGTATTAGAAATATGGAAAGCCACTGCCCTAAAACATGATCTCAAACCTTGAAGAAATTACCAAACTTTGCTCTGAGGCTTTCAATTTTTAATTGTTAATAATGAACACAAATAAACAACTAATAAAAAATACCTCATGTTTATACAGTGCCTTCCTTCTGAGGTGCTCAAAGCGTTTCGCAATTCCATACAAGGGGGCAGTTAAGAGAATTATGCAAGCAGGCACCATCAGGGCCTTCTGCAGCTTCTTTGTGGTTTAGCACTAATGCTATGACCAGCACCTGGTCTCAGAGCAAAAGCTCAGGGGGGCCAGAGCAAGGGCAAAGGAAGTGAGAGGGGAAGGATGCGAGAAGGACTAGTGGCAGGTGGGTTGCGTCATAAATCACAGAGAACCACAGAGGTGAGGTTATCCCTGTGAGAGCCAGAAGTGGAACGACTTCCAGCCAGAAGGAAATTGATACTCCTCTCCTATTTATCACGCAGGAAGTTTTCAAAGGAAAATTAGCTGGAGGCAAGTAATTAATTAGAAGAGAAACATCACTGTCTTTAGCAAAAGGTAAAATACATGGACGAATTAGTTGGTATTGGATGGTGTAGGGTTTCTTGATTTTTACATGCAAAATATTAAGATTTAATGTTATTCTCTTTCCCCTGATTATAACTGGTAAGCTCACCTATTCCAACTACGATAAATACAATAAAATTTTCCAAACATCAATGTGGGAGAGAACATAATTTTTTTTTAAAGATTTAAAAGTGTACTTTCAGGAAATAGGTGGGTTTAAATGCATTTTTAGTAAATTTAACAAATTTTCACTGTGTTGAAGAAATATAATTATAAGGAATTGGAGTACTCTGGCACAATAAAGATGTACAAAGAGGCACTTATAAATCAGGAATAAAAAGGGACTTCTCTAGAGACAAGCTGCTTCTGTTTTTGCGTTGACTTGTCTTCCCTTTGTAGTGGGACGTCCAGCTGGGTCACAAACTCATTGTCAGATGCTGCCTATTTTGTATATTTAAGACTAATGTTCCTAAGTTTCATATCCATGTATGGCCAATGATAAATTATTCCCAGGTAAATTAAAATATAAATCAGTATGTAAATTTGTTCATATACAGTTGTCCATGAGTGTCTTTAAGGAATTATTTCTGGGACTCCCAAGGATACCAAAATCTGTGGATGCTCAAGTTCCTTATATAAAGTGTCATAGAATTTGCAAATTACCTATACAACTCTTCCTATGTAACTTAAACCATCTCTAAATTGCTTATAATATTACAATGTAAATGCTACACAAATAGCTGTTTTACTGTATTGTTTAGGGAATAATGAAAAGTGTATACATGCTCAGTACAGATGTATATTTTTTGAATATTTCTGATCCTTGGTAGTTGAACTGGTGAATGGAGAATCCAAGGAAACAGATGGCTCACTGCTTGCTTTCATAGTGATATGTCTGTTCATTTATTCAGTACAGATTAAAAGAATAATAGAGGCAGAGGAAAGGGGAAACTTTATTGTTCTCCTTATATTGCACAGTCCTGTTAGCTCTGTGATTCCCAAACCTGACTGCACACTAGAATAACCTGGCTTTTACATACACAACATTCTAGGCACCTGCATTGATTGGATCACAAATACGGAGCATAAAGACTGTAACAAGAATTCTAAAAATATTTCCAAGTTTTATACCAGACAGCCAGGTTGAGAATCACTGACAGCCACCAGGAATCATGTGACTAACACAGCAATTAAGGCTTAATTTTTTAATGTTGAAACAAGGCATAAATTCAAGATCCATCAAAAATTGTTCTTCGTGCCTAGTGTCTTTTCTTCACAGTATAAAAGTCCTTTTTTACAAGTAGTATTCCAGTTGTAAATTGTTTTACATTCAAATTAAATGCTGCTAGTAAATCAAGGACTGATAGATTTCAAATTTGGAGGCAGAGCACCTACTCAATGCAAATAATCAGGAGTGGTTATAAGTTTACCCTAAATAATTTGAACTTGTATACTAAGTTATATACCAAGAGTTGCCAATAATCTTGAATGATTTTAAAATGTCCAAGGCTCATCATAGGACTACTTATTTAGCCATATCTTATGGTTAGAAGACAATAACATAAGTTTTCTCTCTTCTTAATAGTATTCTTGAAGGAAGAAATGGAAATTTAACTTGCTGGCTTTCTGTGAATTCCAATGCTACACAAAAAATTCTTGAATACCAACAGTAGAATCATTTTATCATATCTACGCATGCAATACTCATAATAATAAGCAGATGGTTTAAGGTTACCCTGAAAAGATGCTTAATTTATTAGCTTATAGGACTGCCAGGTAAAAGAGAAGACACCTGGTTAAATCTGAATTTCATATGAATAAATGATCTTTTAATGTAAATATATTCCAAATATTGCCTGGGACAAAATTACAAAAAAACCTTACTTTCTGTTTATCCAAAATACAAACATAACTGAGCTTTCTGCTCATGAATCTCTAGCTCAGTTTTTGGAACAGATGCAGTGATATATTAACATTTGTAGTTCCTAAGTCACTATTTTTAGGGGAAGTCAACCCAAAGCCTCTCCATATACCCTATGAATCCCTTTCCTTCAAGTTCTTAAAAACTGTGGGAGGCAGACATTCTCATAGCTTCAAAGATGAGTCAACTATTTCAGACCTATAATTACAAATCTGAATTTTTTCCCCCACTTTTGCAGTGCTGGAGGTCAAACCCAGGGGCCTCACACAGTGAGGCAGACGCTCTACCACTGAGCTATAATCATAGCTCTAAAACTTTTTTCCACAATTTTTTAAATTGGTGAATTATAATTGTACATAATGGTGGAATTTGTTGTTACAAATCATACATGCACACAATATTGCAATATAACTTGGCCAATATCTTTCAGCAGGTATTTTCCCTTTCCCTCCCTTCTTTCTTCTCCCTGGTCCCTTTCCTCTACTTTACGGATCTCTCTATAGTTTTCATGAGATCCCCACCCACCTTTGTTTTCCTTTTTCTTCTCTAGCTTCCACATAGGAGAGAAAACACACTACCTTGGACTTCCTGAGTTTGGCTTACTTCGTTTAACATAATGGTCTCAAATTCCATTCATTTTCCTGAAAATTACAAAATTTCAGTTTCCTTTAGGACTAATAAAACTCCTTTGTGTATATATACCACATTATCCATTCATCCACTGATGGACACCAAGGCTGGTTCCACAGTTTGGCTATTGTGAATTGTGCTGATACAAACATGGGCATGCATATTTAGTACATGGACTTTAATTCTTTAGGATTAATACTGAAGAGTAGTATAGCTGAGTCATATGATGGTTCCTTAATCTTTTGAGGAACCTCCATACTGATTTCCATAGTGGTTGTACTTTTACAATCTCACCCACAGTGCAAAATTGTTCCTTATTCTCCATATCCTCTTGAGCATTTGTTATTGTTTGTATTCTTGATGAATGCCATTCTGACTGGTGTGAATGAAATCCCACTGTAGGATTTATTTGCATTTCCCTAATTGCTAATGATGTTGAACATTGTTTCATATATTTGTTGGCCATTTGTATTTCTTCTTTGAGAAGTTTGTGTTCAGTTCATTTGCCCATTTTTTAACTGGGTTACTTGATTTTTTTTGGTGTTTTTTTTTTTTTGTGAGCTTTTTAAGTATATTCTAGATATTAATCCTCTGTCAGAAGAGTAGCCAGCAAAGGTTTTCTTCCATTCTGTAGTTTCCTTACATTCTTAATTGTTTCATTTTCTGTGCAGAAGCTTTTTAATTCAATGCCATTCCATTTATTAACTCTTGGCATTATTTTCTGAGTTTTAGGGTTCCTTTTGAGAAAGTTGTTGCCAGTGTCTATGCTGGAGTGTTAACCCTACATTTTCTTCTAGGAATAGCTTCTGGTCTAATTCCTCGGTCTTTGATCCATTTCGAATTGATTTTTTGTTCAGGGTGACAGATATGAATCTAGTCTCATTCTTCTTCATATAGATAAACAATTTTCCCCACACCATTTGTTTAAAAGGCTGTCTTTTCTCCAGTGCATGTTTTTGGCACCTTTGACAAGGATTAGATGACTGTATCTGTGTGGGTTTGTCTCTGTGTCTTCTATTCTATACCATTGGTTTATGTGTCTGTTTTCATGCCAGTACCAAGCAGTGTTTGTTACTATATCTCTGTAGTATAATTTGAAGTCAGGTATTGTGATGCCTCCAGCATTGTTTTTTAGACTTAGAATTGCCTTGGCTATTCTGGGATTTTTATTCTTCCAAATGAACTTTAAAATTGTTTTTTCTAATTTTGTGAAGAATGTCATTGGTATTTTGATGGGGACTGCATTGACTCTGTATATTGCTTTTGGTAGTGTGGCCATTTTAACAACATTAATTCTGCCTATCTATGAACATAAGCAGTCTTTCCATCTTCTGGTGCCTTCTTCAATTTCTTTCTTCAGTGTTCTATAGTTTTCATTTAGAGGACTTTCACCTCCTTGGTTAGATTTATTCCTAAGGGTTTTTGTTTTTGAGTCTCTTGTGAATGAGATTGCTGAAACTATTTTAAACAGCTTTATTGAAGTATAACTGATATACACAAATGCATGTTTAATGTATTGATGTTGATAACTTTGTAGATATATACATATACCATGATACTATCTAAGGTCAAAAGTGTTTTGAATTTCCAGATATTATGAATTTTATGCAGACAGCACTGTTCATATTGCACATATTAAATGGCATTTCCAGTGAGATCTGGGGCAGTACCCTTTAATAAAACATATTATTATTTCTGCAGCTACACTTTATGACAGGCAATTTTACAAGACACTTTTTTCCCCAAAATCTTTTCAGCTTTTGGAACTATAAAGGAAAGATATGGACCCAAGTCAACAAATTGGGAATCCATTGCTTTCCCTTAAAGAGGTACATCTTTCTATTTGTTTCTGAGGACATTTTTCCTTTGGCTTTGACATTTTAATTACATGATTGATGAATGTTTAGTGTGGAAAAAAAAATGTGGCAAATCAGATCATTGAAGACTTATGTAATAAGCAAGCACGAGAAAAAAATAACCTCCACCTGGAATCCTGTTGATTTAATCCTCAAATCCCATGATAGAGTTCCACTTCCTCTAGCCAGGGAGCTAACTTTGAAATGTAAGAAAGAGGCACGGGAAGGGCTGGGTCCTTGGCAAATGCTCTGCACTTGGGAGGTATGAACACTTGTTGAGGAATCTGGGCCAGGCTCACTGCCTTCCCCCGGCTCTGAAGGATGGATGGGAGGAAGTAACAGGTAGTTGGGCAGGATGATAATGGAGAATAAGGTTTAGCTACTTAGTAATATATATGCTTATGCAGAAAAATTAGGAAGTCAAAAATTTCAGACTTCACTTTAGGAATATATCATATGGAGAATAATCTAAGCTTCAGTTCATAGTTAATTATGTGTAGCTATACAAGAGTGCAGGCCAGGGTGACTATGAAATGTCACAATATATCCATGTGAAGACACAAAATGTTTGCCCTTAAACAAAGGGATGGTTTGAGCTTTATGATTAACGTCTGGGTAATGGAAAGACTTCAGTAAGAAGATGGAAGTGGAACCTTTCTTTAAGATTTTATTTGATTTCACAAAAAGTCAGCACAACTGACTTTTGACTTTTATGTGCTAAAGGAACATAGAAGAAACAGATAATCTAAAACTAGAGGAAACTGGAAAACTAATTTTAATTTTCAATTTTCAATGTAGTCAAAAATAGACAAAAGGAGAAAGAAAACCTACATAAATAGATGCACATGTCTGTACTTTCTCACAAGTTGCTGAAAATTGGATTCGTTGTGGAGTGGGGAGTGTCAGTGAAGGGAAGACTTTGCTCAAACTGGGTTTCATGGGCTGATAGCTTCCCTACTCTGTCACCAAGCCCATTAAATTAAAACAGATAACTAGGCAGCAGTAACATTTTCCCATCCTTTCACTTGATGGTCTCTTTGCTTAGTGCTTCACCAAATAAACATCCCCTCTGAGTTTATGTTCAAGTCAGATAGTCATATTTGTTCAGGGTTTATCCATGTTTATACTGGAGAGATGGCTACTACCTGAGAATATAACAGGCAGGGGGCATTTAGCTGAAAGTCACTTGGAAACAGGCTTATTAATGCTGTGACAGTGAAAGGTCAGCCCGGGGAACATCTGGTAAAATGTTCAATAAATATGTAATAAAATGCCTTGTCTGTATTTGATGTTGTGTATATAATTATGTCTATAGTTTATATTTTATGTGACATAATAAATGGTAATCACATATAATATATATTAATTTTTACTAAATATGTGAAATAAGATAATAGTTCTCAAATCAGCTAAAAAAATAACACTAAAGACCATAGTCAAGAACCAAGGAAATGGTGTCAATAATTTCACATCAAGATTTGAATTCTGAGGCTACAGGCCTTGTCCACAAAAAGCTAGGGACAAGATGACAGGATGTACTATCAACATCTGAACTGGAACTTGCCCAACAGGGATATCTTTTCAGGTTTTGCTCTTCTCATTCCACAGTTTGCATCTGACCACAGCAACAGGTGTATGGAAAGGGAAACGTGATCCAAAGGGCAAAGGCCACTTCCTCCTTCTGTCTTACGCTCTGGCTCGACTGGCAGTGTGATTACAGGGCCCCTGGCATGTGCACTTAGGCAGCTCACAGCAGCTGTCCTGAAACCTGGCCACACATAGCTCTTTGGCAGGTGTTTGGCTCTGTGTTTCTTGTAATGCCCAGCCTGGCCTAGCTGTTAGCAGGCAAATCCAAGGACAATATTCCCAAAGCATACTGGGCAGTATTTTGGCACTTACTACAGGCTGGATAAACAGTGGATCACAATGCCTTCTTCTATTTCACAGGCTAGAGGGAAAAATAAATATTCGGTAGTCCCCAAACGGATGTAAATTATAAAATATGAAAAGTAAACGGTCTAAAAAGAACAGCAGTGAGAACATAATCTCAATTAGAAAGGTCTGGGAAAGCTTTTCTATTAAGAACTGATAGTGCACCTGAGCCCTGAAAGTAGAAAGAAGGAAAGCATGGAGTGTGGAGAAGGAAATCCCTGGCAGGAGAAACAGTGTCCATGAAGGACCTAGGGCGATGAGAGGGGGTTGAGGATGGATCTTAGAACAACAGAAAGACAGCAAAGGTGAGGATGGTGTGAAGTATGAGGAAGGTGGTGACAGATCACAGCAAGGAATGTAGATTTCATAGAGTACAGTGGGGCACAATCCAGAGTGCTTTATCTCAAAGATTTCTATGATTCCTTTCTGTTTTGGTTTGTTTTTTAGATCACCACACTTCATTTGCTGCAAAGGGAAGAGATTGGAGGGGAAAAGTTGAAAAGGGACCAAGGAAGAGACTTTGATGATTTAGGAAAATGCAGTTTGTGGACATGTGGAGACACCAAAGTAATTGAGACATACTCTAGCAATCAGCTGTATGTGATGGAGAAAGAAGTGTGAAGGTCAACTTCAGGATTTCCGTTTGAACCCATGGGAGGGCAGAGATAAAATTTCTTGGGCTGAGAAAAATGGACAGGCAGGTTGTTGTGGAAAGCAATGAGAAGTTCAAGATCAGAGTTTAGCTATGGATGTGCTCAGCTGGAAATAACTGTGCAATATCTTGAGTGGAGATGTTGCAGGGCCATGGAGGATGAGTCAGAAATTCAGAAAAACGTCGCAGGCTAGAGACATGCATATACATATGACCAGAGAGGGAAGAAGAATAGAAGGAAAACCATGAGTGTGATGCACAGAGGCAAAGATGTGGAGGAGGGAGAGAAAGCCAAGAACAGGAGGTGTGCTCCTTAGTGAATGCTGCTCAAAAGTCTGATCACAAGGGTACTGAAAAGCAATCAGTGGGCTGGGAAGCACTGAGGTCTTCCACGGTCTTAAAGGGAGAAAACTGATGGATTAGTGGAGACTTAAGCCAACTACAATGAAAAGAAAGGTTATTTTGGAAATGAAGAAGACGAGACATAAAATTGTTTGAAAAGTTTATCTATGGCAAAAAGGAGAGAGATAAGGTAGTAATTTATTTTCATGTTATAGGGTAGAGGCTCATTTTTAAATGACAATAACTTTTTAAATAATACTGGTGGCAAGCTGACAGTAAAGTGCAGTGAATATGCAGGATTTATGCAGAAAGACTGAAGGCTTGAGAAAGTGGGATGGGATGACACTCAGAGCACATCCATAAGGACTGATCTCTGATGAGGGGTAAGCACCTCCCTTGGTGATGAGAAGATTCGATGTTTCCAATTTCTCACTGAAGCAGGTGGTGAGATCATTTCTGAGCCAGTGGGAGGAAAATGGGCCAGAGATTTGAAGAGAGTGAAGGTACGAAATAGCTGTGTCATAAAATGGCAGAACAAGCTTATTTGAGAATCATAACCATGCTGCCAAGCAGCGTTGAGTCTCTAAGATTGGTTTTCAAGAAGAGTATAACAACATCTAGCCCAGCCTTTGTTTCCACTTCCCTCATCAGTTTTTGAAGCCCCTTACTCAAAGTCAGTTTCTGCCATTTTTCACACTATGTGATGACAGACAATAATAATTCCACCTGCCAAGACCAACTAATCCCCTAACAGCTGCATGAGCGGGTATATACTTTAAGCTCCTGCACTCTCCTTTCCTTGCATAGCTTCTATTAAGCCACCAAAACAAAACAAGGGACGGGGGTGGCTTCTTTGCCTGTTTCTACTCATGTTCCTGGAGTTCTTCTCCACCTTGGGTCTGGAAAACATGGCAGTTTCCCCAAGAAATGAGATTTAGCATTGACTCCACTTGCTTCACTTTTGTGCAGAACTGATGCTAATGATAGATGGGAAAATAGAATTTGTAGGCTGTGCCATTCGTGAGCAATACAAAGATAAATAACTAGAACGAGGAAGGCAGAAGATTCACAGGGAGCACAATACACCATTCCTGTGTCCCACAAGCTTTTTAATATGACATCAACAGTAATACTTTATAAAAGTATTATTTAATTCAAGTTGTTTTCACTAGTACTATAGTATTTATACCACAGTATAACATTATTAATACCACTGTATCAATACTAATGCTATACTATTACCAATGTACTGCTACTACAGTATTAGTAAATATGACTTGAATTAAGAGTATTGTTGTAAGCTAATAAATGCCCAAACAAGACATTTGATGTCTCCATAAGTTTCTGACTATATCAATGCAGAGTCTTTGAAAAACATAAGCTATTAACTGAATCCTAGTGCACTGCAGATTTAGACAATCAATCCTTTGACTGGGCTGTGAGCTTCTAAAGAAAAATATACTCACTTTTCAAATAGATTCTTTACTATTTCAAAGGCTGGAGGTGGAATGGACATACATAAAGTTTAATATGATGGATGGGAAGCCCAGCATGAGGAAGTAGCCTCTTGAACTAAAGCCAACCCTGCAAAGTTTAATGTGAAAAAGCTGTACAGTTTAATTTTGACATGTAAGCAACCAAGAAATTGATGTGCAGCTTTTAATGCAACTTCCATTTCTGACAATATCATTTTTGAGCCCATTCTTTGGCATCAAGATCAAATGTCCTTATTTATAGTCTTGAACACATAAGAGCCTAAAAAGGAAGTCACATTCAGAAGAAATTCTTTCCACACATGACCATTAGAACTTACTCAAATTGGAACATTTTTCTTTTTCTCAGCTTAGCGGAGAACATGATGGATAACAAAGAATGTGCTAAAGCCTGTTTGCTTTTTATTTTCCCAACTCGGAATTTTATTTTTAATTTCAGGTTTAGTTAGCTGTAGCTAACTAACAGGAGAGAAATTTATAATATTCCCAGAGGAAGGAAAAAATTGAAACAGACAAACCAACATCCAGAATTCTAAAATCTGCAGGTAATTTTCTTTATTTCCCCTAGTAGATATCAGCTAACACTCAGGTTGTAACCTGAAATGTATAAGCAAGACTGCATCCAGGCTAAGTGTCACCTGTGTCTCATAGACTGTTTTCACTTGGCAGTGTGTGAGAACCCCCTGAAAACTTCAATATATTTTTCAAAGAGCAATGCACTTGCATTGGAAACAATAGCAAGGCAAGATAGGTAAGATGAAAGGCTCCCATTCATCTTTTTAACAGAAAGAAAAATAAAAAGAGGCAATCCTATTTGAATATTCCAAAGGCTACCCTACAGGGCAACAGTGATTAAAAAATAAAAGTTCGGTGTATTAAAAAAAAAAAAAAAAGAAAGAAAAAAATGTCTTCTAAAAATGAGTGGAAACAGAAGAGCAGAAAAGCTGATGGAAAAATAAAGTGCAACTCACCTCAAGTAGAATTAGCTTCCATGAAATATCAGCTTGCAAATTATATGGGCTCTGCTTTCTCAGCCTCAGTTGCCCAGTACCTGACAGTTCTTAGTTTGTGACAATGTGATCTCAGAACTTTTCTGTAGTGCTACTATCTCCAGGAACATGACACACAAATCCAAGATTATGGTAATTCCATTTAGCATTTAAATTCAGTCAAAGGAAACCACAACTTTAACCATAAAAATTGTATTCAAATATAATTTTCTTTTACCTTGGTCTTTTCACCAACAATGTTCTTTTCCAGTTCTGTTATTTTCCGGTTTAGATGATCCAAAATCTCCTTCTCCTTCATAAGTTCAGTTGTCTCAGATTTCTGCTCTCCATCCAAAAGAGCGCATTCCATATCCAACTAAGGACATAAAGTAAAACTCAGAAACGTTTCACCTTCAGGAATATTCTCAACTGCTCACTGCATTGGCTCAGTTTAATGGATAAAAATTTCAAAAAGTACTACCATATCAGCCAGATTGTGGGACATAGAGAGCACTCCAAAGAGCCCATGTGGGATTTAGGATTTCTATATAAAAAAAACTGGAAATCCCAGAGTGTATTTGCTAAGAAATCTAGCTATCCTGTCACTTAATTTTGATGTGACAACCCCCTTTCTGCTTACTTTTCAGAGACACTTTGCCTATTTGCTTAGATTCAAGCACAACTCACTTTGGAAACAGCCTTGTCACAAACCACGCTGGTAACAGCCTCGTCTTTGTTTGTCCTTAGGGCATGAGGAGTGAAAGTTACCCCAGCCCAGCACTTGAGCCCTGCATTCCTAGCAATGCTGGCAGGAGGGGCTTCTAGGGTCCATGCACAAGATGACAGGTGAGCAGTCCCCTTACTACTTAGGGGGCTATTGGCACCATCTGTAAGTAAACACATGCAGATCCTGCCCAGGAATAATTACATGCTCTCCCTCCATGGTGGTAACATAAAATTGCCACTGTCTTCTATTGGAGTTATAGAATATGTGCTATCTGTTCCTTGTTTCACAAATCTTTAGAAAGCTGGGTTTATGTCTAATTCGTGTGTGGACTCCCCCTGTAGTGCTAGCATGATATCTGACTCAAAGTAACATGCTCAGAAAATGTTTCTTCAATTTGAAGCTTAACACCTAAATCCAGGGAACTTCAGCAAACAGATTCTGTGATCAGAAAGCACATACAGTACTAGTTAAGAGAAAGTTGGCTTACACCTCATTAAAGATGGCTTAATATGTTTGTCTCATCTGATTAAGAAAAAAAGAACAGAAAGAAAATAAAGGCACTTTTACTCTACGTGGTAGCCATTGAACAAATGCCTGCTTGTGTTGACCTCCATGTATTTGGCCTCCAAGAACTGTCCTAGTGAGCAGAAATATTTAAAGCCAAAAAGGAAATATTTTTAAAGAAAAAAGGGAGGGTGAGCCCATGGTTTATACCTCTCTGGAGGATTCATCCATCTGGTCATTTATATCTTTGATTTTTTGTTCAAGTTCTTCAAGGTTGTTCAGAATTGTGATTCGGGCATCTTCCATCGCGGCCAACTCCTGAGTCCTCTGTTCTTCACTTATCCCTTCTGGGGTCTGAAATAAATCAACACAGAAATAGATTGTTCATGCTTCAGTTCTACAGTTCCCTGATTTGACTTAAAATCCAGCTGTAAATGTACAGTCACAACCTCCATGCCCATGAAGATGCTCAAAGGATCCCTGGGACTGTTTAATTGGAACTCTGATACATTTTCCCATAGAGATATGCCATCCTCAGCAACTATATCCTTAGATAAGCTTGAGTAAACCAACCTCAATGCACAAATCCATATCCCTTTAAAGCTAAAATAACTAAGAGATTTAAAAGATAAGGAAGAGATTGAAGTGGTATGGAGGAATTGAAGTGGTTTCTGCAATGTTCCAGAGGAAGTTTGGCACCAGGGAGAACTAGAACTGAGACATCTTCCTCGAGGATTTCTCAGGCATACTGCTACCTTCATCCCTGTTCTCTGTTCTCTCTCATCTCCTATGGAAGTCTCTTGAATCTCCAGGCAAACTGCTGGTGTCACTACTAGGGTTCTCTGCACATGAGCATTTATACTTTTTTATTTCATTTCCAATGCAAGGTGGGAAAACAAGGGCACATCACTTTGGTGATTCCCCAAATGGTTTAGATCTACACATTCAATGTTACCAGTTGATGTCTCACTTCTTGTTACTGCACTATTTGCTGTCTTTGTGCCATAGACCGTCCTTTAGATAATGTTTAAGACACTACTTGGATCAAATGGGCTTTATGACTGAAAATAGGACACTGGCAACCATTTATTTTTTTCATGGAAAAATGAGTCCCATGGCAAGGAATGAGACACTCAACAAACAAAGTAAACAAGGGCATACTTATAGTCTTGAGCAGAGTTAATGGCAAATACTCAAAGACTGTGGATCATACACACAGCCCAAATATGATTATCTATTCTTTAAGAAGAGAATGTTGTAAAGTGAAAAGAGCCTCTTCTCCCTGGAATTTTGAGTTAACTATATTGGGTATCACCTGGTGGTGGCTTTCTGACATTCTAGTATTGACAGACTATGTATTTAATCTTTATCTTTCTTTGAAAAAGAAATAATATTTTGAATAAGTCAATAATTAGCCAAATTCATAATTAAAGATTGAAAATAGCAACCCAATTAATTATTGAAGGTTACTCCCTAATCCTTAAAAAGAATATTCAGATAAACTAAAATAACTGTTGAAATTTACTCATATCTGACTAGGTTTATTTATTTACCAATCCTGATAACTTTAAGAAAACACTCCATCATGTCATATTTTGCCTTCTTTATTCATATTCTTTATTCGTTTATTTGTAACTACTTAAAGAGATTAAATGGTAGAGCATCCAATATCTCAGGTTGCTTAGAACAAAGGAACCCGGTTTTCCCAAGCTTTGACATTTAGCTGTTTAATTGTCATCTCAAATCCAATATTTTACCAACTAATAAAACAACTGCTGACCTTTTTATCACAAACAATGAAGCTCATTGTCTTAATACTTGCACGCTTGTTTCAGGCCATGAGGAATGCCTGCCATAGTGAGTGGCATTCCAAAATCATTGACAGTCATCCCAGCAGGAAAGCTCAGGAAGGCTAACATCCTGTTGGGTCAACATTACATATTAGGTTTCCACTTCCAAGGGGGTTTAAAAATATCTTTCTCAGTGGTGGAAGCAAAGCATTAAGACAAAACAACTGAACAATCTGCAAATGATAAACTTTATAAGTAGGGGAAATCAATAAGTAAATAAAAAAAAATAAGTAAGTAGGGGAATGAAGATAATTAAGAGTGGCCATGATGGATATTTGCACATCACTCAAAATTTTTAGAAACTTGAAGTTGCTAAAACAATAAAAGCTGTTTATAGAAATAAATGCATCTAGGAAATGTCTGTGAGTTTTTTTGTTTTTGTTTTTGCTATGTGTAAAGAGAAAAATCAAAAGGCATTCTAAGACTGTGTATTTGTGATAGAATGAAGTGAAAATATTATAATCTTCTAAATTAATCAAATAAAGAAACCCTACAGAGAGTCAAGGTGCAGCTACTGAATTGTTTGCTTTATGGTGACAGAAAAAGATGTGAAATTTTGAACATAAGTTCATTTTAATTTCGTTGGAATTTTTATAGTAATGGATAGAAACCACTGACACAGTGACATGTTTTAAGAAGCACATTGCACATGAATGTGCATCCTCAAATATGCCATCTCTGAGGTAACCTAATTCACACAGAGAAAGGTGAGAGACAGTAGGCACAAGACACTTTCCACCTGTCCTTGTGTTTACCGATCTCCTGTTAGAACCCTCTTGCAACCAAAGGAGTTGGGGGTGTGGAACTTTCCACTGTAGGTACAACAACTGGTCAGAAAGAAGAGGTAGGAGCTACTCCATTCAGCTTTTGTGCCAGGTGGTGGTTGACAGGTTCACAGTGGTTCTTTAAACTTAGCATATGTCCAAGCTCCTATGCATACGTGTTAGGTAAAGTAAGCTCCAGACTGCTGAATCTCTGGCTTCCTAAATAACATTAAAAACTTCATTTAGTTAAATAAATTTAGAGTGGTTTTCATACTTCTCCCCTCCACATTCATTGCTGGACTGATAATAATGAATATTATACTTTTTTAAGCCAATAATCCAATGATCAGATTTACCAGGAGAAGAAGAATATCCAAAACAAATGGTTAGGGTTTTTTGTTTGTTTTGAGTCTTCTTTTTTCTTGAGTCAATGTATGTCTGCTTGTCTTTGAAAAGTAGTAAGGGAATACTCATTCCTTTAGACCTGTCAGCCTCTCACTTGCATTATAAGCTGCTGCATGGTAACCTGATGTGCCCCAAAGTTTCCTGTCTCTAAAGGAAGCAGGTCTTATGTCTCTTGTGACAATGGATGCTGCTCTAAGCTTCTGAGACCTCCTCTTCCACAAGAGAGTATCTGAGAAATTAAAAATGTCTGCCAGGATCTGCTTGTTTACACATCAACAGCTTTCTTGTCAGACTTCTCCAGAAGGAAACCTGTCTCCCAAAGCAATCTCCAAGAGATAGCACAAGGCTCAATGTTTTTAACAAAATCAAGCAGATCTCCATCAAGAAAGAAATGTGGAAAAATTCAAGATGAAAAGTAAGTCACGGATTTCTAAGGAAGCCCAAAGGCTGATGACAACAGTCCCAATTTTTCAACTGGGTCAAATACTTTGCCTGACCAACTGACAGGTTTTGACTCCTCCATGTTCCATTCCTCTTCTCATTCTAATTTCTAACAGTTACAATTTTCTAGCAATAAAGACAGATGTCCTATGTAGAGTTTCTCTTACATAAGAACTAGTAAGGTAAATACATCCATTTGAAGAAAGGATTGAAGTCCAACTTGGATTTAATGGTTCAGAGTCCTGATGTATGTGATAGAAGAACTCAGTAGTTAGATATGGACTTCAGACCAGGAACATCGAACCTAAGTCTTGCTGAAGTCAAACAAAAATGAACAACACATACAAACTCCCCTAAATATCTCTGTGTGATAGAATACTATCAGAATTTAACACCACGATGTTTTTCTCAAAGAATCAGTATGTATCCATCCTTATAACAAAAATTCACTAAGGTATCCTTTTTGTTGTCATTGTTCTGTGGTCATAATTGCCAAGAATCTCAGAGTGGAACTTAATGGTAAGATTACTTAACTAATTAATCCTATTTATTTCTTAAATAAATAAATCTATCTTATAATTCTGGCATTATTTTTTTCCTTTTACTTTGGTGTCTAATTTTAGTTTAATTATATATATATTTATATTTATATTTATCTCTTATTATAAGCTCTTTCAAATCCTTTTTAGAAAAAAGGTGGGGGAATTTTTTTTTTTAATTTTTAGAGAAAAAATTCTTAACCTGTGCAAAAATACTACTATTACTAATAATAATAAAACCAAAGATTGCCTTCGAATCCAATCTAGGAAATCCTAAATTTGGTAAGACATTTTAAACCAACATACAACCAGAAAACTAAGTAATTATTGTGACTACAAATAAATGTTAAATTCTTACATGCAAAATAAAACAAACAAACAAACAAAACAAAACAAAAGGTCAGTGGGATAACCACTCATGATAAAAGTCTAAATTTGTCTACAATAGCTCTTACTATTCAGTAAAACACAGGACAAAACAATTTTTAAAAAATGGATTGAAAAATACCATTAACAATTTAAATGTGAACATATGCCCTACTTTATGTATAGTTAAAGATGAATTTAAATACCTATCAATTTGATAAATTTGGCATGTAACTTTAGCAAATGTATGGAGAACAAAGTATGCTCATAAACTATTAGTGACAGTGTCACATGGAAATACAGTCTTTAGAGAGTGTAATTTGGAAATATTGATTAAAATGAATATTATAAACTCTTTGATCTAGTAATTCCACATTTAGCAAGTGACCCTACAGATGCATTTTCACAATGTGCAAAAATATATATCCTCAAAGGTTGACTGCCTATGGATTTTATTGGCAAAACAATTGTGAATAACCTACATGGTATCTGCAAACAATAGAATTCAATTTTGCCATTAAAAAGAATGGGGTAGGGCTATGTGTACTAATACACAAAAATGCCCAAGCTATTTAGTGAAGGAAAAATGCATACTACCATGTGTGTGCATATGTGTGCTTATGTCTATAATATGCAGTTGTTTGGGAACAGAAAATATTAGGAAGACAGGTGAGACATCTAACTATACTTCTCTCAGGTGTACAACTGGGAGTGCAGAGGGAGAAAAGAAACTTCTTTCTACTCATCTATATTGTTACATTTTTTACAGTGTAAATTGGTTACTTTATATTAAACACCCTAATTTGCTAAACCTTGTTCAGCTAATTACCTCTTAACATTGATTCTTCACTGAAAACATTCTGGAAAATTTGTGTGATAAAATCTCTGGTTCCCAGCCAAAAGCACATGCATATCCCTAGGCTCTAAATCCTGGTTTCTTTGCTATCCAGCATTACCTTTGGTAGGATACTTAGGTAGGAGGACTCGCTGGAAGCTTTCAGAAAGGCAGAAGGGGGTGTTGGGGGAGTCCTGGTGAGGTCGCCAAGCAGTTCATCATTCCTGATGCTCCTGGGGGCAAGGAAGCTGGCATTGCTCTGACTGAGACTCCCGAAGCCTGCCAAGTCTGCATTGTGGAGAGAGCCCTTCCGGTGGCCCCTGTATCTTGTATCAGGACACACCAGGGCTTCTTCAAACACGGACTCCTCATCAGAGATCTGCAGCTTTTCAAGCTCTCTGTTGATTTTCTGCACATCTGCCACGGTGGTGCCTGTGGACAAGCGACTGTCGGGCTTTGTGTACTCAGCACAGAGACTGAGAATGGTCTCCAGACGCTGTCTCTCCTAGAGCACAGACAGGAGGGCAAGGTCAGTGAATTTGTGAGAATGGAGACAACTCCCAATTCAAAGGCTATCAACCCACAGACACCTGGCTGGTGCTGACTTTGCATCATCCTTCAAGGATGCATTTAAAGATCAAGATGAAACTGCAATGACTGGTTTTGTCCTAAACTCTATTCCGGCTCTCCTCTTTGATCTCTATATCCCAGGATTGACTCTAAGTGCATATCTTAGTACTGGAGGCCATTTCTTATGAATCTCTAAATACTCCAAAGATATTTAAAATCTCCACTTCCTATCCATCCTTTACCATCTTCCACTTACCTACTTTCAATAGTATCTAGCACTTTTTTTACTATAGAGAGCGCTGATGCTTCAAGTTAATTCTCTAACTTTCTATGGAAATATTATTCACTATTAGACAAACAAAGAGAAAAAAAGTACTTAAAGAATCTTCTGATTTAAAAGATATATCTCTGTCTTGCTCAGCATGGTGGCACATGCCTGTAACCACAGTGATTCAGGAGGCTGAGGCAGGAGAAACATGAGTTCAAAGCCAGCCTCAGTATCTTAGCAAGGTCCTAAAGCAACTTAGCAAGACCATGTCTCTAAATAAAGTATGAAAAAGGGCTAGGCACATGGTTCAGAGGTTAAGGGCTCTTGGGTTTAATTCCCAGTACAAAACAAAAAAAGATATATCTCTGTCTTCATAATTTTCTTGGGGTGTTCCAAAATTTGCACAACTTTTTTTTTTCTGCATAACTTCTTTATGCCTGGTTGTCATGTAAAGGTCTTTTCTACCACTTTCTTATGTGAATAATTGAAATTATTTAAAAAGTGCAAATGTTGCACTAAAATGACAATTCTACATTAAGTCCAAATAGAAAGATATCAGTGTAGCTCAAATTCTGAGATCATTAAACATTTGATTCATTGAGCTGTAAAATAAAATGATAGCTCATTTGCTTAAAAAAATCAACACATAAGCGATTGATGTCTATGACAGTCTTACTAAATGGCCCCTCACCACATGCCTCATGCAAGACAGACACTGATTTTTTTTTTTATTTTAAGTAAATGAATTACATATTGTGAGCAATGGGAAGCAATTTACAAATTGCTTCTCATAAACCTAGACAGCACTGTTTGTGGTGGGGAATCTCAATGTGTTTACCCTTCGCATTAATTCCAATGCCAAAACGAAAAAAAGAACCCAAAACAGAGACTATTTGTTGTGATTACATTTAGCACACTGAAGAGAGACTTCAAAATACTTACACCATATAAAAATATTTCCAAACTGCTGATTGGTAATGAAATATGAAAATATTAACCAGCACTGGACTGCTATTTCATCCCAATTTTAGCTAATTTGCAAAGACAAAATTCAGATGCAGTTAGTTTTTATTAGTTGAGGTAGTAATGAGTAGAAAAGTTGATTAGGAACAAACCAAATCCCTAGTTGCCATTAAACCTATTAATTAAATGACAAGTTAGAAGTCATGTAAGGTGTATCTGACTTATATCTACCCTCTAAAGTACCCCCCTGAAAAAGGGGGCAGTAGCTTGATCAAAGAGACCTTTAAACTAGTTCCCATGAACTCCCACCTCCCTTTCACTGCCTGAACTCCTGGACTCCCGCTGCAGCTCAGTCCTCATGGCCTCTTCCCAGGGCAGGCACTCATAGCCTCGCATCCTCAGCCCCAGACTCTTCAGCACCCTGTCCATTCCAGAAGTCCTGGTGCTTATTTATCTCTGCAGCTGCTACCAGCTGCCAAGCCCTACCCACTTCAGCTTTATGGGGAGGGATTACAGGGGACACACATTCATTGCTTTATTTTAAACTTCTACAACAATAAAGAAAAGTCAACATGGAAATACCCAAACAACCTGCAAGGGTGTGGGTGAGGAGAGGGATAGGAGCAAAAAGTTATCTTACCCTTTCTCCATAGCATCTGTATTAGAGGCTAACCTCCAAAGAACAGTTCCCTTTCTGCTATTTAGGTTATTAAGTCGAAGCACCTAAACTCAGTCTTACTAATCTTCATAGATCTTTATATGCATATATTAGTCTTAGCATTAATTATATTCAGGTTTATCTTAAAGTTTTCAGTTTTCATTGATCCAGTGAATGCTGCTGTCTTCAAAAGCACCAAAGATACTTCTGCCTAGACAGGAACGCGTAGCAAAATTCCTCCCACATCCTTCCCAAAATAGTTTCTTTTGCTGCCAGTGCTATTGCCTAATTCCAAAAGGAATAAATGATCCCAGCCTTATGATGAATGCTATTTCAGACAGTGAAACGCAGTATTCAAAGACTTGTGCACAGGAAGTTTGGTCTACTGGTATGTGTCTCTCTCTATTCTCATCACCCCATTCACAGCCAGTCTGTCCAGGGCTTGAATCACACACACACACACACACACACACACACACACACACTCTCTCTCTCTCTCTCTCTCTCTCTCACGGCAAAGCTGCCCACAAGTCTAAAAGAAATCCAGGCTGTGCTGAGACACTCTGGCCCCTGTAAAAGCTACACAGAAGAAAAATAAACTGATGTGGAGAAGTACGTCAGAAGGAAGTCTGCAAGCCGTTTCAGAAAGCACTTCAGGAAGCCTTTTAAGGAAAACCTGAACAGAAATTACCCTCATAAGATAATTCTCCCTTCAGCCCTCTGTATTCTGGTATCTTGTTTCTTCTTATTCATCAGACCAATACCCTTCACCCTGTATGACCCAAAACAAGGGTAATGATTATGGATAAGGACTCTTGAGAAGCAGAGAGGGCAGTGTTAATACATATGTGTAGCAGTTACGTTAGTGAATCTGGACTCAAAGGTTATAATCAAGAGTAATTTCATGTTTTATTAACATCTCCATTATATTTATTCTTTATATGTGATTCTGTGCTTCTTGTGGATAAAATTAGAGTAAATTCCATGATTTTTCTAATACTGATAAGTTAAATGTCTCAATTAACAAATAGCATTTTTTGTAGCTTTATAGTAAAACCTTTTGATTTAAAAAAATAATAATAATTATGCTGGAATCTCAAGTGCAAACTGTGATTGCTCCTGGCACTGAGAAGTACAGCCTTCTACCTGAAATTCAATTTTCCTTGAAGCTTCACCTGGAAACCTGCAGAGTCAGGAGGCTACCCACTTTGAGATCTCCAAATCCTACCTGGTTTCCCAAATCACCAATCTACCATTCATTTTCTTCAAAAACTACCAGTACAAAGACTAAAGATACCCAGATGACCACAAGAAATACTGGTGTTAGGGATTTAAGAATAGGCTACTTTGAATCAAATTATTTAAAATACTTAAAAAATTTGTGTTTCCCTTCCCTTCCCTCCATCTTCATATCCCACATATGTCAAAAAAAGCTTTGAAGGGGACACAAGATGTTAGAAAAAATACCTAAAAATATTGCTATTCAATTGTTTTTCTCTTAGAGGTTAAAAAAAAATTGTGGACTGGGACTATGTTTTTGGACCCCAGAGCTTTCTTTATTCTTCAGAGGAAGGTTTCTGTCATTCCCCACTGCAGCTACATAGCCATCCACCTTCTACATGCATCCTGTCCCCTATAACCAACACCAGCCCATCTAGGCATTAGGACTGAACATACTGAATAAAAAAATGAATTATACAGAGAATCAACTGCTGACACCTAAACACATGCGAAATCTTTATTAAATCCTTTTGTTGTAATTAATATGTTGGGTCATTTATTGCATACAACAAAAGGTTAAAATGGGTAGATATAATAAGTTGAAGTGAGATTTTTTTTCTCTTTTTAAGACACATATTGCGATTGTAACCATGGCTTTAGTTCTCTCTTTTGTCGACCCTAGGGATTCAATGTCTCCATAATCTTCAGCTTGACAAAGATCTGTTAAGTTACTTGCTGCCTAGTAATGTGCTTAGGGTACATAGATTTAAAAGAGACAGTATATCCACCATCAGATCTTTAACAGAAGGTACAAATAAGTGATCAGTTACAGAAACAATGATAACAGAAGTTTATGGAAAACCTATGGATTCACATATGGGGAAACAGTACACAAAAATTACAGAAAACAAATTTAAATCGAGTCCTCAAGGATAAATATGAGTCTGTGTGGGATGTTGGGGCAGTGAGTAGGTGCAGTATGTCCTTGAAGGAATCACAGAATCAAGGGTACAGAACTGAGGAATATCATGGTATGCTCAGAGATCAGCAACTAGACTGTGGCTACAGCAAGGGGGTTTCAGGTAGGAAGAAGGATGAGGATCCTGCATAGAAATGGGCCACCTGTCTTCCTCTTCAAGGAATCCCAACAGCTCCAAATAGTCTTTTGGAAAAGATTCCTAAGGTGCATCAGCAATAGTCAGTCTAAAATGAGTGGCAGAATGAGAAGAGGTAGCAAGTATGAAGAATTTCCAGGATTTCACCAACACATGCTGGTGTGTCAATCAGATAGGATAGTCAGGAGGAAAAAGAAGCAATGGCTGAAAACCCTTTATGTGAGTGTATTTGCTTTTAGAGCTAAATCCCTGGTGGCAGTAGCTGGGCCTTTTATAATTGTCTCTTTCTGAGAACAGGATAAAATATCTCTTCTCTTCCCCATCTCCAAACTAGATATAGACCTCAGACTTGCACTGACAAAGAAATGTGAGAAGCAGTGAGTGTCACTCCTGCATGAATAGTGAGCAATGATTCATTAAATGCCTTGCTTTGCCATGGCAAAGTGACCCTCCAGATGGCACTGGCTCCATCACCCTGGGTCCTGAGTGATGGAACAGAGGCCTCAATCAACGCTCACTAGCTATGGAGCATAGGGAGAGATAGTTCTATGTTGTATTAAAACTTTGAGATATATTTTCTTTTTCTTTTTTTCCTTTTCCAACAGAACCCATTA
This sequence comes from Glaucomys volans, assembly GCA_020662805.1. Lineage (NCBI taxonomy): Eukaryota > Metazoa > Chordata > Mammalia > Rodentia > Sciuridae > Glaucomys > Glaucomys volans. The sequence continues at coordinate 320,655 of JAJEJO010001380.1, read as the reverse complement.
TGACTGATAAACTGTGCTTAATTTTAGGCAAAACTTGGCCCAAAACTTGGAGAGGAGAAACTTAAGGATCCTCCTAAAGAAATCTCAGTTACTTAATATGTCATAAAGAATTTGGTTTCATCCAAACAGTGGCCTGGCCTTTGCCTTTTACTTTTAGAAGGTGACCTAAGTCATACTGAATTGTCAAGGGCAGGGTTGGCTGCACCTGATAATCACAGGATTGGGGCTGGCTACTCTAGAAAGACCAACTATGTGAGTCGGGGTGTGAGCTTTGGGTCGTGGGGTATCAGTCAACCCAGAGAGTGGGATCAACCACGTGGGCATCAATTAATCATTCACTCATGCCTGCACAATGAAGTCATGTTAATAACTCTAGAAACTAGAACTTGGTCAAGCTTTCCTAGCGTGTATGTACTAGCACACACCATGCCCAAAGCTGGTGGAGAGATGCACCTGATTCACAGAGTGAAGACAATGAAAATGTCACCTCTGGAACCCTGTAGACTCTGCCCTGTGCCTCCTTCTTTGGCTGGTCTCTCATCTGTATCCTTTCCCTGTAATAAAATAACCATGACTACACTGCTTTCAGTGGGTTCTGTGAGTCCTTCTATTGAATGATGGAACCTGAGGGTGGTTTTGGAAACTCCTGAACGCAGGGGTCAGAAGTGAGGGAAGCATTGTGTGGAGACGGTGCCTTTTAGCCTTGTAAATGGCCTTCACATGTACCAAACATCACCTCAGAATTGTTTTTCATCAGTTTAGAACAGATAATCTGACTACACATCTGTACATGAAAGTAAGGGGGTTTTATTGTTTGGTTTTTATTGTTTTGGTTTATCTCCAAGAAGGTCAGCTTAATGTCTTGCTAAGAATATTTTATATTATGAACTGACAAGTCAGCCTCAAGCTTTTGCTCAAGAAAGCACTTCATTCTGCACCCTAAATGGTACAGCATGTGTGTGTGTTCCTATCAGAAGGGTTGAACTGGAAAGGAGAACCTCTAACAAATGAGTGTGATGGCTTGTGAGACTGTCTGCTCTGGAGGAAACTGCAGCTTACTGGTGAGTCACTAATAATGTGCCAAATACTAACTGTTCATGGATCTTTCATTATGTGCAGATTAAGATTTTGGATCATATCCATCTGCTCTTCTCTGTAGTAATAAATAACTATGTATCAAGAGAGTAAGACATACACAGATAACTAGGGCAATGGTTGCCACTCAGTGATTGTCAGTATTTAAGTCTCAAATACAGTAAATACACTGAAACGAACACTCTAAGGAGATCAAGGCCACCCTGCTACAACTCCCAGACTTCCCTCTGTATCTGTCTGATCCTCCTTTCTTCGAGGGGCTGAGAGTTTGTGCTCTGGAGCCAGACTGCTTGAGTCTGGATCCTGCTTCTGAACTATCTGTGTGGCCCCATGCAAGGCATTCAGCTTTTCTGTTTTTCAGAAACAAGGGATGTAAAAGAGGGAATAACTAGGGTAATGATATGATAGAGATGTGGAGATTTCTGTCCAGTTGCCATAGTAACCTGGGGAGGAAGGAATCTCTTCCATCTCGCACTGTCATTTGGTCTCTCTATCCCCACCAATACAGAACCACATATATTCCCTACAGTGCATTAAGTCCACTGGAGTAGAAAGTACTACCCTCCAAATTAAATCCATTCTCCCACCAATGCACACATTTCATCCTTGACATAAAACTCAGGTTTCTATTCACGTTGCCCGTGGCTCCACATTAAACTTCAGAGGTCATGAGTGTCTTACCCTAATAAGGGCATGTGTCATCCAAATACCTGAGGAGCCTGTCATTTCCTACCTTTACTCATTCCCACAGGAAGACATTCAGTTCTTTTAATCTCCTCTCATAAATTAGTTCCTCACACACCTAGTTGTTTCACTATTACTCACTTGTATGGTAACATCTCCCTCAAACCCAGTTGCCTCTATCTACTACTATTTCTAACTGTGTTCCTATTTTAGGAAAATAGATATTTGAAAAATAGATATACTTATGGAACAATATCTTTAATAATTTGAAAAATAGATATACTTATGGGATAATTAGTAAAACATTTAATAAACATTTAGTAACATATCATAAATTATAGAAATCATATAGAATATGTTTGGTTTTATTTTCTTTTATGCCAAACATGCCCTGAAGTAATATAACTTGGTTTAATTAATCTTGTTAATTTTTATCCAGTAATGTTTTCTGTGCATACTTTTTCCACCTAGGTGTTACTTGCATTCTGTTAGGCAGGCTCAAGTTAATCTCTGGTCCTAAATACCATTTAGCAAGGACTCTTCATATTTTAGTTCTTTTTCTGATGCTCTTTTGCTTCATTTTGCCATTTAAAATCAACTGGCAGACCTGTGGATTATGAGATGTTTAGTTAAAAAAATTAAGGTCAAAAGTGAACTATTTTAAAAATATTAAAAGATATTAATTGAAAGAAAATGCCCATGATGAATGACTTTTAACAATTTAAAGGGGTAAATGCACATCTCCTTATCGAAGCACTGGCTGTAAAGAAAGGAAATTCATGTGATCAACATAACTATTAGTTCCACATAGCATCAAAAAATTTTTTAAAAAAGCACCAGATGTTTTTACTCTTACATGGACCCTGTTTCAGAAGAAAATTCAAAAGGTACCTGAGCCTCCTCTGTTAAAGAAATTATGCTATTGCTCCATTTAAGAAAACATGACAAAAATCTAATAATACTGCCATCTGTTTACATTTTCACTTTGGTTTAACCAAATAAGACCACAGTCTATAAAACATGATAGATTAAAATGTTTTTAGAATTGTATTTAATATTTATTTTGCTTAATCATTATCGGTGCATGAGAGGTATCACAACCTTTTTCACATTTGCAAATCGATCCTATTCTAAATCTATCCTATTCTTTTTTTAAAAATAAGAATATTAAAATGCACAGTTGATAAGGATATAAAAAAGTCTATATGTAAAAAAAGAAAATGGACTATCACATTATCATAGGACAGTGGCCAGCTGAAGCCCCAACCTTCATATTTCACTGCTCATTAGTAACGACTACCCAACAACATATCAGTTGAAAGTACTGTAATGTGGCTCTTTATGAGAGACAAATCACATTGAAAATACCATGTGTTAAAATTTTAAAAGCATGTTACAAAGTTTTACATAAAGAATGCAAAATAAAAGATGGTATGTCTTCTTTCCAGACCTAAGAATAATGTTAGGAAACAAACTACATTTATCTTTCTTCCAGAACAAATTGTAAAGGTTGTCTCTTGCCTAACATAAGTTAGGCCCAGTCTTTGTGATCTGATGAACAAGATGACCTTTCAAAGTGCTAGCTCTGCTATTTTTCAACTAGAAAAAAAGAATGATAAATATGTAAGAAACGTGTTCTTTTTACTTCTATTCAGCATTTCTTAAACTTCTGTCTTTTCTCAAAATTCAATTATGATCCCAGAGCTGGGGATATGGTTTTAGCAATTCTGAATGAGAAACAGCAATTTATCCAAACCAAAAATTTTCAACAGAAAGATGCTTCACAGAAGATTCCCCCCTGCAGTGAATTAGACTTCACCAGAGCAAAGTTCTTAGCTATTCTAAACCAAATTTCACTGACTTCCACTTCTGGGAAGATGAAATAGGCATCCATTTTCCTATTCCTCCCACTAAGTTCAGCTACTCTGTGTACCTTATATGTAAGACAAATAAAAGTAGACTCTGAAAAGAGGAAAGAAGAAAGCAGATTAGCTAGGACCACAGGACCCCAAGTGTGATTCCTGGGATTTCCTTTTGCTCAGATCTCCAGTCTTAGAGATGAAGGAGAGAAACACAAACTAATGGACTCAGGTTTCCAGATAACCAGGCTGAGTGACAAAAGTCAAACCCAAAGGCTACAGACAGTCCAGAGTATGTTTGCGTAATATTCTTGAAATGATGAGGTTATGCAAATGGAGAGCAGAACAGAGATTACTAGAGGTTAAGGGAGAAGGAAGTAGGTGTGTAACCACCCACTGTTCTATAACTAGAAAAGCGACTTAACTAGAGGTTAAGGGAGAAGGAAGTGGATGTGTAACCACCCACTTTTCTATAACTAGAAAAGTGACCTTGTAGTGTCTTAACTGTAACAATGTCATATCCTGGCTGTGATGTAGTACCTAACTTAGAGGAAAATGGGTAAAGGGTATGCAGGAACTCTCTGAAGTACTTCTAATAATTTCAAGTAACTCTGTAATTATCTTAAAGGAGTTAAATGTTTCAAACAAAGTGTCTTCTAATAGGTCTTAACCTGCACATTGAAACGGCCGAAACAACAATTTTCCGTCGAGAAAGTGAAGAATATGTTTGTATTGTAATATGTGTTTTGGATTCTTATTTTTCTGAAAAATCAATCCTATACATTAAAAATATTGTCCATGGCAAATATTCCCATGAACTTTTCTAGAACTGGGTAAGAAAATTCAATTTATTAAATTTAACCAGAAAAGTCACTAAAACCTATTACAAGATAAGAAATTTTTTTTGAAAATGTAAGCTCAGTAAGTCACTTCTAATTTAGATACACTGGGTAATTTGACAACAAATATGGGGATCATTTTACTATGAAGAATCAATATTAATACATTATATTTTCAATTTTCATCTCATTTGTACATATTTTCCCCATGAATCTTATTTATAAGCTTTATTCCTTATTTTAAAACAAGCATTTGTATTTTGATTTATCATTTAAAGAAAGAATAAAATTTCTTTCATCGCTGACATGGCATCATGAATGCCTTCTATATTTCAGCATTTAGCCTGAGAATATGAAACTGTGGCAATTTTGGACACATCCCTAATTCAGAGCAGCCATTTTTAAATGTGTGGCACCATCAAGAGGCAACAGCTTGTACTGCCACTGTAACAAGAACCCAGGATTTACTCTCAAGTATAGAGGAGCCGACTTTTAATAGCCATTGCCATTGCCATAGACTATAGCAATATAGACTTGCATTAAGATTTTAGCTCTGTTTCTCCAATGTGAAGTAATTAAATTATTGTTATGTGCTAATTTTCCCTTCTCACTTCTTTTCTGCCCCTTCATCTCTCCAATGGAAGAGGAAAGGGAAAAAGACATGACAATATCTCTACTCTCAGTTCACTGAGGACAACTGGCAGACCTAATTTGCTAATGATTAATTTCTTAACATTTAATGAACATCGACATATATTCAGGCAATTTGCTCTTCAAAAGATACGGAGAGAAAGTCCTGACTTTATAATGACCAAAGGTGATTTGATGATAGATACTATTCTTTATATTACCCAGTGGTTACAGATTCACTTTATTTAGAAACAAAGGAAGGCTGTTTATTTAGCCTTCCTAAATGGATAGCTTATTTAGGCAGCAGTTGGAATCATCAATCTAATCCTGTGATGTCCAGTATATTATCATTTAACCTGTGGTTTTTCCTGATGTAAAAAACAAAAACAAATACATACATGGTTGACATTTCTGGCTTGCATTATGTTTCTGAGCTAGACCCTATAAATCATCCCAGCAGGGAGTTAAAGGGAAAAATGACAGGGAATGTTGGAAAACTGACTGTTTTCAACCTGAGAGGTAAGACAAGGCTCCACAGAAACAATGCAATTTAAGGGTTAGACTGAATCTGAAGAGTAAATCAATTAATGCAACAAAGATCATGAGAACCCAGGTTATAAAAAGACTTATAATTTTAAAAAGTCTGGGCCATGGAGTCTGTTTGATTCCTCAACCAACGTCTCACCCTATTTGCAGTTTAATTGGCTCAATTCCCACTGGTGCAACAACTTTTTTTTTCTTTTTTTTTTTTTAATTAAAACTGTAGTCAGGATGTAGCAAGCAGAAGAGCCACATCAGGAAAGAGATTCCTTTCAAGTCAGATTGTAAGACAAAATACTTTTCCATACTTAAGCTTGCCTTCACATTTCAGACATCTCTTAAAAAAGGAGAGATTAGTACTCTGAGCAATAAAATGCATTCTTTTACTGTTGACCATTCTGCTACCCGACCAAGAAACGCTGAGGATCTTAACAATTCAGCCCAGCTCAGCCCAAAGGGTCTGAATGCCTAAGTTGTGTTGGAGGCTCTGGAGGAAGTGCAGTTTCCTAACTCCAAAACTGAATGATAGCAATCTGTCTATGCTTTGATCTTTAAAATAGCATCCACATCTAACCATTAAGGGATTAGAGAACATATAAATTTATTTCATAAAATATCAAAATTTCTTAAATAAACATGCTCAATTACACTTTCACTTAATTTAAGAACATTAAATTTATGGTCTGCTCAACAGTACACAATCAAGATTCTGGGAACTGCAGCCTTGGTTTTCATATGACCCTGGAGAGCACAATTCTTACAAAGAATGCTGCAAAGTTTTCCAAGTAAAGAAAAATCACTCATTTTCATCTTTTCATTTTTAATTGAAAGTTGATCAGGAATTTCCCTTTCTGGAAGTAAGAAGAATGCAATTATGTCAAGATATTTGCATTCTTTTGTATAGAGCTTCACTGTTGCCTGGAACCAAATGCATATCGTCTGGGACCCAGGCGTTCAACTACAGTCACAAAAAAAGGAAAACCAAAATGAATGTCATGATTAGGCATTGAAAATATTCAATCACTCTTCAAAAACTTCTGATACTCTACTCAACTGAATAGGAGGTGAATGTACAGCACTGAGCAAGACAGACATGGTCCCAGTCTCTTCCAAATTAAAATTCTTTAGTTGAAAAGTGCTTTCACAGGGGCTGTAAGAGCAAAACACCTTCCAAAGAGCAAAGAATTGCTGACTCATGCATTTCACCTATTCCTACAACTACCATGGAAATATTAATTTGTGTCTTGAAAGAAAGCCAAGCTTATCTTCAGGGAATGCATAGTGATAGAGTATGCAAAAAACCAGAAAACCTTATTCCAAAGTGCCTCATGAGAGCTGGCATCATATTACAACATGCTTGAGAAATAAGTATCAAGTGTGACCCTACATAGTTCTAAACGGCGACACTGCTGTTTGCCAAGGCACTGCAGATGACTGTCATCAGCCAGAAGGAAAATACTGGATTGCTACAATGCAATTTGTGGGAATCCATTGGTTCTCCATAATAGAACCCAGATGCTTTTGGCAATGTCGTCAAATGAAAACTCTTAACAGCAGTAGGGTTTGCTCTTTTTCATTTTCTCCTTTTCTGTTTAAAATGACCTTTGCTGCTTGGACCATAAAATACACTAGGTGGCCATCACTGCCTCTAATACTGGGAAGTATTCAGGTATCAAATAAGGTGAATACCAGAATATTTTATCTACTTTATAATTATTTTCTAGCCTATAAAACATCTTATTTGCCAGAGTCAGCATCCGAGGCCTACTAAGAACAGAAATGGAAACAAGGGAGTGAAAATGACCACGGACCAACTCAGATGGGTGCAGCAAGATTCATGGACTCAAGTGCACACACTTCATGCACACAGCACCCTGCCAAGACCTCACTTGCACTTAGTAACCCTTACTTCAGGACATTTTAAATTAAGGCTTGGTATCTGATTTCTAAAATCACAAAACAGAAAATGGTTGGCATAATGACAAAAATATGAATTGGCAGTTGAGGGGAAGAAAGAAGGAAGAGAAATGAAAAAAACCTTAACACCTAAAATAGCACGGCAGTTGGAGGCTATTTAATATCAACTCAAAGTGGATTATTACAACTCATTAACAGGCCCTTGGAGGTTCGTAATTATGGCTCAACCTTTAATACTTACTGCAATTGCCCTGAGTTTTCAACAAAGATTGAACATGTTTTAAAAAAATCCAAATGAAACACTGGTATAATCATAGTTTAGCTAAAAATACTGCAGATATCATGCTTAGTCAACTAATTCACCAATTCTACCACGCTTGCTTTCCTCATTAGTGAGTTAAATAAGTCTTCAGCTTCTATTTATTCTATATTTATATAAGAATAGTGTTTACTTTTTGAATATTGAAACATCCAAGTGGACTGACTCTGTGGAGCCAATTAAACTGCACTGCCCACGGAGTACCTCTCACGTGCTGGGAGCCCAGCACATCTTTTCTTGTCTCCTGGAGTAAATTTCAAATGGTGGTAGAGCTTTACCTTCACTGACTCACATTCTCTGCAACTTTTATTTTCATGGCTCTGTGCCACTGTTTTTGCTTGTGAATTTTGGTTGAATTTGATAGGAATTCTATTTTGCACACCACTGATAGTTATCTGCATTGGTGGCATGCAATGCCCAGTCATTTTTTTGTGTGTGTGTGGTTTGACCACTTAGTGACCTGTCAGGTAAAAATGGAAGGAATCCTTCCTAAGGTAAGAGATGACAAAGCATTTGTTTGTTGCTTTTGTTGTTTGTAACTTGTTTGGTTTGTATGGGTGTCTCAGATCAGAAAAATAATTTGCTCCCAATGGAAAAGCAACCCACCTTTTGAGATTTGGAGAAGTGACATTTGTTTCAGTGTTTACTTTTGAGTTATGATTGAAGCTGTAGAACTTATACTACAGTCTTTGAGGAAAAAAATTACTGCATTGTGTAAATATTTTCCTTGCTCCTGAGGATAATAATTAAAATAGACTAGCTCTGCTGCTCTGATTGGTTTATAGAAATTTACAAGGATTTAAATAATTCCAACATACCGAAAATTCCAAGAAAATGAAGGGAAATTCTCAGTTTTCAAATGTTTACCCCCTTTTAAGGAAAAGACCTTTCTCATCAAAACTGATTGCCAATCTTTTTTTTTTTCCCCATTAGAAAATAAGTTGTGTACAAAATGAATCCTTACACAAATCAGACTGACTTGATAACTTGGTTCAAAAAAGAATTATACACTATTCATCTTTACTTTGTTTTATCTGTGTATAATTAACCTACATGTAATCTCACTTTTAAAATAGGATTTGAAACTTGTTTTAATATGAAGAGACTAGTTCATTTGAACTTCTAAAATTCCTTATCTTAGTTTACCAAAAATTTAAGCTCTCAAGCATCCAAAATCTTATATTAAAGATCTTATATCTAAAGTAAGTTTTATTAAATACTCTGCACAATCATCTGTATAAGTTTTGTTCTTTAACCTTACCTTAAAAAGAAAGATGCTGGAAATAATTAGGATTGTTTGCAATGTCCCTTAGTATTAAACTACCCACCATTATCAAGAATTACATAAAGACACATGTGAAATAAAATGAGAAGTTCAGCCATCCCTAGGATAATATCACACAGGTAAAATACCATTATTATTATTATTATTATTATTATTATTATTATTATTATCATCATTAAAAATGCTCAAAATTGTGTACATGCATTACAGAAAGGCCCTTAATAGACACTGATGTTCTCACTGTAATATGCTCTTACACTCAGGGGAAATACTGATTAAATAAGACATTAATCTTATATCCTGATAAAGAATTTGAGCTCTCCATGTTGATACCATTTGTTAAACAGCTATAAATTCACCACTGCCATTTGCTCTTACATTCCCCAAATGGTCTCAGCATCTTCTAGAGTTTGCCTGAAGATTCTGCCAAAATTATGGGCTAGAATGTGCCTTTAGCAAAGACAGTTTCAGAGTCTCAGGAATAGGACTTTACCAGGTACTCCTGATATTTCAGAGAACAGAGTTTTGGGGAGAAGCATCTAAGCTAACCTGGCCTTGACTAGAATGAGTTCTAGGCAGCTAAATCAGAATTTTAGAATTTTTTTCAGTTCAGAAATAGATGATTTCATGCAATCAACACAGTGGTCCAAATTACAGAAAAGTAAGAATTACAAGCCGGGCATGGTGGCTCATGCCTGTAATCCAAGCAACTCGGGAGGCTGAGCCAGGAGGATCGTGAGTTCAAAACCAGCCTCAGCAACTTAGTGAGGCCCTAAGCAGCTCAGTGAGACCCTGTCTCTAAATAAAATACAAAATAGGACTGGGGATGTGGCTCAGTGGTAGAGTGACCCTGGATTCAATTCCCAGTACCAAAAAAAAAAAAAAAAAAAAAAAATAAAAAGAACTGCTTAAACTGATAATGGAAATCAAATTTCTAATGTGGATATGTGTTTTGGAGTATTATTGGTCTTATTTTGAATCTTATTTTCATGAGGAAGCCCTTAAGCATTTACCTTGATCTATCTCCAATCTTCAATTTAGTTGACTCTGATTGGCAAACTAAATGAAATATTCCTTTTAGTGGGTAGTTGGTTCTCCTTGACCCCTTAAAATTCAGGAAGTAATACTTCTGAGGCACTTTACTTTTCAATGGCCATATTATCATTTGCACAGACTAAAAAATAAGCAGCCCTCCTTTTCTCAAATAACAATATAAACATGGAGTGTCACCTTTAAAAACAAAGTCTCATTTCATCAAGTATGACAAGCTCAATACTAAGGAAAAGGGATTAGGACTTAGTATTTGGAATAATATCTACAAAACTCTCCCAAAAAAGTTAAATCTGTTAATGACTTAGAGGGTCCCAATCTTACAGTCATAAGAATGGTCACTCTGGGTTGCCAAGAACCTAAGCATATTTGGAGAATCTAGAGGGAAGAGAGATTCACTAACACTTATAGCTACTGAAGATGAAACCCAATGTAGACAAATTTCTTAGGTTTGGTTTTCTATCCTTGGAATAGAAGAAAACTTAAGGAATATTTCTGGAGTGATCCATTGAGAATGCTCTCCCACATTCCTTGATAAATTATCAGATGGAGTTATTTTTCTGGCTTTATTAATAATAGTTGATCAACACAGTATAATGTCTCATTTGCTGTCAATTTACAAGAAGATATTTATATGCTAATTAAAACTTCTGAATATACATCAAACAATCAAAGCCCCCAAACAATGCTTTTTGTGACTATGGATAACTGCTGGAGATTATTTATTATTACAAAGAGGGCTAGCATACCAGAGCACTGTATAACTGACCCACCCAAGGAATATCTAATTCTCTAGGGGTATGCATATTTGTTTTATTCACTACTGTTAGTTAGGATATTTGAAAGTTCCTTGAGGATAGACCTTAGCTTAATAAGAATTTCAAGTGATGTATATGATTCTCATTATAAAATGTCAAACAAATTTTGCCCAGTGTAGATGCAAATCATTTCTGTCCATTTTAATCCAAGGATTACGATTTTATTGTACAGCAGGGCATCAACTAGTTTTGGATGTGATTCAAACATCTTACTTTTACATACTTGAAATAACTAAAGTACTTTTAATAATCCTATACTTCTGTAAAACAGATTTACCATCCCACGGCATCTCTCATTAAGGAAATCATTAACTGTTAATAAAGCAAAATAATGTCTGACTTGTATTCATTTTAAGAGGAAAACATATGCTGGAAAAATACCAGTTCTCATTGAGTAGTGGGATGCTCAGGGAAGTTTACTCTTGTCTTCTTATTTTCAGCATTAACCACTTTAAGTAAAAACTCATTTTAAATGGAAAAAGATAACTCAATAGATGTTGTGAGGTGAGTATATATAATGGAAGGTCACTGTGTGTGCTCAGAAACATGGCTGGAGAGGATGAGGTGCATATGAAGAGTGTGGGGGAAATGTTGAGCACCATGACACACCTTTCAGTGTTCTGGACTACTTGCCATGAAGACAAATTCACTGCCTAATTCCCGATGACTCGTGATTCCACTGACTCCATCTATCATAACCATACACCTGCAGATCTAATGACATGCATAATTCAAGTCAGCATCTCCTAACAGTCTTAAAATTTTATAAGATGCAAGAAATTCACAACTACCATTTTTATCCTTTACCAGAAGTATAGTTGTGAGGGTTCTGAAAAGCAACTGAATTGATGTTAGGCTCTTGCAAGCCTTCAAAATACCCACACATGCCTAACAATAGTGACCCAGGAAGAGAAGGGATAGCGGGAAAGTCTAGGAAAGGACAACAGAGGCTGTCATGTGAAATTCTACATCCCCATATACACCCTTGGAGTCTGTCTCCAAGGTTGCCCTGTAGATTCTGGTCAATGAAACAGTGAGGTGAACAGAGGAAGAAATTACCAGTCGCTCCATCTCTTGCTCCCTCAGTCTTTCCTCCCTCTGTCGCCGGTGATAATCCATCAGGTCATCGCGTCCTGAAATGGAGCTGATGCTGCTTTTCCTTTCTCGAAGGATAGGCTGGGGGGTCCCTGAGACCTGTCTGAGGCTATCCAAGTCGGCATCATCAAAGTCCACAGAGCCACAAGAGAAGTTCCTCCTGGACACAAACACTCTGTCCATTTCCCCAGCAGGAAATGAATGGCTTGGGCTAGTCCCGGAGTAGAGAGCCCTATCAAAGTCATCAGAGGCACAGGAGGATGTGGAGGCCAGAAGCATCTTCCGAGCCACCCGAGGACTGGCAGGGACACTGAGGGTGGAACTTACATAAGGACTGCCCTCAGATGCAGAGGTTTTATAGGGTAAAGCCCCTGAGCTTAGAGAGGAAAAATTAAGGTAATTGTCATTGTCTATTATGCTATGAGGTAGATCCTTTTCCCCCAGTCGAGTTCGTTTGGAATTGCCTAGAGAATTCCTTGGAGGCAAGCTGAGAGGAGTCAGTTGGTTCTCTGTGGCTTTATACAACCTGGGAAGTGATCTGCTGTACGCTCCCATGTGGCTTAGGCTGCTGCCTGAATACTTCCTAGTTCTTGAACTGATGTTTTCAGACACAGGTTCCTTGTGTCGGGTTAACTTGGGCTGAAGTGCGAGGTTGTCCTGAATGTTCATTTTCCTGGCTTGCTTTGGGCTTGAAGGCATGCTAGCTGCCCCAGATCTGCTGATGGGAGAGGGGACACTATCACTCAGGGAACCTCCATTCCACATGGCCAGGAGTGAGCCAGATGCCTTTCGTCCTTCCAGACCTCCAAAAAAATAGACATTATCATGAGATTTATTCCTAGAGCTGTACTTAGAATAGGGAGGCTTCTCTGAAAGCCTGGAGGACCTTTCAGCGTCCCGGCCAGTATAATGATCAAAATCTGCCCTCCCAAGTGGATAACCACTGAGGGAGGGTGTATTGCTGAGGAGAGGAGTGGGGGGTTTCATGGAAATAATCTTGTCAGTTTCATCAAAGAACTGCTTGCTTCCCTGGATTTTGGTCAAGGAGGGGCTGCTCCTGATACTGGTGCCCAAAGGAGAAGAGCTCCTCTTGGCAGGCACAGGTTGTGAGAGGGTTAAATATGAACCAGAATAGTCTCCATTGGCTTTAAATTTAAGGCTAGAAGAGTATTTCTTCGGGCTTAGGTTCTCCATCATATTTTGAGAATCTTTCTCTGGGGATTGCACTATAAATCCTTCCTCTGTGCTACCATTTTGTAAATCCAACTGCTTTTGCATGGGGCTATACTCTTCCATAATCTTGCTGGACTCTGTAAAGGAAAAAAAAATAATGAGAAAACTTTATGTAACAAAACAAAACAACAAAGCCCAACCCCTTGTGAGTCTACAACTGAACAAATAGTCTTGCAATCTGACCCAACCCAACTAAAAATCACAAACACTGTTTTTCTAATAACCTAATAAAATTGCACTGGAAAATGAAGAATAAGGACAACTGATCAGAGATGTTTTGGTACAAGAAGAAAAATTCTCAAGAGGACAAAAATGATATTTGAGGAAAGCAAATCTCTAACCAAGTAATGGTATAGGAGTAGGCTGGTACACAAAACTGAGAGTTTACCCTCAGTGTTCAAGTCCTTGGAGAACCACCTGCTTCACCTAGCAAATGCCTAAAAGGACTGTGCAATGGCTTTTTTCCTTTCAATGTTTCTGCTAGAATCATTAACTGCTCAGAAGTAGTCCTGAGTAAACAAAATTCACATTCGGCAGAGAAAGAAAATTTTGTGTTAGATACTGATCAAAACCATGAGGGTTAGAAGGTAGCTCTTTAAAAGAGGGCTGTGGGAGTTTCCTTCTTAACAAGAAGACTTACAGCTCCTGGGCTCATCATAAAGGGGCAGGTGAAAACAGAGGAAAGGGTGTTCCCCAAATTGCTGCTACATGGTCAAGGCAGCATATTTAAAAACCTGAAACTGCTGTCTTCTTCAGATTTCCTGGAATCCCAAATGCACCATGCTCATCTTGGTATCAAACCTTCTCCTCCACCAGGAACATCTTTCTCCCTCTTGTGGACCTTTTAGAAACCACCTGTTCTTCAAAGTACAGATCAGGGTTCTGTCTTCCACAATTAAAATCTTTTTCAAAAATTTCCATAAGGATGTTTTGGATCCTAATTTGAATAACATTAAGAAACTAAAGTCTTAGGCTATGAAAATGTCTTTGAATTACAAACTATCACTGAAAATGAAAAGGTTTATATTTCAACTGATAAAAATATTTTTTTTCAATTATCAGCAAAGAAAACCACAATTTAAATGTTCTTGTTGAACAGATGCACTGTCAAGATTGTCCTCTAGCCCTCTGGGATCTCAGACATGAATTATTTCATCTGTGGTCTAAGTGTGCATAGTGTCACTTATGGTTAGTGGTAAGTTTCATATGATTGTCTCTGTAAAAGTTAAAGAATTATGTCTAGTATTTCTCTTATTTCCATCCACTGTTTCCCATTGTCCCATAGGCAAGAAACTGAACACAAGTTTTTTATTTCAATCACAGCTCACTCACTCCCAGCTGCAAATCAAGGACTTCACCCTCCTTGCTCAGCCTCACAGACCTCCTGGGCAATTCAGGCAGTCTAGTGTGGAAATAACTTCATACCCATAGGCTAGAGCCAAGAAATAGAATGGCTGCTTACATCCTGGTGATAGGCTGAGTACCCAACTGTCCATATAACTGCAGCCTCCCCCAGATGATTCTATCTTGGGTCCCTTACCCTCTAGTTCAAAGCCTTGCTTGGATACATACAAACATATTTTTTTAAGCATATGTCAAAAAAATTGAGGTTCTTCTTTAGATTTGTCTCCCAGCTGACATCTGACCTTGCCGTCTGGCCCTTGCCAAGTCTTTCATTCCTCAGGGCCGGTAGTACCCTCTCTGTTCCCAAGACTAATGTCCCTTTCAGTATTTGTCTATGACTACCAATTTTAACCTTGACAGCAATACCATACTGGTTTGAGGTATCTCATCAAGCTCCCTTGGAAGAAAGAAATTAAGAGGACCCCTAGTTTTAGTTCCTTCTTCTCTGAACGAATTTATCTCCAGTTGGTTTGCTGTATTGAAATTTCAGCACGCTTTGATCAGTTTTCCCAAGTTAAATATTTCAATATTGAGGAAACAAGAAAATTAATGGATCCTGAGGACTTTCTAGTGTAACTTATTTTAATGGCAAAAAAATAACCCAAATGCCCAAGAGTTGAATAAGCAACAATACTCATCACATGAGTAAACACCATGCAACCACTTAAAATTATAGTTTGAAGAATATTTTATAGTATAAAATGCACTCATATAACATATAATTTTAAGGTTCAGAGGTGGGGCTTTAGGCAGTGATGAGGGCTGTAACTTTATCAGTGGATTAATCCATTTGATGGAGTAATAATTTGAATGAACCTACTGGGTGATAACTGTAGGCAAGTGGGCATGGCTGGAGGAGATAGGGTCACTGGGGGTATGACCTTGGAATGTATCTATCACTGTCCCCATTCTCTTCATATCTCTCTCTCTCTCTCTCTCTCTCTCTCTCTCTCTCTCTCCCTCCTTCCTAACTACTATGAATTGAGTGGTTTTCCTCTACCACTCCTTCTGCCATGATGTTTCTGCCTTGGAGCCAGCCTACCACACACTGAGCCTCTGAAACCTCTGAAATGGTGAGCCCACAATAAAATTTTCCTCCTCTAACCTGTTTTTGTCAGGTATTTTGGTCACAGTAAGGAAAAGCTGACTAATGCATCCACCCACACACAGGTGCTCAGACCAAATTCCTAGGAGTCATTATTGATCTCCTCCATCACTAGTACCTCCTTCTTCATAGTGTCCACTAACAAACCCTATCAATATCTCCTCCAGACATATTCTCAATCTGACCACTTCTTGCCATTTCCACTGCTGCCTCCCTGGTTCAGGTCAGTTTCTTCTCTTCCTCCTATGCCTGTTCTCCTACACCACCAGCAGTAACAATGGACTGGAAGAAGCCACACCAAAAATTAGTAGTATTATTTGGGTGGTGGTATTACCAGTGACTTTTAATTTATCTGTCTCCTACTACTTTATATTTTCCATAGTTTATATATGAGTTATTTTGATTATCATAAAAAACACATAAAATCCTAGAATATAATCCGTAGCAATATTTCATTTTTCACTTGATTAGATTTTCATTTTTTCCTTAGCTCTTGCCCAATTTTTGAGCCAGATATTAATCCTTCCAGAAAATGCTATTTTAAAGAACTTCTTGATCAGACTAGCTTAATATGTAATGTTTGAAGATTGCAACATTTTTCTAACTCTGCTAAGTCATTCTGAAAAAATGTTAATTACACACATTCATCCATTTTATACTTTATGCATCTGCAAACCTAAAATATCAAATATAATACCTTCCTTAAGGTGAATAAAACTAACAGAATGGTTACCAAAAAGAAAAAAAAAAAAAACTCCAGACGCTTGCTGAATATAGCTTAGACAATAGTATTAGTATCTTCATTTTTAAAAATTTAGTTACTAGGATATTTTCTTATTTGAAGGCCCTGTTCATTGCACGGGAAAAAAACAAAATCCTCAACAAATAGATCTAGGTAGTTTATTCATTAAAAGGTATTAAGCACATTTTAGACATTTATTTAGTGGGCATTCATTAGTGTTAGTCACTAATGTTCCAGTCAGTTTTCTTTCAGGAACATGGAGGGATGGCTCTTCCTCATCCCTATAATGGTATGTGTGGCTACATTCTTTGTTTCATTCAGTCGGACTCGAGAGAATGTGCCCTGTCAGTTTCCAGCTAAAGCATCAGAAGCTGGAGCATAGTTTACCATTTCCAATCTCCCTATAGATGACTAACCTCCATCCAAGTTTTTGGAGGCTGTTTTAGCCTACACCCTTGAATAAGGAGGACATGTGCCCTTGCCAACTCTGAGGATTATCTTCAGCTATTGAGATTTGGTGTTTTTTGTTTGTTTGTTTTTTGTTACTAAAAAGATGCTAATCTTCACTAAGTGCTTACCAAGCTCTGAGCTAGGCATTGGGAGAAAGACAGTAGAAGATACAATTTCCTGTCATTTACAATCCAAAGAGAAAGATGCATTATTATTAAATGATAACTATTCACACATGAATAGAGGATTGACCAATGAATTGGTAGAGAAACATGGAGTGGGGCTCACCCAGTGAGAATGGTAGTTTCAGGGAGGTAACCCAGGAAAAAATGACAATGAAGCCAAGTCCCAGTGAACAAAAGAGGACTGGCAGGGTTTATCCAGTCATGACGTAAAGTCACTCTCACATCTAAAATTTTGTGAATCTAAGAATATAAGCAAAATTCCAAGTCCACTTGAGGTTGTCTAACCTCAGTGTTGGTACAATCAGCAAACCTCCTGACTATGACATAATAACAAAAATTGTATAGGAAACAAGCTGTTTTATGTATCATGGTTCTTAAACATCTAGGGCTATTTTGCTTCTTGGATGAACTGTATTTAATAATCATGCATTTCTCATATTATTAAATCTTTTTCCATCTTCACCACCTTGGCCCTCATGAGAACAGAACTAAGTTAAATAGAAAAGGCATTCCCATGGGGCAAAGGCAGTAGGCCAGAGAGGAAGCCAGAACAGATGCCATTAGACAGAGGTCAAAATCCAAGCACGTGGCTCAAACTCAAACTTATAAATATTTACTACAACAGTACAGAATTAAAGGGTTTAACCCCCAGATATGAAAATAAATATATAAAACTTTGACCCAGCAGTATATAATTTGGATATCATTTTAGATGATAAAATGTATTAATGTACTTGAATCTGTTTGCAGTTGCAAATGTTACTTAATTACCAGAATGAACTATTATCAAGCTCTGTCCCCTCTTTATTTGGACTAACAAAGCAATAGAATAGTAAACTACTACAGATTCCATAACATCCCTTGCTCATACATATCTTTTCTTTTCTAATAAAAATTTACAATTACTGGGGCAGTCTTACTGGCCAAGTAAAACAATAACAAAATTTTACAAAGAAGTATAGTCTGAAAGAAGATCAGTTCTATACTCTCTGGGAAAGAAACAAGCAGGAGGTTTACAAATCATAAGCCACATCTGAGAGACAGCTGTGAGACATTTTCAGGCATGCATGTTTGTTGAGAAAATTTACTGATGATTTAGATGAAGGATATGCCAGAGGAAATCTAAAGGGATACTCATCTTTGATACTCCAGTTTCTCATTTCAACCTCACTGGGCCTGTTAAATACATGCAAAAGGTTGTACATTTTAAAAATTGATCATTGGGTATAGATATGGGATTTATTCATTTTCCCTTAGCTCATTCTTCCTGCCATTGCTGAATGCATATGCATATTTACCTGAACTTCATATCTCTTGATCCTGCAAATCAGTTCAACTCAAAAGTTAAGAGAATCAGCCAGATGTCTTTCTGACCTGATGAGTACATCAGTGATACTGATCCCTCTCCCCTCTTCTACTTTCAGAGTATTTTTTTCTTTTGAGGTGTGCCTGAATGAGGTGTGATGACATAGAAGTTGGAAACATGTATGAAGTGTAAACCAGTCGCCAGAAATGTGTTTTAAGGATTAGGATGTAGGCAAGAGGAGTAGAGGCAGGAGACTGGAGAACACCATGGAGAAGTTTGGATTTAAATTCCCTACGCAAGAAGGGAGGAAGGGATGTGTTTGCAGGCTGTATGCAGAATGCATCAAGGTTCCAGTTGATTTAGAACAAAGGAGAGAGAATATGGTGGGAGGTAAAGGAGAAGGCTGCATAGAGGCCTTACTGAGGTGATAGATAGCACAGGGGGAGGGCAGTGGAGAAGAGAGGTCTGGGGTTAACATGGGTATGCTGTAGAGTCTGTCTTCTTGATCTACCCTGCTGTGTTTACCCTGGGTTTCCTGTACATTTTATGTAAACGAAGGGTCTCAGTGAAACTCTGATCCCTGCATTATGTTACTGTGGAAGCAAAACAGTTCCAAGGGATTTCATGACCACATGCACATCCAAAGAATGGTGAGAGAAAAGGGAAGAATGCATCTGGTGCCCATCTGAGAGAAAAGACAACGCTGGAAGTCTAAACAGGAAAGAAGCTAATGTGTGTTGAAAGGTTTGCATTTACTTTCCAATCCATAAATTTAATCCCTCCAGTACTCTTGTTATTTTATCACCTGAAATGTATATCATCTCATTGTCAATCAGAAAGTGCTAAAAGCCATGAAGAAGTCTCTGGAAGAAAATCACAGCACTTTCTTCCCTGGAGAAATTTCTTGAAAAACCAACCTCAGGAATCATTTTTAAAAGTTTCTTTGGAGATTCGCTTTTCTTTGGTACAATTCTGGCATTTGTTTTAATATAATTCTACATTTATGGCAGATAATAACACAATGCTGCTCATCCATTCAGACTAGAAAAGATCAAAGGTAAGTTTCCAGCACTGTGACTACCAAAGCTGTAGGGATTTTGGTTTCAAGATAATGAAAACACACTCAAGGAGTAAAGTTTGGAAAAATAAATTAAAACAAAATGTGTGTTGTGTTGTATGAGAAGAAGGACTTAAAGTCTATCCTATGTTGATCGAAATTACCCATGTGGGAATTTATCCAGGTGATTTGGGGGGATTTCTAATATATACCATTTACTTATCTTACTATATTGCCAAGTGCACAGATCTGCTTAGGATCACCGGATACTAAAGAGGCAGTTGACAGGAAAGTTTCATGTTGTTGGAGAAAGGAGGAGGATGTATATCATAGAAGCAATTTTAGGAAAGATAATCTCAAAAAAAAAAAATCTGGCAAGTGTCAAAATGTTCACATTATAATAAAGTTTGATTCTGTACCCACATCCTTCCAGGGGCTCCAGAGAGGGGAGAGGCAGCTCCAAGTGAATATTTTGGGGCAGACAGTGGTGGATGCCTGGTGCTCAAAGCTCTCCCAGCACACTGGTGGTCCACAGGCTGGTTCTTTCAGCACTGATGTTTACGATATGGCACTGTTATGAATAAAGCATGTGCTGATGACTCGTAATTGAATTCAGACCCAGCTTAGTCTCTCAGAAGCAGTGCCATTCTTCACATGAATTCTGTGGGGTACTTCTGTGGCCACCAATGGCAGCAGATGGGGCCTAGGGGAAGCTTTTGGAGAACTGAAAGGGGAAAACTCAGAAACCTATTTAAAACCCAAACTCCAAGCTTTTTGAGAACAATGGACAAAAAAACCTCTCTCTCTCTTTCCACTAATCACAACATCCAAACATGACAAAGAGGGGGTTAGTTAGAAGATTCAGGAATAACTACTTCCTTCTATCCAACATTCTTATTTCAGAAATCCAGAAGCAGTTCATTTTCCCCATCCCCTCTTCTCTAAACACTATCTTTTGTCAAACCCTTCGGCCTCTCAACTTTCCCTCTGCAAATAAGTCCTCCTACTTTACAAATATTTCTCCTCATGCTCAGCCTCTTCCATCTCTGCAAATAAACCTCACCAGTCCACATATCCCCATGAGCATTCTGCAAACATCCCCCATACCAGCAAATGTTCTCAACACTCTCTTCTTTCCAATATCCCAACCCACACAGAATCTACAAAGGTCCCTAACTCTGTACCTTCCCACTGTCTCAATCCCACCTCCAAAGGTCTTGCACTCCTCCTACCCAATCATCTGGGCTTCCTAACCTCTGTTCCTTTAAACTCTTCCTCTATACTCAAGCACCCAAGATTTTCTATCCTAGGACCGAGAGGAAGACAACTTTGTTAACAGACATAGGACCATTATTGTTGTTGTTGTTCTTCTTCTTCTTTGAAATAAACAAAGCAACAAATGGGTTCCAGCTCCTTTTGCACCATGTTCTTTGTTACTCAAAGATATAACTGTTTGAATAGAATCATTATTATCTACTAGATACTTGTAAATAAGTTGATATTTTCCAAGGAAAATGTTTTCATCTCCCCAAAAGATCCAGAAACAACAGTTCCATGGGGGAAGAAAGGTATTTTAAAGGCAGAGTAAAGAGCCTGTTTCATTCTTACAGATTGAGCCTATTACAATAGGTGGCCATAAATCTTAATGGGTATAGACACACAGGCAGACACACAGTCACACAGAGACAGACACATGCTGTCCACATGCCACAATAGCCTAAAATGAACAAAGGCTTTTTGTGAGAGTGGTGGCTCTTACACACCCAGACAAGAAGCAACTTCTGAATTCACTAGATATTAAGGATGAAGCACGAAGCACGGCAGGCTGGGGAGAAAGGTGAAGGTCATACTAGAATGTTGATGAGATGTCTCAGGACTGTGAATATATGGTTTCTTTCTTGGTTTTCTTTTGTTTTGTCTTTTGAATTTTTACTTTATTACATTCTGAGGATGGCTAAAAGGAAAAGTAAGGAAGACCATTAAGCAAAAAAAAAAAGGTTCAGATGATGCTATAAGGAGGAGAAAGGGGGCTGGGGTTATGGCTCAGTGGTAGAGCGTTGGCCTAGCATGTGTGAGGCGCTGGGTTTGATCCTCAGCACCACAAAAATAAATAAATAAAGTTGTCATTACAAAAGAAAAAAAAGGGGAGGAGAAAGGTGCCCAGAAGGGAGCAAAGAGTGATGGGAAATAATGAGAACATTGAACACAGATGGACAAAGTGAAGACAGAAAATAAAAAGAAGTTCCAGCTCCTTCCTGTCACAATAAGGGAGCCTGACTAACCCCAGGCTACCTTTCCCTTTCCGTCTGTTAGCCCTAGCTGTATTGAAGTCTAAAGTCTGTCAAAAAAGCAACTCCAGATGGTACCTAAAGGTTCTAAAAGTAATCACAATCAATAGCAATAACCACACATCCAATGAGGATCATTCTCTCCTGTGATCAGAGTCTATTTTTAAATGTCTAGATGGTTTTATATTAAGGAATCTTAAGAATCTTCCAAGACTCAGTGAAGAGGTTAAAACATCAATTACAGGCATTTTTAAAGAAGTTTTTGAGCTGGACCCTTAAATAATGCTTGTCTGTAGGAACTTTAAGATATTCTTTAGACAGTCCAAAGAATTTGACTGCTTGTTTCCCGTGATAACTCTCTGTGGCCAGTGAGGAAGGCAGGGAAGGAAGACACAAAGCAGAAGCAACCTCAGGGGATTTTAGGTCATTAAACTTTCCTCCCATTTGCAAAATTCCTGAATTTACATAATCAAGATGTGACATTTTAAAACTATATTCAATTTGTGTTTAAACAGTTAGTTTTAGCAATATTTAAAGAAGATATAATATTAATTCAGTAAATTCAAGATAGTTCAAATTAAAAGTATGTTGTCTCTTACTTCAGAAAATACAAAGGACCAGAAGAATATATTTTTAAATACACCATAGAGAATATATTTTTAAATACACCTAATTCTAGAATGTGGGAAACTTGCTGGGCAAGGGGGCCCATGCTTATAATCCCAGGGACTGAGGAGGCTGAGACAGGAGTATCCCAAGTTTGAGGCCAGACTGGGAAACTCAGTAAGACCATGCCTCAAAATAAAAAAAGAAAAAAGCTAGGGTAATAAACCCCTGAGTTCAATCTGTAGTCCCACAACCACAACCACAATCACAACCAAAACCACAACAACAAAGAATATGGGACAATGTACAGGGGGAAAAAAATAACCAGTGAATTCAGTCAGCAAATGGCAAAGGGGAAGAAATCCAGGAGG